>JAUPMV010000016.1:14836672-15325533 GCA_030848855.1 Branchinecta sandiegonensis | reverse complement strand
CACAGTGTATCAGATACCACGATAACTGCAAAACGACTAATGGCAGATCCAGTTACCGTGGAAACAGATACCATGGTATCTGCAAAAACGCAACTATTGCTTCGCTCCATTTCAGTTTCTATTTCGTCTTGTTTCTGCCTAGCCGCTTCGATGCATGTAGTATTCACAGAAGACGACTCGAGTGCCTTTTTATTTTACGTAGATACTTCCTGTTGGTCACACAGGGCAATCTTAGTAAAAATGGCGCGGTCCTCTCGTCGAGTTGGATCAGGGCCGCTACTCACCTTCACTCTCCCAGTGGGGGGGGGGGGGGGATACCACACTTCCAGGCTACGCTAAATTTATGTTACAAATAAAAGGACATATCACTGAAATCGTAGACCTTTAGTTGTGCTTTAAATCATACTGCACTCTAGGTCCCTGGCTTACCGACCCCCATCGAAAGTATGATTCTCCGCTACGTCAAGATGCGCGCTGATTGGTGGACAAATACAGCCCACTACAACGAGAGCGAATCAGGAGAGGCGCAACTGTGGACAAAACAGTGTGCAAGAAGAACCTTGGAAGGCTTACTCGACTCTACTTGAAATCGGAGCAAGAAAGGCAGCACAACTATCTAAAGGTTTGTTTCTCATACATTCTTTAATTTGGAGTAATGATCGTCACATAGATATGCCTCTAAGCACTTCGTGTATCAAGTTTCAGAATCATTATTCTTCTAAGTAATTTATTTTGGTCCAGCCGTTTTCAAAAGGCGGAGTAATAGAATAATTTTGTGCTGATGTATGCCATACTCTACTAACTGACTCTATTGCAACTTGATTTGCAGTCAGCTCGGGCTGAAGGAATACTTGTAAAGGAACTATAAAAGTTTAATTCAGGCCAGTTCTTATAACCAACGGACCTTAAAGAGATCCTCCAACAAGTATGAATGCTTTGAATGAATGCTTTATTTGACCAAAATAGCGTTAGCTAGCGCAGGCATGTCAATAGAGAAAAACACGAGTCAACACATAAATAAAACCACTCAAAATATTTCAAAGCAAATTTGCCTAACTAAGATAGTAAGTAAAACGCATCAAATTATTTATTATTCGCATCATTTAGCGTTACTCTGTTAAACTAATCAGTAAAATACGGGACGAATGACTTGATGTAACGTTGCGTACGAGTCGCTGGGTAAGAAGATATAAACTCTTTGTCTTTTCTCGACGTCTAGTCCTCTGTCCGTCAGCAGTAGGGTTTTCGAAGTCTGGCAGTAGTCGACGGTGGTAGTCTGGCAGTAATAGCACGGAAGAAAAGAACTAATAGCGTGCATCACCGTAGACTGCATCGTACTCCTGAGAAAAGTTCCAAATTTCATGCGTCGGATACGCGTTTGTGTAGTACAGGATCACGCGGTTTTTGCGTACTTTTTTTTTCTCCCGACCACTTGACCACCTTGACCACCGACCACCACCGTTGACGGTGGCAAAACGAGTTGCTGTTGACAGTGCAAAGAACAACATATCAGATGAAAATGGGCCGAAAGTCAGCAAATAGCGTGCGAGACTTTTGTGTATAGCTATTAGCGAAATAAGCAAAATGAGGCTGCGCCCAGTTTTGGGGGATAACAAACGCTTTACGGAATTTGCAGTACTGTCAAAATAAGTCAGATGAAAAACAATTGGAATAAAAAAGGAGAAGATTATATCTTTATTCAAGGTACTCTCATTCCCTGGATAACTGTGAAGTGGGAAAGGGATATTCAAAGTTTGGACTGGGGTTGCTTGTGAGAACGTGACGTGTAAAGCATGTGATCCCGTATCTGTTTTATTGAATTCACAACATAGCTTTTCTAAATTTTGGCAGGGAGCACGGTTTGAAGGACAGAAAATTGCTACAGCAGAATGTAATTTTGGTTAATCTGATGATGACGTACTTGTAACAAACGAACAATCCGGCACCGGACACGGGGACTAAGTGCTCTTTCCTAACCTCACACTATTTCAGGATGGTCCTTACATCTCACCGGAGGAGGCTGTGGCGATCTACACCACCACCGTCCACTGGCTTGAGTCCCGTCGTTTCGCCCCCATCCCCTTCCCACCCCTCTCGTACAAGCACGACACCAAGCTACTCATCCTCTCCCTTGAACGACTTAAAGAGGCCTACAGTGTCAAGTCGAGGTTGAACCAAAGCCAGAGAGAAGAGCTGGGGCTAATCGAACAGGCTTATGACAACCCCCACGAAGCCCTATCTCGCATCAAGCGTCATCTTCTAACCCAGCGGTCGTTCAAAGAAGTAGGGATTGAGTTCATGGACTTATATAGCCATCTAGTGCCCGTGTACGATGTTGAACCATTGGAGAAAATCACGGACGCGTACCTCGATCAGTACTTGTGGTACGAGGCAGATAAGCGACGACTGTTCCCTCCTTGGATTAAGCCAGCCGATTCTGAACCGCCTCCACTTCTTGTGTATAAGTGGTGCCAAGGAATTAACAATCTTCAGGATGTCTGGGATACATCGGATGGAGAGTGTAACGTGATGCTGGAGTCCCGATTTGAGAAGCTGTATGAGAAGATTGATATCACTCTGCTCAATAGGCTGTTGAGGCTCATTGTTGATCACAACATTGCCGATTACATGTCAGCAAAGTCCAACGTTGTGATTAACTACAAGGTAAGCCTCCTCAGTCATCTTTATCACGGATTGACTTTGCCGTTCCGTCAACTACATTCAAACTCTTATTGGAGTACGCCCGGCCTTTGCGATTATTTGAATGTCGCCATTCCTCGCTTTTTCGCCCACTTAGATGTATAGGTTCGGGGTTTTAAAGTAGTGGTGACCTGTCTACCACAAACCCCTGATTTTTGGAAACCCTATGCCAGACGCTGGGTATATCTAGAGTTTGGCATACCTTATGCGTACCGCTGGATGCACAAACCCAATAAAATATTGATGATTTGAGTTAAGATCAGAAATCGACCAATCAGAATTCCATTTATAGTGGGGTAGTTCAAGGTTAGGGTACCAACAGGTATCCAGCGTTTGGCATAGTAGGGGGTTTGTGGTTGACTGGTGGTGGCGGCTTGTTTATTGATGGTAAGGTAAGGTACAAGTTTAATGGCAAATATAAAAAAACCTGGTGTTTCTCAAAAGCATCAGACATGCCAGTGGCATAAAAAAACGACGCTTCACTAATTCTGATGGGTCTGTAAAAATAATATTGTAACGGATATGCCGTATTCATTGTACTAGAGGAGTCTCGACGGAATTTGCAGCTGATGGCCGGAACGAACTACAAGCAGAGATGTGCGACTCTTATCATGAAGGGTTTCGAATCTGACACCAGGGTTAGGTAAGAATCCGAATCCACCATGTCATGCTAAGGATTTGGCTCCGACCTTAAAACATAAAACAAATATATACATATGTAGGGTATAGGATAAAAAGTGATGTAAGGTAAACATTGATCCAGTATTAAGTAACTTGTCAAAATCAGCATTCACGCTATTGCAGTAGTTTCCGCAACAGTGGTTTTGCCTTTGTATGGCTACGAGGATGCGCGTGCCTCAGGAGAGCGGTTCCCGGAGAGGCTCGACCATCGTCAAAGTAAAACTTGGTCGAAGGTCGTTTGGATCGGGCAGACCCCGATTCAGAGCTTCGGAAACAAATGGGCGAGCAGTTGGGAAGGAGAGTCGGTCATTAGTCAATCAATCAATCAATCAATATTTTATTTCCGCCAAAGATAGCGAGTAAAAAAGAAATTAATATACACTGACAAATTTCGGCTAAAACACTATAACTCATGAACTACCAAAAGATAGCCTAACTACACTGCCGAAAATACTTAAAACGTATCTACAATTTAATTACAGTTTAATTATAACTAACAAATTGAAAATAAAAAAAAGAAAAATATCATTCACGAAAAAACCTGCACAGGTTATGTTGGAGACTTGAAAAATTTGATACAACCCGTTGAAGTTTTTTATTCATTATAATAAGCGGATCTTTAAGATTATAGTATTCCATCATTCGTGTGTTAGAAAAATATCGAGAAAATCGACATAAAAACTTTCCAAATTTAAAAAATGACGTTTTCATATGCGTTAAATTGCTAAGGGTAAAATACGGTAAAAGGGGAGAAGCAATTAAAATTTGAGGTAAAACACCTGTATTAAAAATTCGCGACAAAGATTTCCTTGTCAAAAGCTCTCGGAGAGAAACGAGAGCACCAAAAGAGCAAGAAATTCGTGCATCTACAGCCTTTACAATAAAAGCACGAGTTGAAGAAAGCGTCGAAGTTGAAGAAAGCGATTATTAGAAGTACATCAGACAATCGAATTTCTTTTAGGACATGAACCACACTAACAGCTACGGTATCATTCGAGGCCTCCAGTTTGCCTCTTTCATCGTGCAATATTACGGCCTGGTCCTGGACCTATTGGTCCTTGGCCTGCAGAGGGCCTCAGAAATGGCCGGACCGCCACAGATGCCGAACGACTTCTTGACCTTCCAAGATGTAGCAACAGAGGGGGCTCATCCGATCCGCCTATATTCCCGCTATGTGGATAGGGTTCACATCTTCTTTAGGTAAGTGTACATGCCTTTGTTCATCCGCCGCATTAGTTGCGTTTTCGCAGATACCATGGTATCTGATACTACGGTCTAAAGTCGTTTTTGCAGTTATCGTGGTATCTGGCCAGTTATCTTGGTATCAGATATTCAGATACTACGGTCCGACCGTGGTAACTGGTCGTGGTATCTGAAAAGTCATCTCACTTTCATCAATTTTTGTCAGATTGATGAGAAAGAAGTTTAGCACTTAGTGATGTAACTGGATATCTGTTTTTCTTTTGTGATGACTTCCAAAAAGTGCAATTTCGGCAATAGTCGTTTTTGCAAAGCACCAAGTATCAGATTCTACGATAACCGCAAAAACGGCTAATTGCAGATCCAGTTACCGTGGTAACAGATAACATGGTATCAGCAAAAACGCAACTATTGTCAGTGATTGGTTTGAGCGAGTCGTGAGCCGCCCGAAGCCATCGGAGATTGTAACGGAGCCCATCCCAGGTCCGGTCCGGAAGGGCGGCTCACCTCGCCCAGAAGAAGGAGTAATTATCAACGAAGTGACAAGTGCCTATCATAGCTGGAGAAAGGGGACAGGTGATACTAAAACGAAAATGCGGACAAAATCTCTATCCTCTCAACAACCCAATCGAGCAGCAAAAAGAGCAGTCATGTCCGAAATGAAATCGGTCGTCAAATCTTCAGATTTGATTCAGCCAGTCCAATCTTCAAAGCGATACTTACAGTCATTCGTTCCATATTTCGTAAAACATTTTAATTGTATTTCAATTTTTATTTTTGTTCATATTCTTTGTTTATGGCACTTGCAGCTCCGCTCAAGTGCCATATACCGATCACTTTTCGGTCGGTCGGTCTGTCCACTCATCTCGAGTTCGGGCACTTCCAGATGTGCTAGGAGGATGAAACTTGGTAGGCATACTAGGGACCCTACAAACTGACTTGAAATTATCATTTCCCTGATACGACCACCGTGGGGGAGTGGAGGGAGGGGGAAGCCTGAATATTGGCGTATGTATAACTTTTGAACGGGGAATCGGATCTTAATGAAACTTGATATTTGGAAAGATCTCATGTCTCAGATGTCACACTTCAAGTCCGGAATGGAGCCGGTTATTTTAGGGGGAGTTGTAGGGGAGGGGGGAACCGGAAGTCGGGTACATGTTCAGAGTGGACGGATCGAGATGAAACTTGGTGGGAAGAACAAGCACAAGCCCTAGATACAGACTTGACAAGGACGGACGGGATCCGAGCACTGTGGGGGGAGTTGGAGGGAGGTTCCGGAATACCGGTGATCCCGAGTTAAGATGCTTACACATGTATCAGGACGATGAAACTTAGCAGGCATATCATGGACCCGACCAAAATAACTTGGAAATAGTCACTTCCCTCATCCGACCACCGTGGGGGGAGTGGAGGGAGGGGGAATCGGGAATATTGACGTATTTATAACTTTTGAACGGGGAATCGGATGTTAATGAAACTTGATATTTGGAAAGAGCTCGTGTCTCAGATGTCACACTTGAAGTCCGGAATGGATCCGGTGACTTTTGGGGGGAGTTGGAGGGGGGACCGGAAATCGTGTTACTTGTCCAGAGTGAACGGATCGGGATGAAACTTGGTGGGAAGAACAAGCACAAACCCTAAATACATTGTTGACAAGACCGGACCGGATTCAAGCACTGTGGGGGAGTTCGAGTGGGGGTTCCGGAATTCCGATGATCCCGAGTTAAGGTGCTTACACATGTGCTAGGGCGATGAAACTTGGCAGGCGTATCAGCGACTCGACAATTTTAATTCGAGAACCTTCGTTTCTCCGATTTGACCATCGTGGGGGGAGTGGAGGGAGGGGTAATCTGGACGAGTGGTCGGATCCGAATGAAACTTGATATTCGGAAAGAACTCATGTCTCAGGTGTCCCATTTCAAGTGCAGACAGGATCCAGTCAATGTGGTAGAGTCGGGGGGGGGGGGGGGGATTTTGTGACACGCTTAGAGAATGCAGAATCATCCTTTTTCCAAGCCTTGCAAGTGCCATATGAGCTTCCAGCTCTTGTTTAGTTTGTGGGTTATTTGTATTGTACGTAAGTGTTTTTTCCAATTTTTGCCCGTGTTAGCCAAGTCTCATTGGGGCCAAAAAAAATGTATTGATCGATGGTTCACCATATTCGTTGTGTTTAGTTTACGGGTTAAAACTCCCGCCAAGTCTTGGCCGATCCAGACCACTGTGTAATGCCCGAGCTGAAGCCGGACCGAACACTATCCACACCAGCCGTTATGTGATGCCGGTCGATCCATTTTTTCTCACTGGTCTTCAAAGTTGAAATGAAAGGTTTAAAAAGCCTTTTCCCGACACCTGGTAGCTTCGTTGCTTAACAGAATCCCAAGACTAAACACAAATCTGTAGAATACCTTTTCTTTTGCGAGTTGAACAACTGCGGCCAGTATATGTCTGGCTTGGCCCAGAGCAAAATAACGCTAGGGTGTAGCGCCATGACTTGGAAAAATTGGCACACACTCGAACATCGGCGAAACTAGCACCACTAGCGATAGTGAACGTCCCTACTGAAATTCAGCTTCAGCTTTAAAAAACGCAAGCGTTAGTGGACAGTGCTGTGAATATGGCCCGTTTGCAAAGCATAGGTCTTGGCGCTACTCCCTAGTGTTTGTTTGCTCTGGCTATGTCTTAAGAGGTACCACACTGGTCTTGGTTTTATAATTTATTTGTATTTGGAATAAACAGTTGGAGCATTATATGGAAATTATTATTTTGACCCTTGGCTCCCCACGTGCCATAACAGCTGTCCGGGATAATCGGCTGAGGTTTAGTCCAGACAGAGTTATTTCAAACCTAGCGAATTTGTTTGTTTTTTTATGGCACTTGTAGCCTCTGGCTCAAGTGCCATATACCGATCACAATTCCGTCTGTCGGTCTGTCGGTCGGTCCGAGTTTTTTGTCCCACATATCCGAGTTAGGGTACTTCCAGATGTGCTAGGACAACGAAACTTGGCAGGCATATCAGGGACCCGACCAAACTAACCTGGAAATAATCAGTTTCCCGATCCGACCATATGCGGGGGAGTGCGGGGCGCTGGAAACTTGAAAATTTAGGGCATTTTGTCACTTTTTTCCGAGTTAGGGTACTTCTAGATGAGCTAGGACAATGAAACTTGGCAGGAATATCAGGGACCTGACCAAAGTAACCTGGAAATAATAAGTTTCCCGATCCGACCATATGCGGGAGAGTTGGGGCGCTGGAAACTTGAAAATTTAGGGCATTTTGTCACACTTTTTCGAGTGAGGGTACTTCCAGATGAGCTAGGACAATGAAACTTGGCAGGAATATCAGGGACCCGACCAAACTAACCTGGAAATAATCAGTTTCCCGATCCGACCATATGCGGGGAAGTGGGGGCGCTGGAAACTTGAAAATTTAGGGTATTTTGTCACACTTTTCCGAGTTAGGGTACTTCCAGTTGTGCTAGGACCATCAAACTTGGCAGGCCTATCAGAGACCCGACCAAACAAACTTATAAATAATCAGTTTTCTGATCCGACCATTTGGGGGGGGGGGGGGGGTGGAGGGCAGGGGAATCCGGGAAATTGAGAAGTGTGTAACTTTCGAACGGATGATCGGATTGTAATGAAACTTCATAACTGAATAGAATATATATCTGTAATGTCCCGTTTAAAGTCTTGACCGGATTCGGTAGCCAGGGGGGAGTTGGGGGGGGAGACCGGAAATTTCAAGAAACGGTTAGAATGGAGGGATCGGAGTGAAACTTGCTGGGAAGAACAAGCATCTGCTCTAGATAAGTCCTTTATACCATTGTACTGGATCCGGACACTTATGGGGGGGGGGGGGGGGTCCCGGAATTCCGGTGATGGTGGTTTTGGGGATTTTCACGATGAAACTTGGAAGGCATATCAGGGACCCAATCAAACTGACTTCAAAATAAAAATTTTGTCGATCAGATAATGGTGGGGGGAGTGGAGGGAGGGGAATCCGCAGGGGAATCCGGGAAATTGAGAAGTTTGTAACTTTCGAACGGATGATCGGATTGTAATGAAACTTCATAACTGAATAGAATATATATTTGTAATGTCCCGTTTAAAGTCTTGACCGGATTCGGTAGCCAGGGGGGAGGGGGAGACCGGAAATTTCAAGAAACGGCTAGAATGGAGGGATCGGAGTGAAACTTGCTGGGAAGAACAAGCATCTGCTCTAGATAAGTCCTTTAGACCATTGTACTGGATCCAGACACTTATGGGGGGGGGGGGGTCCCGGAATTCCGGTGATGGTGGTTTTGGGGATTTTCACGATGAAACTTGGCAGGCATTTCAGGGACCCAATCAAACTGACTTCAAAATAAAAATTTTGTCGATCAGATGGTGGGGGTAGAGGAGGGAGGGGAATCCGGGAAATTGAGAAGTGTGTAACTTTCGAACGGATGATCGGATTGTAATGAAACTTCATAACTGAATAGAATATATATTTGTAATGTCCCGTTTAAAGTCTTGACCGGATTCGGCAGCCAGGGGGGGGGGTTGGGGGGGGGGGCGGAAATTTCAAGAAACGGTTAGAATGGAGGGATCGGAGTGAAACTTGCTGGGAAGAATAAGCATTTGCTCTAGATAAGTCCTTTAGACTATTGTACTGGATCCGGACACTTATGGGGGGGGGGGGTCCCGGAATTCCGGTGATGGTTGTTTTGGGGATTTTCACGATGAAACTTGGCAGGCATATCAGGGACCCAATCAAACTGACTTCAAAATAAAAATTTTGTCGATCAGATAATGGTGGGGGGAGTGGAGGGAGGGGAATCCGAAATTTTCAGTCATGCGTTATTTTGGAATGGGTGATCGGATTCGAGTTAAATTTAAGAATTGATCAGAGGACATTTCTCCGATGATTTTTTTCATATCCGGACCGGATCCGGCAACTATTGGGGGGGGGGGGGAATACGTGACCCGTTTAGAATGGAGGGACCGGGATGGAACTTTGTGGGAAGAACAAACAGATGCTCTAGGTAAGTCATTTGCTGAATCGGATTGGCTACGTGCACCGCGGGGGAGCTGGGGGGGGGGGGTGGACCGGAAATCTCGGGAAACGGTTAGAATGATGGTATCGGAGTGAAACTTGCTGGGAAGAACAAACATCTGGTCCATGTAAATCTTTTACATAATTTGACTGGATCCGGAAATTTGAGGGGGGGGGGAGGAGGGGGTTTCCCGGAATTCCGTTTTTTGGGGGATTTTCACGACGAAACTTGGAAGGCATATCAGGGACCCGGTCAAACTGACTTGGAATAAAAAAAAATCCTCGATGTGCTAATCTGGAGGGGGGGGAGTTGAGGGAGGGGAATCCGGAATATTGAGTAACTTTGCGTAACTTTGGAACGGGTGATCGGATTCGAGTGAAATTCAGTAATTAAACAGAGGAAATTTTTCTCTCATGACCTTTTTCATTTCCGGACCGAATCCGGCAATAATTGGGGGGAGGGCGGAAAATACTTGACCCGCTTAGACTGGTGTTATCTGGATCGAACTTCGTGGGAATGACAAACAGATGCTCTGGATTAATCATTTACAGAACCGGATTGGCTCCGGTTATTGTGGGTGGAGTTGGAGGAGGGGGGGGGGGGTCTGGGATTCCGGTGATCGCGCGTTAAGGTACTTCCAGATGTGCTAGGACGATGAAACTTCGCTGGAATATTGGAGACTCAACAACGTTTGCTTAGAAATTGCTACGTCCCAAATCCGATTATTCCTTAAAGTACCAATCTTGACCGCAAAGTAAAAAAGATACTTTTAAGCAATATATGCATTTTCGTGATGCCCATCAGCCCATTAGCAGTTTTGCCTCAAGGGTTTTGCTTACAAATGAAGTTCCAGCTCCCTCAGAGCGCGCATCTCAACCGCAAAGTCGGAACTTACTTTTGACCAATCAAATCATCTTGACCCATGCAAGTGCAATATGAGCTTACAGCTCTTGTTTAATTTGCTCATTGTTTTACGGTGTTTTTTGTGGTTTTGAACATTCATAGTGACAGTAGGGATGGTTAGCATTGTGTATGTGGTAGAAAGACCATTTTTTGTGGCCCGATTTAAGCCTCCAGTGCCACTCTAAGCCGGTGTTGCCACTGGTCGCAGAACTCTTCGATTTGTCATGGTTTTTCGACGTCTCCCAAAGATTCACAGCTGTAAAAAATTTGTAACAGGGAATCGCACTTAGCCGTACGCCAAAAATGTTGCAAATTTTGCGATTTCAAAGCATTTTGGCTAATTTCAAGGCCACTTTTTTCGAAAAAAAGGATTTAAATTTACGATTATATAACAACAGGGCCTAGCCAGCACATGACACTCTACATTCTTTTCTGGGCGATGAATGAAAAATTGTATATTGTATTTATTGTGTTTTATTTAATTCTTTTATTTTATTTCTTTTCACATGGCGGGTCTGAAATAAATTACTCACTTACTTATTTAAGAGTCTAAGAGTTTTTCTTTGAAACCGATAGAAAAAAAACCGAATTTTCTGGTGCCAGAATCAGTGTCACATGTTCCGTCAGAGTGGCAACACCGCTTTAAGCCTCGCTAACCGTCCTTTTTGAAATTAAGGTTCACTGCGGAAGAAGCTCGTGACTTGATCCAACGCTACTTGACCGAACACCCTGATCCTAACAATGAGAACATTGTTGGGTACAACAACAAGAAATGTTGGCCTCGCGATGCGCGCATGCGTCTGATGAAGCACGATGTCAACCTGGGACGCGCTGTATTTTGGGATATCAAGAATCGTCTGCCTCGGTCAGTCACGACTGTACAGTGGGAAGGCAGCTTCGTCTCTGTCTATTCAAAGGTAAGCTGAACATTGTCTACCTTGCCACAGCCATCTACTTGTATACAGTAAGATATGCTTATTTTAAACACTTCTCTAAATGTTTTACTGGGTTGGTTTGTTTTTTTGGCCTGTAAAACAGTAGATGGAAAGAAAAAACAACTAACTTGATATCACCCAAAAGCCAAAGTTCTAACCTTCGTTTGGCCGAACAGATTGTTCTAAAACGGAGTTGCTGAATTCTTCTTGCTTTTTAAAATGTTTCTTCTTTATTGGGGTATGTTATTAGGTTTGGACGCCATCTTGACGGTGAAATCCCGTGCCTGTGAGCAAAATATGCAAAATTTGAAAGAAAAACCAGATGGCGTTTAAGCAAAAGTTCTAACCTTCGTTTGGCCGAATCGATTGTTCTAAAACGGATTTACTGAATTCTTCTTGCATTTTAAAATGTTTCTTCTTTATTGGGGTATGTTATTAGGTTTGAACGCCATCTTGACGGTGAAATCCCGTGCCTGTGAGCAAAATATGCAAAATTTGAAAGAAAAACCGGATGGCATTTAAGCAAAAGTTCTAACCTTCGTTTGGCCGAATTGATTGTTCTAAAATGGATTTACCGAATTCTTCTTGCTTTTTAAAATGTTTCTTCTTTATTGGGGTATGTTATTAGGTTTGAACGATATCTTGTTGGTGAAATGCCGTGCCTATGAGCAAAATATGCAAAATTTGAAAGAAGAACCAGATGGCATTTAAGCACTTTTTCGAATTCCATCTATGGTAAAACGGATATGTTCTAAACATCTTCGGCAAGTATTTTGGAGTAAAGGTTGTCTGGTATGGTTTTGGTGTCTTCTTCGGCGACAGTTCACTGTTAAGCGACGTTCCAATATTGGTTTTAGATTTGATTGAAACATGCAAATTAATCAACGGGAGTTATGACAACTTTGAAGCGACCGATTTAATTAGATTCAGCATTAACCGTCATCATGCGGGCATGCGAACAAGCTTGCAAGATCAAGTTGCACAAGAACGTTTTTAAGTGGGGCTTTCGTAACAGAATTGTTGATCGTTGGAACACTTACCGAAGATTTAACTCCGAATCGATCAATAGTTTAAAGTGCATCATTGGTGGGTTTTTTAACTCCGATCAGTTCGATCACTCAGAATTTCTCAGAGTTATTTAGAGGCGAAAGCCTTGTCTGTTGCTTAGTGTTATCGGTATTATTCACTTCTTACAATGGTTCTATCTCAAGGGTTCAGGGTCTTCTTCTGCTTTGTTTGGGTTTCTCCGTCAGTTTCTGCAATTGCGTTTGTTTCTCCATAGTTTCATTGAAAATGGTTTATTAGACCAATTTATTACAAACTAATCAATGGACAACTGTCGAAAACTTCCCTCCGTCCCAGCGATACCGAAAAGGTATTCTGAGTTCCGGGGCTTTCCTGGACGTTTGCTCTCCTCAGACTTGTATTTCGTCTGTTCCATTAGAAATTCTCGATTTTCTACGACCTTCCGTTTCCAGTATTCCGTTAGTTCAGCAACGGACATTCCGTCCCCACCGTACTCTTTTGGTAGGAGACGTTTGGGAACGTCTTTGTAGAGGGAGTCGTAGTCGCGGTGTATTCTCATACGCTGCCGCATTTTTTCTTTCATCAGTTGCATCATCGTGTTTAAAAAGGAGACGACAAAGGGTGCCATGTTGATCTGGTGGATTTGCTTGGGGCGGATGGGTGACGCGTCTTCAAAGCATTTCATCAGTTTCTTCATAAGAGACGGCGAGGCGGCAGTTAAGTGTGCCATTGTGGCGCCGGCGGCGTCAGAAATAAAAACGAAGCCACAGACGGCAGGCTGTTCATCGTCTTCCATCATCACCGTATTCACCATGAACATGGCTTTCTGGAGTTGTACCAGATCGTGCTTTGATGGGTCGTAAGCGGCACCACGTTGGAGAATGACCCTTCTACCTTGGTCGTCGTAGCCGGGTAGGGGTAGCATAGTTCCCAAGTCGAGGATCTTCTGCATTTCCTGGTCCAGCGGGTCCCAGTTGTCAAAGAATTCTGGGAGGGCCGACTTGACGGTGAGGTTCATGTCAAGCTTTTCTTTGGTGCGCTCGAGGCTGAACTTGCAGCCACGAAGAAAGGTGAGGAGGAACTTGTCGTCCGTTCGGCTGTGGAGGTGTTTCTGTTTGTTCAGCCATTCGCGAAGGGCTTCGAGGTCGCTCTCCCTACGGCTCTCCTCTTCGTTAAGATGATCTTTGGCGTGTTGTTGGACTTCGGGTGGGAGTGTGCAAACGTAAGGCATCTCTAAGGGGAGAAGGGGTAGAAATGTTAGTAGACTCGGCATCAGTCCTAATTTTCGGTGTTGACCCGAGATCCTACACTTCATTGGTTGCGTCATCGGTATGTTAAGTCGTAATTTCGCAATCGTACATATATTTTCCATTTATTTTCCTACCCGATGAAAAATTTGTAGCCTGCTTAGTTGCATGATAGTTGTACGAAAAAGTTGCACGTATTGATATGTAATAGTAAAGAATCCTATCATTAAATGTGCCTCAGACTGGGCCAATCTTAAGCAGTAGTATCCTGTCTTGCTATAGTAGCATCCAGTCTTGCTAATAGTAGCATGCAGTAGAATGCAGTAACACGGTAGCCTTGAAACAGAAGCATGTAGTAGCATCAGTTAGTACTGCATGCCACTTTTTCGTACAGCTTCATACTACAATTCTGAGATAAATTTCTCATCGGGTAGAAAGACGAGAAACCAACTATCGGCTACGTCCGGATAATTTTGTGTAATAAATGATCGATTGATTGATTAATAATACTCACAAGAATACTGTAGGCTACTGAATTATAAAGGGCTTTCGCCTTTATATTTCACGAAGAAACTGGGAATAAGCATACTGGGGCGTAAGGCCGTATCCAGGGGGGGGGGGGGGGGGGGGGGGGTAGGGGGGTGACCCCCCCTCCCTCCCAAAAAACATACAAAAATAATCATTTTTACAGGCTTTTCCCTCTGATCCATGTCTTTTATGTACTTTTTTGTCCGACCCGCAGGCAACCCCCCCCCCCCCCCAAATAAATTCCTGGATACGGACCTGCTGGGCGAGGCGAAAGTCGTATCTACTGAGCACTTGAATTTGGAACTATTGATCGATTTGGTCTAGCAAATTTGTTTTCAAACTCCACTTGCACGTGTTTTTGTGGAAACGCGATTCACCAGCTAACACCCTTTTTCTACTATTGCTGCTGAAGCCTGCAATAAAGAGTCCAAAAGTCTTCTATGCGAAGCGGAACGCGACGGCTAACAATTTCTACACCGACTTACAGACTTTACCGAGCGGATTTAATCGAGGGATATAAATATGCCATGCCGGCTATGACAGCCTCCTTAGTGAGGACATTTGTCAAGTTCAACAAAATAAGCAACAGAAGAGCCATATTTTCAAAACTTCTGATTGAAGTCTTTGACTCATGTGGGCCGAGAAGGTGGGAGACATCATCATTTTTCGATGGGTCGGATTTTTACGAACACACTGTTACCTTTGTTTTCTTCAAAATCCTCACGGTAGCCAACGTTATCCACAAATTACTTGAACACAATTCACTCCTCAAAGCAAGGTCGCCATTGCTAATTAACCATTCATTGATCTGCCGGCGGAGGCCAGAAGTTTACTAAAACCTTCGAGAAGATCGAGTGGCGTGTAAGAGGGTTAAATCAACTAAGTATATCATCATGTGGATGTTTAGATATGTCAGAAGAATAAATTTACGGCGTTTGTTTATTTTGATCCAGTTTACATCTTTCCTTCTTTGGACTTACAGGAATTAACAAGAAAAAAAATAATACAAAATACTAAAAGAAATCGATACTGCAAATAATTGGTTTGATTTTTCTGCACATTCTCCATATGCCTGCTAAAATGAAAATATTTGTCTAGTGCTAGAATGCTTATGATACAACTCCTTTAAGCTAAAACGGTCATGGATCCTTAGGAATCCAATCGCTGTATCCAGATCCTTACCGTACAGATGTGTTTTCAGAACTTTAAAACCAGGTAATTAACAATCGAAACTAAAAAAAGATTTATCGCCTAGGGAGCTCGTAGTTTCATTATCTTTCTCTTATCTTTGCATTGAGCCAGAGCCTGGGATAGTTTGTTTATCAAACGAACCAATAAGGAATGATGAGCCCTTATTTGATTTCCTCTTCAACTTTAGATTTGGGGTAACCCAGTTTCTTTGTTCCGTCTTAAAGGTGCGAGACCATCTGTTTCAGCCGGTCAGATCATCGAGTGCGAGAAGTTAGGGCAGCATAGAATAATAAACAACTGCATATAGAGTATGTGCAGCAGAGTATCAAATTAATTTTTGACCCTTGGACTCAACCCAGGACCAGTTCTGTCACTGATCAGAGTAAAACTTACTAATTGTTCTTAATAATAATGTACTTTATTTCCTTAATAGCCTGTGTTACACACGCTAGCACTGGATCGTCATTCACGCAAATAACACATGACAGTTTAGTTTTATGGCAATTGCAGCCTCTGGCTCAAGTACCATATACCGATCACAATTCCGTCTGTCGGTCTGTCGGTCGGTCCGAGTTTTTTGTCACACTTTTTCGAGTTAGGGTACTTCCAGATGAGCTAGGACAATGAAACTTGGCAGGAATATCAGGGACCTGACCAAAGTAACCTGGGAATAATAAGTTTCCCGATCCGACCATATGCGGGGGAGTGGGGGCGCTGGAAACTTGAACATTTAAGGCATTTTGTCACACTTTTTCGAGTTAGGGTACTTCCAGATGAGCTAGGACAATGAAACTTGGCAGGAATATCAGGGACCCGACCAAACGAACCTGGAAATAATCAGTTTCCCGATCCGACCATATGCGGGGGAGTGGGGGCGCTGGAAACTTGAAAATTTAGGGCATTTTGTCACACTTTTTCGAGTTAGGGTACTTCCAGATGAGCTAGGACAATGAAACTTGGCAGGAATATCAGGGACCTGACCAAAGTAACCTGGGAATACTAAGTTTCCCGATCCGACCATATGCGGGGGAGTGGGGGCGCTGGAAACTTGAAAATTTAAGGTATTTTGTCACACTTTTTCGAGTTAGGGTACTTCCAGATGAGCTAGGACAATGAAACTTGGCAGGAATATCAGGGACCCGACCAAACGAACCTGGAAATAATCAGTTTCCCGATCCGACCATATGCGGGGGAGTGGGGGCACTGGAAACTTGAAAATTTAGGGCATTTTGTCACACTTTTTCGAGTGTTAGGGTACTTCCAGTTGTGCTAGGACCATGAACTTGGCAGGCATATCAGAGACCCGACCAAACAATCTTAGAAATAATCAGTTTCTGATCCGACCATTTTGGGGGGGAGTGGAGGGCAGGGGAATCCGGGAAATTGAGAAGTGTGTAACTTTCGAGCGGGTGATCGGATTGTAATGAAACTTCATAAGTGAATAGAATATATATCTGTAATATCCCGTTTTAAAGTCTTGACCGGATTCGACAGCCAGGGGGGAGTTGTGGGGGGGAGACCGGAAATTTCAAGAAACGGTTAGAATGGAGGGATCGGAGTGAAACTTGCTTGGAAGAACAAGCATCTGCTCTAGATAAGTCCTTTAGACCATTGTACTGGATCCGGACACTTATGAGGGGGGGGGGGGTGGAGGGGGTTTCCCGGAATTCCGGTGATGGTGGTTTTGGGGATTTTCACGATGAACTTGGCAGGGCATATCAGGGACCCGATCAAACTGACTTGGATTAAAAAAAAAATCCTCGATATGATAATCTTGGGGGGGGGGAGTTGAGGGAGGGGAATCCGGAATATTGAGTCATGCGTAACTTTGGAACGGGTGTGATCGGATTCGAGTGAAATTTAATAATTAAACATTTTTCTCTGGTGATCTTTTTCATTTCCGGACCGAATCCGGCAATTATTGGGGGGAGGGCGGAAAATACTTGACCCGCTTAGACTGGTGTGATCTGGATCGAACTTCGTGGGAATGACAAACAGATGCTCTGGATTAATCATTTACAGAAGGAGGGAGGGGAATCCGAAATTTTCAGTCATGCGTAATTTTGGAATGGGTGACCGGATTCGAGTGAAATTTGAGAATTGAACAGAGGACGTTTCTCCGATGATCTTTTTTATATCCGGACCGGATCCGGCAACTATTGGGGGGGGGGGGGGGAATGCGTGACCTGTTTAGAATGGAGGGATCGGGATGGAACTTTGTGGGAAGAACAAACAGATGCTCTAGGTAAGTCATTTACTGAATCGAATTGGCTACGGGCACCGTAGGGGGGCTGGGGGGGGGGGGGGGGGGCTGGACCGGAAATCTCGAGAAACGGTTAGAATGGTGGTATCCTAGTGAAACTTGCTGGGAAGAACAAACATCTGATCCATGTAAATCTTTTACATAATTTGACTGGATCCGGACACTTGAGGGGGTAGGTGGAGGGGTTTTCCCGGAATTCCGTTTTTTGGGGGATTTTCACGACGAAACTTGGAAGGCATATCAGGGACCCGGTCAAACTGACTTGGAATAAGAAACAAATCCTCGATATGATAATCTTGGGGGGGGGGGGGAGTTGAGGGAGGGGAATCCGGAATATTGAGTCATGCGTAACTTTGGAACGGGTGATCGGATTCGAGTGAAATTTAATAATTAAACAGAGGACATTTTTCTCTGGTGATCTTTTTCATTTCTGGACCGAATCCGGCAATTATTGGGGGGAGGGCGGAAAATACTTGACCCGCTTAGACTGGTGTGATCTGGATCGAACTTCGTGGGAATAACAGACAGATGCTCTGGATTAATCATTTACAGAACCGGATTGGCTCCGGGTATTGTGGGTGGAGTTGGAGGAGGTGGGGGGGGGGTCTGGGATTCCGGTGATCGCGCGTTAAGGTACTTCCAGATGTGCTAGAACGATGAAACTTCGCTGGAATATTGGAGACTCAACAACATTTGCTTAGAAATTGCTACTTCCCAAATTCGATTATTCCTTAAAGTACCAATCTTGACCGCAAAGTAAAAAAAACACTTTTAAGCAATATATGCATTTTCATGATGCCCATCAGCCCATTAGCATTTCTGCCTCAAGGGTTTTGCTTACACATGAAGTTCCAGCTCCCTTAGAGTGCGCATCTCAACAGCAAAGTCGAAACTTACTTTTGATCAATCAAATCATCTTAACCCATGCAAGTACCATATGAACTTACAGCTCTTGTTTTAGGACATAAGCTTTTGAGCCCATCGTGGCGGTGAAAGGGGGCAGACGGCTTCGTGCCAAAAATAAGTTTAATGAGGGTTGTAAGCAGGGCCGTATCCCGGGGGGGGGGGGGTCGGGGGTTCAACCCCCCCCCCCCCGAAACATATAAAATAATCAATTTTTATAGGCTTTTCCCTCTGATCTATGTCTTTTTGTACTTTTTTGTCCGATCGGCAGGCAACCCCCCCCCCCCCCCCGAAGTAAATTCTGGATACGGGCCTGGTTGCAAGTTCAAGTTCAGTAAGGGTCTATGTAAATATTAAGTAGTCTGTCATGTTTATATGACACATACATTGCATATAGGACCGTATTTCAGGTGAATCATGCCCCGTGCCGATGGAAGCCTCCAAATGGGTCCGAGGTTCGTTTCAAGCAATTCTGCCTTGTCTTTTCTTGGCCTCCCTTCGCTGTTCCAGCTAGGGGGAGGGGGAGGGGGAGGAACAACTGCCGCCTCGCCATGGATCAATAGTTATTTCGGACAAAAATCATGTCTTCCGCGCTATTCAGGAGTCATGGGCGGAGCACCGTAATTGACAGTGCAAAACGGATACCTCAGCTGAACTTTATTAGAGCTATAAATCGGCCCTTCTTGGTAAGAGTCCTCTTCAGGCTCAAAGCCGCTCAAGTTGTAAAAACAAGCTTGTGGAAAAACCACCGTAATTCTCCTGCCCCATATGGATTGTCAGTATTGTTTGGGATCAGGTTAATCGACGTCGTCCAAAACGTTGTTAGGTGAAACTTATTCTGGAAAATGGGTTCAGTCAAGTCCCCGGTTAATTAGCGGAAGGAGGAGAACGATTTGGAATTTATGGCCGTACAAGACTAGCATAGTAGAACGTAGAAAAGCGGGGCGTTGCCAGAGCATTAAGCACGCGATTTAGGGCGGTAGTATTCCGAGAGGAATACTGGCAATCAGTTTTCTCCATATCCTGCTAATTCTTCTGCCCAATTTTTACGTAGTTTCATCCCATCATTTATTTCTGGTCATATCTTGTAAGTGTATTAGTTAATTTATTTCGTGTTTGTGTATTTCGTAAATTTGTAATCCTCTTCTAGCTTATAGCTATTTGGATTAAACTTGATTGATTGATTGATGTAGGATTGTGTGCAGAACAGAGGTCATGGTTTTCGAGAATGTGTTGGCGTATAAGTTTAGGACCTTCCCTCGTGAGCGATACAAATAGAATCCGAATCCTTGTATATGTACTTGTTTTCTTCTTTTTTAAAACAAGACCCCACCCACATCCTCAGCACATGCACGCGGACTGTGTTTCTGATTGAATCGATCATTTCGAACCTTCGGGCGAGAATTTAAGCAAACAAGAATTTGTCTTATTTTATCTTAAAACAGCTAACCTAATACAAAATTAATCAATTGACAGCTGTCGGAAACTACCCTCCGTGCCTGCGATACCGAAAAGGTATTCCGAGTTCCGCGGCTTCCCCGGACGTTTGCTCTCGTCAGACTTGTATTTCGTCTGTTCCATTAGAAATTTCCGATTTTCTACGACCTTCCGTTTCCAGTATTCCGTTAGTTCAGCAACGGACATTCCATCCCCACCGTACTCTTTCGGTAGGAGACGTTTTGGAACGTCTTTGTAGAGGGAGTCGTAGTCGCGATGGAATCGTGTTCGCTGTCGCATTTTTTCTTTCATCAGTGGCATCAGCGTGTTTACGAACGAGACAACAAAGGATGCCATATTGATATGATGGATTTGTTTAGGCCGGATGGGTGATGCATCCTCATAGCATTTCATCATTTTCTTCATGATTGAGGGCGTTATGGCAGTTAGATGTGCCATATTGGCGCCAGCAGAATCGGAGATGAATACGAATCCACAGATGGCAGACTGTTCGTCTTCTTCGACCATTACGCTAGTTATCATGAACGTTGCCTTCTGGAATTTGAGAAAATCGTGCTTTGCCGGGTCGCAGACAGTTCCGCGTTGGAGAATGACCCTGCGACCCTGGTCGTCATAGCCGGGTAGGGGTAGCATTGTTCCCAAGTCGAGGAGTTCTTGCATTTCTGGGTCTAGGGGGTCCCAGTTATCGAAAAACTCGGGTATGGCGGATTTGACGGTTAGATTCATGTCGAGCTTTTCTTTTGTGCGCTCGAGGCTGAACTTGCAGCCACGAAGAAAGGTGAGGAGGAACTTGTCGTCCGTTCGGCTGTGAAGGTGTTTTTGCTTCTTCAGCCATTCGCGAAGGGCTTCCAAGTCGCTGTCTCTGCGGCTTTCATCTTCGTTAAGGTGATCTTTGGCATGCTGTTGAACCTCGGGTGGGAGCGTGCAAACGTAAGACATCTCTGTAAGATGATTGGGGTAAGGTTAACTCAATACTGTTTCTATAAAATCACTTAAACCGTTAAAGGACCCCTCGCACTATTTACTCTTCAACTTAGAGTATTTTAAAATATTTGAATTCTTTAAAACTATGCTGTGCTTTCAACAAATAACCCACGATTATTAGCTGTTTTAAGCCTCTTGCGAGACCCGTTGACGTGTAGTGAAAACAGGGAAACAATTTACATAACCCGTTTCTGATGGAAAAACTTCCCGCAGACAACCATCGACAGCATGATACACATCGAAGGTAGCAAAACACTGCAAATGAGAAAATCAGCGTGGCTTTGTTAGAGGGTTAGAATGTACCGTACAAAATTGGGGTCTCCGGGTTTTGAAATATATGGAGTGATTATGGAAGTAGGTTGCGCTAGTATTATAGGTAAGAGAGGTCCTTTAAAGTTTAAACGAATAGGGCTGAGATCCGACAGTTTAGTTATACATCCCTTATTCACTTAAGGCGTATTCTCGCCGTTCCCCGAGGACTCCTCTTGAGGAGTCCCCGCGTTTTATTTGTCCCGGGGACTCAGTCCCCGTATTCTCGCGAGTCCCCACGGACGGGTAATGCTCCGATTATCATCACCATGATAAAAAAGGACTCTCTTTCAGATTTGGAGTGGAATCAATTTTTGCTGGTGTTGTTTAAAATTAATTAAAAACAATCAGAATAAACAAAACCAAAAATAAAGTGGATCCAGACTAATTTCGTCAGCTGCGTATTTTTTCATTTTTTTCGAAAAAAAAATCCATTTTGGAAGCATTCCCCATGTTCTCTCTGTTTCTGTACGCGGAGTCCGCGTGGAGTGTCTCCTCGATTCTCGCCGTTCCCTTCCTCGGGGAAGGGCGAGAATACGCCTTTAAGGCTTGAAAACCCGATAAAAATGCGTTACTTCGTTTATCTGTTATCCACAAATAATCGATTTCATAGAATGAACATATTCTTTCGGATTTGTTGTACCTCCATGTGCTTTCCGTCTGCGCTTGAATGTTTAGCAACTACAAAAGTAAGCCGCTGCCGAAAAATCAGCTGACTTATCATCTTCCTACTTTCTAGATGCATGGTTTGTCGTGCAAGCAGCGCACACTCTGAACGTTATTGCTCCCGGGTGAGCAAAAACAAAATCCTTTAGATGAGTCAAAATATCTCAGTCTTTTCGAAAAATCGGATCTGAAAATAAGCTGCCTTTTCAGAAACTTTAAAGGTTCATTGAAATACGTCTTCATGCCAGAGTGAATAATAAATTAAACTTACTGCGATTATACGAATATCTTGCCATAGCCCAGGAGTTGAAAAGGTGGCTATGTGGCTATTCGGGAATTGTCTTATTGACGCTTTCGTTGCTAAACTGTAAATCGCCGTCATTGAAGCCCAGTATGCAAACTTGAACCCCTCTGTGTGTGGGACGCTATAGTTAGTGACCCCATCTTAAATTTCGGCCTGATAAACTATTTCGAAGTACCTCAAGTTTGGCCGAAACGATTATTTGCGTTTTTGCAGATACCACGGTCTAAAGTCGTTTTCGCAGTCACCGTGATATGGTCAAAAGGCGTTTTCGCAGTTATCGTGGTATCTGGCCAGCTACCGTGGAATCTAAAAAAGTCATCTCGATTGTCACCAACAATAGAGCCTAGGATTTTGTCAATTTGGTCGGAGAGAAGACTGGCACTTAGTGATATGACTGAATATCAGTTTTTCTTTTGGGATGACATCGAAAAGCGCAAATCGGCAGTTGTCGTTTTTGGCGACCGTAGTATCAGATACCACGGTAAATGCAAAAACGACAAAACACAGCTTCAGTTAATGTGGTATCGGATACCATGGTCCATGGTATCTGCAAACACGCAACTATTGTGTTCCATATTGGACGGATCAGTGTTAACTGGAACATTCAGTCATAACGCATCTTAGTCATAACTTATCAGCAGAAAACATTATTTTTGTTTATTGGAAGACAGAAACAGATGTTTTATTGCAGATCGTTGGTAGTGATATCCTTTGCAGCATGATCAGTATACGCCTAACTAGCCCTTCGGCCAAGTGCCATATAGCGATCGCAATTTCTGTCCGTCCGTCGGTCGGTCCGGGTTTTGCTAGTTCGGGCACTTCCACGTAAGCTAGAACGATGAAACTTGGCAGGCATATGAGGGAACCTAAACGATTAAGTTGGAAATAGTCACTTTCGCGATCCGACTATCGTGGGGGGAGTGGAGGGAGGGGGAATCCGGAATATTGAGGAATTTATAACTTCTAAACGGGTGATCGGACCTTAATGAAACTTGTAATTAGGAAAGACCTCGTGCCCCAGAAGACCTGATTCAAATCCGGACAGGATCCGGCGACTTGGGGGGGGGGGGAATCTAGGAATCTAGTGGCATTTATAACTTTTGAACGGGCGATCGGATTTGAATGAAACTCGGCAAGTGGAAAGAGCTATTGCCTTAGATGTTCCGTGCCAAGTCCGGACCGGATCCGATAGTAGGGGAGGGGAGTTGGAAGTAGGCACCGGAATTTTGTGAAACGGTTAGCGTTGAGGGATCTGGATGGAAGTTGGTGGGAAGAAAAAGCAGAAGCATTAGATACTTTCTCGACAGAATTAGATCATATCGGGGGGGGGGGATTAACGTTAAATTATTGATGAGAATGGGGGAAACTTTGTGACATGCACAAAACCAAACGGATTGGCCTAATGGGATGCAAGTTGAACAGTACCAAACTTATGCGGCCTAGATTTGTCATTTGGTGTCCGAGCCGGTTCCGACCAAGGTAGAGGATGACAAGCGGGAACCGGACATTTGTAGATATGCTCCGATTCGAGTAAAGCTTGATGGACGGGAAGAGGAGATGTTGGAGATGCGAAGTTTATGTGGCCGAGTCGTATTCGGCCACAGTGGGGGGAGATGGAGAGGGAGTCCCGGAAACGTTGTGGCTCGCATAGGGATTGAACGAGTGGAGTGATTTAAATGAAAATTGGAAAGTACAGATTGTATGCCTTAGATGACATATTTTAGGTGCCGAATTGGATCCGAGCACGGTGGGGAGGGGTACCGGAATTTCCGGAAAAATGATCAGATTTACTTTCTCGTTTCTCACACCACCCACTCGTGACAAGTGCCATATGAGCTCGTAGCTCTTGTTGGTGTAAGTCACTTGCTTTTAGCATACTCTCTTCGACCTTCACCGGGCTTATAAATAAGAGCTTAAATATACTCAATAACTTACTCGGCGTATCTTGTCCACTGTCCAAAGCCACGAACCACCAAAAGTACAAAGAAAAAAAAAAAACTACTCCAGCTGGTGAGATCGCACTTTCATTATCTTCGTCTTATCTCTTCGTTTAGCCAGAAATCGTGGATGGTATCTTTAGTGAACGTTTCTTTTGGTTCCGGAGGACTGCGATCACATGTGTGATTCGAGAGAAATTTCTGGAAACATTTTCTGTTAGAACTGAGCATGTCCCGGAAAAATCCATTTTAGATAGCGGTCGTTCAACAGCTGGCTCATTATTGTTCATAGCAAATAGACAGACGCGAGCCTCTGCCAGATTCTTCGAAAAATTATGGAGCTGTCGTATTTGACTGCGTCAGCTGAGACATCTCGAGCATACTTATCCGTTTAGCGTAGTCGAATATTAGTTGCGTTTTTGCAGATACCATGGTATCTGTTACCATGGTAACTGGATCTGCAATTAGTCGTTTCCGCAGTTAACCGTGGTATCTGAATCCACGGTCTAAAGTCAGTTTCGCAGTTACCGTGGTATCTGAATATCAGATGCTGTGAGTTGCGTTTTGCAGATAACATGGTATCTGATATCACTGTCAAAAGTCTTTATCGCAGTTACCGTGGTATCTCGTACCATGGTTAAAAGATATTTTTGCAGTTACCGTGATAGCTGGCAAGGTACCGTGGTATCTGATATTCAGATACCACGGTAGCTGCGAAAACGATTTTAGATCGTGGTATCAGATACCACAGTAACTGCAAAAACGACTAATTGCAGATCCAGTTACCGTGGTAACATGCAAAAACGCAACTATGGTAACTTGCCAGATACCACGGTGACAACAAAAGCGCCTTTTGACCGTGGTATTAGATACCACAGTAACAGCGAAAACGACTTTAGACCGTTGTATCAGATACAATGGTATCTGTTACCACGGCAACTGGATCTGCAATTAGTCGTTTTTGCAGTTACCATGGTATCTGAAACCACTGTTGCACTGCAAAAATGAAAATTGCCGGAATTGCGCTTTTCAAAGTCATCCCAAAGAAAAAACTGATATCCAGTCACACCACTAAGTGCCAAACTTTTTTCCCAACAATTTGACAAAATCCTAGGCTCTATTGTTGGTGGTGGTGAAAGTGAGATGACTTTTTCAGATACCACGAGACTGGACAGATACAACGATAACTGCCAAAGCGCCTTTTGACCGTGGTATCAGAAATGCGGAAACGACTTTAGACCATGGTGTCAGATACCATGGTATCTGCAAAAACGCAACTATTATTTTTAGTCAACTTCGGCTGAAGGAATACTTATTTAGCTGGAGTTTTCAAAATGTTCGTCTAGTTCTTCTTTGAAAGCGTTGACTGATAGGCTGTCAACTGTTTTGGTGGAAGGTGGTTCCAAGCCCACGCAACGGGACTTCCGCGTCCAAAGTTCACGAGGTCTTTTTTTATATACGAAGCATATTTTCTAAAAAAAATTGTATTTTTTTGGCACTCGCCACAGTTAGGGGGGGTACGAATTTCTAGTGATCCCGTGAGTTCGGTGCTTCCTGATGTGCTTGGATGATGAAAATTGGCAGGTATGTCAGGGAGCTGAACAGATTGACTTGAGAATAGTCGTTTCCCCGATCCGACCATCTGGGGGGGGGGGGCTGGAGGGAGAGGGAATCCGGAAAAGTGAGGTATTTTTAACTTAAGAATGGGTGATCGGATCTTAATGAAACTTGATATATAGAAAGACCTCGTGTCTCAGACGCCCCTTTTCATTCCGGACCGGACCCGGTGACAGGGGGGGGGGGGGCGGAGATCTTGGGAAACGCTTTGAGCGAGGGTTCGGGATGAAACTTGGTGGGAAGAACAAGGACAAGTCCCAAATACTTGAATGACATAACCGGACCGGATCCGGTCACTGTGGGGGAGTTGAGTAAGGATCCGAATTTCTAGTGATCTCCCGAGCTCGGTACTTCCTGATGTGCTGGGACGGTGGAACTTTGCAGGCGTGTCAGGGACCCGAGCCAATTGAGTTGAGAATGTAATTTCCCCGATCCGACGGTCGTGGGTGGAGTGAAGGAATTGGGAGTCAGGAATCTAGTAGCGAGCTCAGCTATTGAGCGGGTGATTGGATTTAAATGAAACTTGATGTTTAGAAAGACCTGGTGCCTCAGAGGTCTTTTTCAAGTCCGGATCGGATCCGGTGACATTGGGGGGAGTCGGAGGGGGGAACCGGAAATCTTTGGAAACGCTTAAGAGTGGAGGGATCGGGATGAAACTTGGTGGGAAGAACAAGCACAAGTCCTAGATACGTCATTGACATGATAGGACCGGACAGAGGTAGGATACCGAACAAGAATAGGCTACAGGAACACGATGTTCATCTTTGTAACAGTTGGCAATAAACAAGGAACAACAAAATCGTTAACGCTAGTACTGAGTCTAAATTTAGGTTCCGACCTCGTAACAAGTGCCATATGAGCTCTTTGCTCTTGTTTTACTTTTGGGCTGCAACTCCTCCAATCGGTAACGTTTTTTTTCTTTAACCTTTTCCAAAACAAATAAACAGACTAACTTAATTTAATTATTCTTCTACACAATTTCCATTTCAGCTCGATTTTTCAACTACCAAAGGTTTACACTAATACGTCTGTCTTGAAGATCTGTTCGCAAGTAAAAACTCCTGTCCCCCGAGGTTTTTTGAATTGAACCCAAGAAGCGTTTGTGTCGTAGTGCAGTACACCATGCGGTCTAGCGAAGAAATTGATGTGTGGCGAGTCGAAGCAGTGTTTAGCTTCCCCAGTATTACACCTTGAAACTCTTCTCGAACTGTGATGCCACCCGCTTTTTTGCACCTTCAACTACCTTCTCTTGGTAGAATAGTATCTACACGGCAGGTATTTTTCCCCGGAGACGAGAAGGGAAAGTGTTCACACGGTACTCGGGTATTTTTCAAGGGAGAATACTGCCATGTGGCAATAAATTACAAGTTTGTAAGGCTCAGGATATTTCTCTACAATGGATACCAACATTTGTCCATTTGGATCACTTCTTATATGGATATAATCAAAATTATTGCTCGAAAATCCGATTTTGTTGTTGCTGCCGTCGAACAATACCCTTCGACAAACAAATACCCGGGTAAAAAGTTAGCAAAATTGAAGTCCAAATACCCGGGTTTTTGTTGCTGTTGCGGGGGAAAATACCCGCGGAGTACGGGTAAATACCCACCGTGTAAACGTAGCTTTAGTGTATCCAAATCGTGGACTAGCCTAATAGCTCGTACTCGTCAAATGTACATAAAGTAAACAATAGCGTAATACTAACTTACGAACATACTAAATTTCAGCTTTAACAGTGAACGAACGCAATAAATTTATCAATTAATTTAAACGTACCTGGAAAGGATATGCCTATTTCTGAGCTTCAAGTCTTATCAAGAAACGAAAGGATCGCGCAGACTTCCGGCCTTAGATGGCATAGATGTTGTATTAGAACATTCTGTCAAAGAGGACACTGAGGCGTACAAGCAGTCAAGGTATACTCTATATGACTTAAAACACAACTCTTATTAGAAATGATCTTTTCTCTATGAAATGGATCAGAAAAAACATTTTCGAAAATGCCATTACTTTCCACCTGGAATTAGCGATTTTCTTGTTAGCGCTTGTCGACTATGTCCAGCCTTCCTGCTCTCCGACGCGGCGACTGGGCGCAAAACATTTGAAAACTGCACGAGCCGTTGTTAAAAAGTGGGAAAACTATTCAAATATAAGAATTAATGAACAGAAGCTTCTCAGATCCTTATGTGTAAAAGAGTTGTCAGCGGACGCTGAAGATCCCGACAAACGTTTCGTCAGGTGACGGGCAAAACTCGGCAAGGACAAAAAAGCGCTAAAAATTCATAGGCACAAAACAAGAAGCTTATAATTCTGTATGGGAGCTAGGTACATAATAAAAAGGCAGAATAAGCAAGAGGGGTCCTTTAAGTCCAAGACACGCCAGTGCTCCTCAGGAAGAAGGAGTAAACGCCTCTATGACGACTCAAACTCAACAACTCAAATCCTGTGTCAAACAATCACGGCGATCTTCGGGAGCAGCTGTGATACCTGATGTGATACCGCTTCCGGCTCTTCCGCTAGGTACCCGGTGATTTTGCATCGACAAGGAGAGTCAGTCATCAAGAGTATTATTTGCCTTGGTCATATTCTATAGTAAAACCGTTTTTAAAACCGTTTATTCAAACAAATCTGATTACACAACTAATCTATCGTCAACTGCCGGAAACTACCCTCTGTACCGGCAATACCGAAGAGGTACTCTGAATTACGGGGCTTCCCCGGGCGTTTGCTCTCGTCGGACTTGTATTTCGATTCCTCCATCAAAAACTTTCGGTTGTCAAATACCTTCTGTTTCCAGTATTGTGTTAGTTCAGCGACCGACATGCCATCTCCGCCGTATTCTTTTGGGAGGATACGTTTTGGGACGTGTTCATAGAGGGACTCGTAGTCGCGGTGGATTTTGATTCGCTTTCGCATCTTTTCTTTCACGAGGTGCATCATCGTGTTTAAAAATGAAACCACAAAGGGTGCCATGTTGATATGATGCATCTGTTTGGGACGAATGGGAGATGCGTCTTCAAAGCATTTCATCATCTTCTTCATAATCGATGGCGTCATGGCACTTAAGTGCGACATTGTAGTCCCGGCGTTGTCGCCAATGAAGACAAACCCATAAATGACTGCCTGCTCATCGTCTTCCATCATTAGGGCATTAATCATGAACATCGCTTTCTGGAGTTTGATTATGTCGTGTTTTGCCGGATCGGGGACGGCGCCCCGTTGTAAAATCACCTTCCGCCCCTGGTCGTCGTAGCCGGGTAGGGGTAGCATGAACCCCAAATCGAGTAGCTCCTGTGTATCTGGGTCTAAAGGGTCCCAGTTATCGAAAAATTCGGGTAGGGCCGACTTGACGGTGAGGTTCATGTCGAGCTTTTCCTTGGTGCGCTCAAGGCTGAATTTGCAACCGCGAAGAAAGGTGAGGAGGAACTTGTCGTCTGTTCTGGTGTGAAGGTGTTTCTGCTTTTTCAGCCATTCGCGAAGGGCTTCCAGGTCGCTTTCTCTGCGGCTTTCGTCTTCGTTCAGATGATCTTTGGCATGCTGTTGTATCTCGGGTGGGAGTGTGCACACATATGGCATGTTTTTGTCTGGAGCGGTCCTGTAATGTAAAAGCCTTTTACAAGTGATTGTTGAGCCCAGTTCTTCGTGCAAAACAATGCTCAAGGATTTTTACAATTGCACACATTATCACGTATATCAAGGACGGATAAGACCCTTTGTCTCCTCCCATGAGTCCGTCTCTGGCCCCCCAAACAAAATTCCACGTTCATGTTCCGTAAATATGGGACGGGTGCTTGTACCCGGGATCTTGTGAACCATCAAAGAATGAAAAGAAAGACGGATATAAAAAAGATTACTTTTTAGAGCTAATATCAGTAAATGTTTTATTGGTTTATTTTAGATCTTAGCCGGGGGGGGGGGGAGGGGGCAACGTTTCTAATGACTAAGGCTAGTGGACAGAGGGCGGTCTCGGCAGGGTGTGGTTGGGGGCAGTGGTGAAACTAGCTCATCTTCGTGGAAGAGATTTCGTGGAGCCAGGATATCGCGAAAATCGACCAAGAAAGGAAATGAGGATCTCGGGTCATCGGCTTTTCCGACAAGCCTGTTGGCGGTGCCAGAAACGGAACGAGAAAAGGGTTTGTCGGTGCTTCGTACTGATGCTTTGCTCCGACAAACAATTCTCCGGTTATTTCAATTCAATTCAGTTTATTTTCAAAAATTCGCTCACGGACGAAGCCGAACATTGAATTTCTTCGTCATGTGTATCTTAACAATTAAAAACAAATATAACTAATGATAGACTCGATTTACCGACACGGCTTTTTTTCAGTACCAGGAAACAGTTTCCCGACTTGTTGTGAAGGCTTTTGTCGGTACTGCAAACGGAATGAGGCAAGTCCTTTTTGGTCCGAATCACCGGCACACTTTCCATATTCACCGACAGGACCTTTTTAAGTTGTCGTGGGGGGACGGCTATCCCACTCCCACGTTTTGTCACTTGTATGGGTTAATACGTCATTAAGCACTCGAGTGTCACCATTGTCACACACCCAGAACATGGTGTGATGGACGGATCGAGTGCCATTTGAAGGACTAGAACCGGGACCACCACCGGTCATAGCCCTCTCCACTAAAAACGTTTGAAAGTGAAACGGTGTTGTCGAATAAAATTATTATGTGCTGAATACTCCTGTCTCATATGTGGTAATTACTCACTTCACTTTTTTTTCAAGACACACACAGTCAGTGTGTCAACTATTAGCCATACTTTCGTAAATACTTGCCAATTATGTATATTCCGTAAAATTCACAGCAGTAGTTCCGACGCTAAAAGCAGCACAGGTTTTGACGATTATACTGATGGACTTCCGACTCCTTATCTTCATCTTATCTTTCTAAACTGACATGATAAGCAGAAATATGTTCTCAATTATAAAATTAAGTTGCGACGTGACTGTTCAACCAATAAGCATAGATTCACAATTTAAGCGTCTTTTATTTGTTCAGGGATTCTCTCACAACAAATTGCGTCTTGTATTCCGACATACTTGCCAGATATTTTCAGATTCCAGGTCATGGACCTTATGGGAGAAAAGATGGGTGGGTCCAGTGGTTAAAAGAAATCCAGTACGTGTATTACTGACCCACTCTTCTCTTATTGTCGGATTTATCCTTTCCCCGATGCTTCGGATTTTGTAGGATCTACCGATCAGTCTTAACGTCTGTTGTGCGATTGTGCTGTAATACCTCGGCATCCTAGCTGTCAGCTTGGAGGGACGGGGTCTTTTCCATTTCTACCCCTTAAGCAGTTTACCATAGCCACCGTAAGTGAAAGGGATGGTTTGGCATCATGATTACCCTCTTAAAGAACCTGTTTTACCTATTACACTAATGCAACCACTTACATAATGACTCCGTATATTTCTGAACCCGGAGACCTCAATTTCGTACGGCACATTCTAACCCCTCCAACAAAACCACGCTGATTTTCTCACTTGCCGTGTTTTGCTACCTTCGATGTGTATCACGCTGTCGACGATTGTCTGGAAGAAGTTTTTCCATCAGAAAAAACGCTAATGTAAATTGTTTCCCTGTTTTCGCTACAAATCAACGGGTTTCACACTTCTCGAACCGCATTCGACGATGGCGAGGGGAGACGTTGACATTCTGTGACCTCATTTTATTTCGGGGTAGCGGTTGGGGGGTGTAGATGGGTCCTGAATGTTACGTTTCACGCGTAGGAACCAAAGGTCATTGTGCCATATTGGGGTCTGAACCGCATCCGACGACGGCGAGGGCAGTTGGGGGGGGGGGGGGTGACATTCTGTGACCTCATTTTATTTTCTTGTGCATTCTTCCCGTAATAAGTGCTATATTAGCTCGCAGCTCTTTTTCTCTATTCTCCATGCTTAACGTTTTACATAAATCTGGGTAATATTACTTTTCAGGACAACCCCAACCTTCTGTTCAACATGTCAGGGTTTGAGTGTCGCATCTTACCGAAGGTGCGCATGACCCATGAGGAGTTCACTCACCGAGATGGCGTTTGGAATCTCCAAAACGAGGTGACGAAGGAGAGGACGGCCCAGTGTTTCTTAAGGGTTGATGACGAGTCCCTCACCAAGTTCCACAACAGAGTCAGACAGATTCTCATGGCCTCCGGCTCTACAACTTTCACTAAGGTAATATTTTGTGTTTATTTGTTTCGAAACGATACGAAACTTTATTATAAAACGAACTTTCACAGCATTGGATTGCCGGACTTGCCGCTTTTGTCAGGTACATCGTAATAAGGTACATGTACAGACTAATGCAGTAATCAAGAAATAACCATTAAATAAAGTATGTTTTAGTTCAGTAGCTACAGGTTGGCTAGGGCCATTCCACAACAACATTATAATAAATTATTAAGTAATTTTTATTTTTGATTTAAACGCTAGGGTACCAAACCAGTTACTAGACTAGTATAGAGAAGAAAGCTTGTTTGCGGCATTTGTATTGTTATTAGTATTATTTTATTATAGACCATTGGAGCAACCCCTCACTTTCGACCTTAATTTGCTGTGAATTGTTGAAAAGAAAGCTTTATGTAGGGTATTATCTGAAAGCTTGTACTGTCTATACTCTCTAGAATCACTTACGAACTAAATGCTGCAAGCTTGGGATCTCTCTTTTTGACCCGAGATCAGTAGATAACCAAGTTTGCCACTACTAAGGAGTATTATGACCCCAAATATAACCAGTAAAATGCTATAGTATCAAAATCACAACCCGACGGAACTAGCAACTGACCCGGTCCTCACTCAGTAAAAGGCAGTAATTACTTAGAATCGGCCATTGGCTAAAAAAATAAATATTTTATAAATTGCAGGTACATTGATCGATTAAAATAACTGTTGTTATATTTCTGTTACAGCGCCTCCCGTTAACTAAACCACATTACGTTATTTTTGTAGATTGTCAACAAATGGAACACCGCCCTCATTGGCCTGATGACCTACTTCAGGGAAGCTGTTGTCAACACGCAAGAACTGCTCGATCTTCTCGTCAAGTGTGAGAACAAGATTCAGACTCGTATCAAGATCGGTCTCAACTCCAAAATGCCTAGCCGTTTCCCTCCTGTGGTCTTCTACACACCGAAAGAGCTTGGAGGGCTTGGAATGTTGTCCATGGGACATGTCTTGATCCCACAGGTAAGAAACGGACCTACAAATCTAGTTGACAGAAGAGGCTTCGCAAGAATCCAGAATCAATGACCAGAAAGCGAAGAGCAGGCTGTTAGGGAATGGCCTGCCACTTTCCTTTTAATCTACTGCGAAAACGAATGGGGTTTCCGGAAATCAAATAAAGGTAATATTCTGAGACAGACTCCTCGAAATCATTTCGAGATCTTTGTAATTAGAACGATAAACTAGCGCATGGATAGGACGTTGGCCTTCCCACTGCTCGTTGAAAAAAATTGTTACGTTTTTGATCCCAGTTCTCTTCGCGATTCTCCTCACTTTTCTCTTATTTCGATTTTTTTTTTTAGATTTTTGCGTGTTTTTGTCAAAAATGGAACGGAGTAAGCTTACAATTTTGCAGAATAGAGAAGCTGGTTGGATCGTCGCTTCTCGAGTAGTCCTTCCTCAGTATAAAAAAAAAATGCTAATTTACAAGAAAATTGAGAAATGAGAACCGACACGTGAGAACAAAAAAATGAGATAAAAAACGCAGCTAATGGTCTTACCTTTTACCTTAAATTACCTTAAATCGCACTGGCCGGCGAATAAGGTTGGGTGAACATCCTGTAGATTCGCCGGTTCAGTGATGGAGGTGGAAGTGCGTTGTCTAGTTCCACTGGCCTCCCAGTGTAGTTTCCACTCCATCGCTGCCCAGTCTCGGTCAATTGCTTTTTTGAAGTTGTCAACAGTTTTGGACTGAACTGTTTCTTCACTAAGGGAATTCCACAGTGGAACAGCACGAGTTGAGAAGAAGTTGGAACGTTCTCTCCGTGAGCTTCTTTGCTGCTGGAGCTTCTTGGTGTGGCCCCGGGTGTGGCTGGAGAGCGACTTATTAAAAATCCCTGGTGTGACACCATTCTCCAGCAGCTTGTGGGTTCAGGATTGCATCTCCGCGCTTCCTCCTGTACGTCAGGGTTGGCAGCTTGAGTTTCTTGAGGCGTTCAGGGTACGAGAGGTTCTTACATTTGGTTGGTAGTTTTGTAGCCCTCCGCTGAACGCTCTCAAGGATCTTCTTGTCCATGACATAGTGAGGAACGGTGAGGAAGCTTTTCGGTTTAAAAACCACCGAGTTCCTTATGGCAAATTGCATTTTGTTTCATTCTGGACATTCGTAGTCGCGCGAACCACAAACCCTAAAATCATGCCCACGCTACCCATTAGAAGGGGTTAATTTGGTGGGTCACCCTAACATTCCTCCCCCCACTTCACTCTCAGATTTCAGTTGAGTTCAGATTCAGTTCAGTTTTTATTAAATTCAAAATAAAGGAACAAAATAAATTTCGACCCCTACAAAGCTCCATGGCACGTTACATAGGGGTTAATACCACAATAATTAACAAATGAACGAGTCTCTTAACTATTACAAAAAAAAAAAAGAACAGTTGAAGAATTTGTTTTATTTTTACTTACCGCTCCGTCCTCAAAGTTCACCTCCAAGTTTGCGCCGATCTCCCACAATCACTAGTTTTCAAAAAATAAATACATAAAAATAAATTTTGCAGGACTTATCATTTCTTTTTGTAGTCCGATCTCCGCTGGTCCAAACAGACAGACGTCGGAATCACTCACTTCCGCTCCGGAATGTCCCACGATGAGGATCAGCTCATTCCCAATCTCTACCGCTACATTCAGCCCTGGGAAGCGGAATTCATCGACTCCCAGAGGGTCTGGGCGGAGTATGCCCTTAAGAGGCAGGAGGCGAATGCACAGAACAGGCGTTTGACCCTTGAGGATTTGGAGGACAGCTGGGACAGAGGTATCCCTAGGATCAATACCCTCTTCCAGAAGGATAGGCACACGCTGGCGTATGACAAGGGCTGGCGAGTACGAACGGAGTTCAAGCAATATCAGGTATTAACCGACTTCTTGTTTTGTTAGGGTTATAGTTTGCGTTTTATCGCACAGAAGATGGCGTAGAAATATGGAACGTGTTGCCGTGCTGTGTAAAAGATTCAGTGTCTTTGAGCGCTTTCCGTAAAAAGATGAAAAAATATCTTTTCGATTCTTGAAAGTTAGCGTTATTTATTTTGTTTTCTTGTTCTCTTTTTATATGGAATTTTTGTCGCGTCTGACGCGGATAGGGTTGTCACAACTCGCAAATGATTTTCGTTAGAGATGAAATTTGTCTTCTTTAGAGGTATTAATCGTTTGAGTTCCTGAACCAGCCGTTTAGAGCCTTTGGCATGTTGGCAGTTCCGGGATTCGTCTGTTGATTTTTTTTTTTCGTTTTTACAAAAAAAGAAGAAGAAAGAAGCCTTTCGATTCAAGAAAACAATGGCAATGAACAATGAACTGCTTAATTTGGATTGCCTCTCAGATTACAAGGACAAATCTTTATATTTTGTTTTAGTTCATGAAGTTCGCTAAGCTCCAGGACGATATACTAGCCAAGAACAATCAACCTGTAGAGAAAACTTTCATTTGCTTTGTACAAACCTGCTATTTTGTTTCTTAGAAAAATTTTGGTAAAATAATGCAAATTGATGTTAAGCAAGTTCGAGCAAGACCTTTTATCAACTCCGTTGGTAAACAGCCAGTGAGAAAGGTGCATGCTTGGCGTGAGGATCAGGAGATCAGGATGTGGATCAGAAGGTTCTAAGCATTTAGGCGTTATCCACTACGCTGCGTTGGTGCAAGGGGGAACCCGGAAAAAGTTCGATTTGAGCAATAGCAAAGATGATAGGGCACATGAAGCAGAGCAGGAATTTCATTTAGAGTTTTGATACTATAAAATATTTTACGAGGACGAGCCAAAGGGAATTCTCTTTTCCTGGAGGTACCGCTTGCACCCATTTCCCGGCACAGGGATTAGGGTTAATGCCCCCCCCCCCCCAGAAAATATCTGTACAACACAAGAGCAACAAAAAAGTGTCAATATAGATTTCCTTTCTAACCCTGAATTTCTCATCATAGGTATTGAAGCAGAATCCCTTCTGGTGGACGCACCAGCGCCACGACGGAAAACTCTGGAACTTGAACAACTACAGAACCGACATGATCCAAGCCCTTGGCGGTGTGGAAGGTATCTTGGAGCATACCCTGTTCAAAGGCACATACTTCCCCACGTGGGAGGGTCTCTTCTGGGAAAAAGCCTCCGGCTTTGAAGAGTCGATGAAGTACAAAAAGCTCACCAACGCCCAGAGATCCGGTTTGAACCAGATTCCGAACCGTCGGTTCACCCTTTGGTGGTCGCCTACTATCAACAGGGCGAACGTGTACGTTGGTTTCCAGGTCCAGTTGGATCTGACGGGTATTTTCATGCACGGCAAAATTCCCACGTTGAAGATTTCCCTCATCCAGATCTTCAGGGCTCACTTGTGGCAGAAGATCCACGAGTCAGTGGTGATGGATCTTTGTCAGGTAAGAAACACTTGATTTTTTGTTTTAGTGTGTGGGGGGGGGGGGGTATCTGCAGCTGGATTGAGATTTGATCCTCCTGAGGAAATTGTTTTGGTTCGCCCATTGCACCGGATGCAGTTTCGCTTTCGAATCGGGATGTCGGCGCTCCTAAGTATGAAACGGTTCGCTGTCGCTTGAGCGAATGGAATGCTATAAATTAAAAGAACTTAAAAGTTTTGGGATTCTAGACCGCCGATGCTTTTACTTGGCTCCATAAATACACTATCCTTTCCTGAGCCCATTGTCGCGAGACGCGCAGTCTGCCTCCCCGAGAAGACTGAAAAAATTGTATAGCTTGATACCCGTCCTCCCCAGAACGTCTGTAAGAACTGGGTATCTTGATACCATACAGTCGTTCACACTTCGGCTCGGTAGGACCCCTCTTGGTATTATTATTATTTATTTGATTCCTTCAAAATTGAATAGTGAATATTGGAATTTTTAAACAAGAACACATCAGTCAATAAACAGTTCCACGAATATAAAGCAACTGATCGAGCCTTCGTTACTTGATTTACAATCAAAAACAAAGAAAGGAAGAAAAACGTCAGAGCTTTTTTATTCTAAAAAGGAAAAAGTTGTGTCCATGTCCTAAGGTCTGTTTTCTTTTACAGTTGTCTAATACCCCACTCTCTTTCAGGTGTTTGACCAAGAGCTCGACGCCCTTGAGATTGAAACCGTTCAGAAAGAGACAATCCATCCCCGTAAGAGCTACAAGATGAACTCCTCCTGCGCGGACATCCTCCTCTTCGCCGCCTACAAGTGGAACGTCTCCCGCCCCTCCCTCCTGGCAGACAGTAAGGACGTCCAGGACAACACCACCACGCAGAAGTACTGGTTGGATGTTCAGCTCCGTTGGGGAGACTACGACAGCCACGATATTGAACGTTACGCCCGTGCAAAGTTCCTCGACTACACGACGGATAATATGTCCATCTACCCCGCGCCGACTGGTGTCCTGATTGCGATTGACCTGGCTTACAACCTTCACAGCGCCTATGGGCATTGGTTCCCGGGGTCGAAGCCGCTGATCCAGCAAGCCATGGCGAAGATCATGAAAGCCAACCCGGCTTTATATGTTCTTCGAGAAAGGATTCGAAAGGGTCTCCAGCTCTACAGTTCGGAGCCCACTGAACCTTATCTTTCGTCGCAGAATTATGGTGAGCTGTTTTCGAACCAGATCATCTGGTTCGTCGACGATACGAATGTCTATCGAGTGACGATTCACAAAACGTTCGAGGGTAATTTGACGACGAAGCCGATCAACGGGGCAATTTTCATCTTCAACCCGAGGACGGGACAGCTCTTCTTGAAGATTATCCACACCTCCGTCTGGGCGGGCCAGAAGCGTCTCGGCCAGCTTGCCAAGTGGAAAACGGCTGAAGAAGTTGCTGCTCTTATTCGCTCGCTCCCTGTTGAAGAGCAGCCGAAGCAGATCATCGTCACCCGAAAGGGTATGCTCGACCCGCTCGAAGTCCATCTTCTTGACTTCCCGAACATCGTCATCAAAGGCTCCGAGCTGCAGCTGCCCTTCCAGGCCTGCCTGAAGGTCGAAAAGTTTGGCGACTTGATCCTCAAAGCGACGGAACCTCAGATGGTCTTGTTCAACTTGTATGACGATTGGTTGAAGACGATCTCGTCGTACACGGCCTTCTCCCGACTCATCCTGATTCTCCGCGCGTTGCATGTTAATAACGACAGGACGAAAGTTATTCTCAAGCCAGATCGAACCACCATTACCGAGCCGCATCACATTTGGCCGACGCTGAGCGATGACGAATGGATCAAGGTAGAAGTCTCACTGAAGGACCTAATCCTTGCGGATTATGGCAAGAAAAACAACGTCAACGTCGCATCTCTTACCCAGTCGGAAATCCGTGATATTATTCTTGGTATGGAGATCAGCGCACCGTCGGCGCAGCGTCAGCAGATCGCTGAGATTGAAAAGCAGACGAAAGAGCAGAGCCAGCTTACAGCAACGACGACGCGCACCGTCAACAAGCATGGTGACGAAATCATCACCTCGACGACGTCGAACTACGAGACGAATACGTTTGCGTCGAAGACGGAATGGCGCGTTCGAGCGATTTCCGCCACCAACCTTCATCTCCGAACAAACCACATTTATGTCTCCTCGGATGACATTCGTGAAACCGGGTTCACTTACATCCTCCCCAAAAACGTCCTCAAAAAATTCGTCACAATTTCTGACCTCCGGACGCAGATTTCCGGATATCTATACGGTGTTAGCCCACCGGATAACCCCCAAGTTAAGGAAATCCGGTGTATTGTTATGCCGCCGCAGTTCGGTGGCCCGCAGTCGATCAACATGCCCACGATGCTACCCCAACACGAATATCTGAAGGAATTGGAGCCATTAGGATGGATCCATACCCAGCCGAATGAACTACCCCAGCTGGCGCCCCAGGATATCACAACCCACGCTCGGATTATGGCAGAACATCCCGAGTGGGATGGCGAAAAGACGATCGTTATTACCTGCAGTTTCACCCCCGGGTCCTGTAGCTTACAGGCGTACAAGTTGACCCCGGGTGGGTATGACTGGGGTAGGCAGAATACAGACAAGGGTAACAACCCCAAGGGTTATCTACCATCACATTATGAAAGAGTGCAGATGTTGCTGTCAGATCAGTTCTTGGGATTCTTCATGACTCCGTCACAGGGATCCTGGAACTACAACTTTATGGGTGAGTTTATTTTATTTTACAGACGTTCACAGGAAAGGGCCATAACAAACTTCCAAGCTCCCTCTCAACTTGCCAACTTCTGCGTCTGAGACTGTTTAAAACAGAAAGCTGAGCCTTGTCTGCTCTGCCTTTACTAGTCATGGATCAATCTAACTTCGTTTCTACCTGGAATGCATCACTCGGTTCAGCCTGGCTATTTCGTGGCGCAGCAGGAAGCGCTGTGCCGAGGCGTCTGTAAGTCCTCAGCCGCACCGTAACCAACCAGTAACCACGCGCGAAGCGTCTGTGGTGAGGCCCCTGATTTAAATTACCGTATTTTTGGGTTTCAAAAGCTCTTTAAGCTCCAGGTGCCTCTGAACCATCGCGCTGGATCTGGGTTTGAAATCATATCACAGAGATTCGTAGTTACCACGCTTACTACGCTCCCGAGCGTCGTAAGCAAATACTTACTATTTCAAGAAGGTTGGAACGCAGCGTAGTAACTTTTCAAGAGTTTGGAACGAAAATAGTAACTAATAGTTACTATTGTTAGAAGGGTGGGAACCGCGCGTGATAGCTTGGTTTCTTTGGGAAGCCGTGGGATAACCTGGGAAGAAAGTGAGCGAGGGGAGCTGAGATGAGCATGTGATTTCTGTAATATCTTCATAGTTAAGGAGAACATCCAGTTAAAAAAAATTTATTTCCAGTTCATTTTATTTTTACCACTCATTCAACAAAACAACACACATGGCGCTCCCATGTATGGCACAACCGTGTCCTGTGCTTGAGTGTACAACATTCATTCACTTAAAGCACAACTCTTACTATAGAAATGATAATGCAATTGCTTTCCACATGATATTAGCGATTTTCTTATTAGCGGGTCTCGAGTCTATCCAGCCTTCCTGCTCTCGCACGCGGCGGCTGGACGCAAAATATTTGAAAACTGAACTCGCCGCGGCTAAACAAAAAAATGGGAAAACCAAGCGAAGCAAAAGAAGTCCAAAACCGAAAACAACAAAAACAATACTTTGAAGCTTCTCTTCTCCTAATGTGTAAAAGAGTTGTCAGCGGACCTTTGAAGCTTGCTGCAAGTTTGCATTGCGTGACTGACAAAACTCTGCTCAGCCAACAAAAGTTCCGCACATCTTCACACCCGAATTCGTCACACAAAACCCCCTCTTACGATTCTTATAGCAGGGTTCTGTGTGTACGATCGAAAACAAAAAATGCCCCACCCTAGATGTGAACTAAATATTCCTTTAGCCCAAGCTGACAACGAATCATATTTGACAGTGCATAACGTTCATTTTCCAGCTTGAGCCTGAAACCCTTGCCAATAAGGGCCGAAATATGGCTCTAATAAAATTCAGCTGACCTTTCCGTTTTGCACTGTCAAATAAATGTTAAAGGACCTGTCTTACCTATAATGCTAACGCAACCTACTTCCATAATCACTCCGTATATTTCTAAACCTTAAGACCCCGATTTCGTACGGTACATTCTAACCCCTCTAACAAAACCACGCTGATTTTCTCACTTGCCGTGTTTTGCTACCTTCGATGTGTATCGAAGTTTTCCCATTAGTAAACCGGTTATGTAAATTGTTTAGGCTTAAAACAGCCAGAAAACCGTGGGTTATTTGTTGAAAAGCACAGCCTAGTTTGAAAGTATTCAAATATTTTAAAATACTGTAAGTTGAAGAGTAAATAGTGCGAGGGGTCCTTTAACTGTTTACATAAATTTGCCTTCGCCATGGCTCGCTTCTATCTGACTATTGTTGTGGTCTGCGAACTGAGTTTACAAACCCCTCTATCGCTCAGTGCCAAATCATTTTATTAATTACGGAGCAAAATGTAAACATTGATGTACAACATTAGATACCGCAAAGTTTTAATGAATGCCACGTCTCTTTTTATGTCTTTATGTATCAAATGACATGCCAATGTTTCCTTCTGTGAAATGTAGTTAAAGGAGTTGATTGATATGATCGATAGGGGGGGGGGGGGGGGCGAGGGGGACATTACCAGTCGATACCAATTATTGAATGAAAATACAACTGTATATTATTTCTGCAGAATCCTTATCGGCTACCAGCCAACACAACTCACAGATAGCAGAAAATCATTTTCAAGCCGTTAAAGCAATTTTACCCTCTTGCTCATAAGTTATTTGTCTGATAGGATTCATTGAAGATAGCGAATATACCTTTTCTTCTTGAAAACGAGGCGGATTTTAAGCAGAAATGAAAAATTAACTTATTGAAAGAAGAGTTCTGAGAAATGGTTAGTTTTTTCTTAATTTGTATGCATAAACCAACTAAAGTTTTTCTTTCTGTTTGATCTTTCTTGCCGTGATTGTCCGATTTCGGGCTCGCCCGTTCGTGGGCCTCCGAGTCGCGCCACAAATGATCCAAATGGTCGTCCAGGTTTGAACTCGCGAGTCGAATGGGGATGGTCTAGACTTCGTAAATAATAATAATAATAATACAAAGCAAGAGAAAAGGCTTTCGCCACTAAATAACTCTAAGAAATTTTGAGTAGTCGAACTGATCAGAGTTAATAATCCCATCAACAATACACTTGAAACTATTGATGGATTCAGCATTAACCGCACCTTCGGGATGGCTGTTCAAAGGATCAACAGTTCTGTTGCCAAAACCCCACTTAAAAACGTCCTTGTGGAATCTTGATTTTGCAAGCTTGTACGCGTGCCCCCGATGATGACGGTTAATGCTGAAATCTTACTAAATCAGTCACTTCAAAATTGTCATAAAAATGCTCGAGTGCTTCTGATCTAACTCCTTTAAATCATATGAATGTAAACACGTAATTATTATGGCAGACACGAGCTTCGGTACTTTATTCTGGACTGTCCAAATCGTGCTCGGACTTTTTGTGTTCTGTTGTTAACGTGATTAAATTTGATCAACTCCTAAAAGCTGAAAGTGGCACGTTGATGTTTACATTTGTGTTTTTACTTAAGACAAGTTTTAAACCCGTTATTATACTTGGAAGGCACTCGCGAGAGGTTACACATTCCCGGGCACTTCGTGTACACCAAAATCGAGAGTGGGGAACGCCCCGGCACACGCTTCGACGTTTTGAAATTCTATGATTCTATTTGTGAGAGTGCCTATCTATCTATCATACGGTTTACGTATCTAAAGCTATTTTAATATATTTTAAAGATGTTATAGATTGTGTGATATAATAGATAAGACAGGATTTATTTCCGTCAAAGCTCAAAGGGGTATGGGAGTAACAGACACAACAACAACAAGAGCTAGACGCTCATATGGCACTTGCAAGGCTGGGTCAGAGGATGAAAGTAGGAATCTGCCAATTCGTTGGATTGTTGTCATCATTTGTAAGCAAGACCCTTGAGATAAGAATGATCATGTGCCCTTGGAAATCACACGAATGTATAGTTTGGTAAAAAAACAAAAAGTATTTTATTTTTGCACTTGGCTGTGATGATGCGCACTTTAAGGGCGCTAGAAATTTATTTGCAGTCAAAACCCTCGAGGCAAAATGATCATGGGCATTTTAGAATCATGAATATATATCGTTCGGTCAAAAGTTTTTTTTTTCTACTTTTCGGTTAAGATGCTCACTTTAAGGGTGCTAGAAATTCAATTTGAGCAAAGTCCTTGTGGAACAAATACCATGGGCCCTCAGGAATCATCGTCATCGCTTTTCGGTTAAAATGCGCACTTTAAGGGAGCTAGAAATTCATTTCTAAGCAAGAGCCTTGAGGCAAAAGTGATCATGGGCTCGTGAGGATTATGAAAATGTGCATTTTACTTTAAAAAAAATTTTGTACTTAGCGGTTAAGATACTTTAAGGGATGGTCGGATCTGGGAAGTGACAGTTTCTAATAAGATACTTTAAGGGATGGTCGGATCTGGGAAGTGACAGTTTCTAAGCCAATCTTGTCAAGTGTCTAATGTTCAAGTCAAGTTTCATCGTCCTAGCACATCTGGAAATACCCTAACTCGGGATCACCGGAATCCCCCCGACAACTTCCCAAAGTGTTCGAATCCGGTCCGATTCTGTCACTGATGTATCTAGGGCTTATGCTTGTTTTTCCACCAAGTTTCATCCAAATCGCTCCACTCTAAGCGTGTCAGAAGATTTCCGACCCCCCCCCCCCCCTTCCAACGCCCCCCCCCCCCCCCACACGTTCATCTGATCCTCGTTGGAACGTTATACAAGCATCAAGATTCCGGATTCCCCATCCCTCCACTCCCCCCATCGTGGTCGGATCGGGGAAGTGACTACTTCCAAGTTAGTTTGGTCGGGTCCCTGATATGCCTGCCAAGTTGCATCGTCCTAACACTTCTGGAAGTACCCTAACTCGAAAACAGGGGACCGGCAGACCGACCGACCGAAAAACTGATCGGTATATGGCACTTGAGCAAAGCTGCAAGTGACATAAAAACAAAACCATAACCTCAACATCTAGTTGCAAAAAACTTCCCCTGTGACTCACGGACGCCATAGGATCCCTCGCACTATTTACTCTCCAACTTACAGTATTTAAAATATTTGAATGCTTTAGAACTAGGCACAGATAACAAATAACCCACGGTTGTTGCTGTTTTAAGCCTTTCCGAGACCCGTTGACTTGTAGCGAAAACAGGGAAACAATTTACATAACCGTTTTTCTGATGGAAAAACTTCTCGCAGACAACCGTCGACAGTGTGATACACATCGAAGGTAGCAAAACACGGCAAGTGAGAAAACCATCTTGGTTTTGTTAGAGGGGTTAGAATGTACCGTACGAAATTGGGGTCTTCGGGTTTAGAAATATTTGGAGTGATTATGGAAGTAGGTTGCGTTAGTATTATAGGTAAGACAGGTCCTTTAAGGAAACTTCCCAAATTTCTTATAACTCCAAAACTTTTAATTCGGATATTTATTTAAAATCCCCCCCCCCCTCCTACCATTTCCCCAAATGTCCCTTTCTCAGGTATTTTAATTCCTGACATTGAAATATCAGTATCTGTATTTCTATACAACTTTCTTCTCAGTTTTCCTCCCGAGCTATATATAGTACATCACTAAAGATTTTTCGAACATGGAAATCTAATAAGTAAGTGACTTTCTAGATCTGTTATGGTATAGATTCTGACGTGTTAGGGTGTGGTCCGGCTGAAACGGTAGTGTAAACGTCCAGTGGTACGGGGCGATACGGTCACCGCTAGTCATTGCGGTGTCGTGTTGAACTCCCATTTGACATGTCCGGTTGAACGGGCTAGCTTCCGCATTGCGTGAGTTCTAGAAGGGTAATGAATCGGAAATGCAAATGAGAAATCCACTTGATTAATGTTTACTAGCCGTTGGGTGAAAACATGTATTTTGGTAGTGGGTGCCAGAATTGCTTAATTAAGGATGGCTTGTTGTGGTTTTGGGTTCCCGGTCGTTCGTTCTCGGGACGTCAATTAACAAGGGCCTTTTTGCACATCGTGGGGCTATTGACTGTGCAACCAATTGGTCGTGCTTTCTCTGCGGGGGGAGTGTGGGCGGAGTTTAAAGAGGGTATCCGATATTTCCCGATAATGCCGATCCGACTCGACCGAGATTTGACGGGTAGTGTAGGCAGATTTCCATTTCTAGGGCCGAATCGCATCCGGCGACGGTGGTGGAGGGTCCCCGTAGCAAGTGCCATATGAGCTCGTAGCTCTTCTTTTCTGGAGTTTTCAGATTTTCATCTTTCACGACTTCCCTTCTTTGAAATGCGGCTGCTGGTTGAGCAGAAGCGGTACGAAAACCTCAAAATCATTGAAATAAAACACTGTCAAAGATTCAGCTACATTTTTGTTTATGCCAGTTAGATGTTTGTTTTTGTGTAATGATATATGTTGATCTGGCCGATAGAACTTTATTAATCAACTGTAACACCACTAATGCATATGAGGAAATTGTTCAATGTTTACTGCTCGCAAGCTCGATCCGATCTCCCTGATTAAAACTAGACATCCGTTTCACGTCGACGATTCGTTCCAATCCAGAGCTTAGACAGACGGGGGTCGAGGTGGATGTGGCGTAACCAACATGTTATTGGACGCCTCTTGCTTATTCTGCCTTTTATAATATACTTAGCTCCCATATGGAATTATAAGCTTCTAAAATCCCCACCTTTCTCAGTTGTTTCGTTTCGTAACTACGAATTTTTAGCGCTTTTTCGGCCTTGCCGAGTTTTCCCGTCACCCAACGAAAAGTTTGCCGGAATCTTTTGTTTAGTACTTCTTTTATTTGCTTGCTTTGGTTTTTCTGATGTATTTTATAGGGAAAATATTTCTAGTAAGAGTTGTGCTGTAAACAGTGGCGGGATGAACAATTTTCGACACGTTTTGTCTGATGTGTATGTTAAGATCTATTTAGAGCTAGCCCAGTAGGGGGGGGGGGGGGGGTTCCGAGCCGTGCCGATAGATGATCCCACGCTCGTAGCGTAGCCCTGCTTTTAACCAGCGAATTGGATGCGGGACATCTAGAAATTGCAATCGGTAGAGTGCTTTCGATTTAACTCTTTTTAAAAATATACCGATTCAGAGCCTTTGAGCGCGCACTTTGAGCCCACGAAGTTGTTAGCCAGTTTTTCGTTCCTGAACCCGTTAAATGTGCTTGTCACTGTGTACAAATTTTAAAGCACAACTCTTACTAGAAATGATATTTTCCCTATGAAATGAATCAGAAAAAACGTTTTTGAAAATACCATTACTTTCCACCTAAAACTAGCGATTCTCTTGTTAGCGCTTGTTGACTGTATCCAGCCTTCCTGCTCTCCGACGCGGCGACTGGGCGCAAAACATTTGAAAACTGAACCTGCCTTGGTAAAAGTTGCGAAAACTAAGGAAATAAAAGAAGTAATGAACAGAAGATTATCACATCCTTATGTGTGAAAGAGTTTCAGCAGATGTTCCGGCAAAGTTTTCGTTGGGTGACGGGAAAACTCGGCAAGGCTTAAAAAGCGCTAAAAATTCGTAGTTACGAAACGAAACAAAGGAGAAAGGTGGGGAATTTAGAAGCTTATAATTCAGTATGGGAGCTAAGTATATTATAAAAGGCAGAATAAGAAAGATGGGTCCTTTAAGTCTATTTAGTACGTTTTTAAACTATATAAAAAGAACGTAGCATGTTTATTTACGTCGTTTTAATACTACATGTGTACAATACAGTGTTAAAGGCATTGGAGGTCTCCGGACGGATCAATGAGATCACGACGGAAGCGTAGCCTGCATTGGACCTCCCACTAAACGTAAGAAACACACTAAGCAGCTACTTAATCTCCCTATTACATTATAGTTAATCAGATAAACCTGGATCTTAAACTCCAAAGCCTGGTGCGATGATGATCCAGCACAACCTCAAAAAAACATAAATTAAAAAAGCGAAGATAATTTAAAAAGAAAAAAAGTGACGGAAAAAGACAGAAAAGTTATATTTTAAGACTGCGAAAAAAAAAATTTACACTGAAGAAGCGTTTTTAACTTGTGAATGTTCGCAGGGAATAAAGTTTTCGGGGTAGAGTTCAACTTAAATGATAATGTACTTCATTTCCTTAATAGCTTGTATTTTACATGCCAGCACTGGACCGTCAGTACCGTCACTCGCGCAAATAACAGATGACACAATTACATCATAGACATTTTATCTACACGTACAACTTATGAATATCGTTTAAATTAACTAGAATTAAAATAGTGGGTGAAATAGGGTAGGCCTACAAAAGATTTCAGATAGCGATCAGTCTAGTTTATGGTTGGTCTTACTAGTCTCTGGGAAGCAGCGTCCCTGCCTTTGTCGCGTGTTGCGCCTACTACTAGCGAGGGTCTCAAAATCTGGTAAAATGCCACGATGCGCAGGTGCTGCCAGACATTTTCTCCCGAACAAAATTGTCAACTGGTGCGGTCTTTCAGCAAGGGTTGGCAGGTTGATCTCGACCAGGCCATTCTCATATATGATTTTCATATGCCAAAGTCTCTGCGGACGACCCGGGTTTTACCTGGAGACCGTTCGAATTGATTGTTTTAGTTTAGTGTACTATTTGTTTTGAGTGTCTTATTTTTTTTATGGTTTTCAAAAACCGTTAAATAAAATTGAATTGAATATACCACAGCCGTATGCTAACGGAGCGTTTCCAAGTTAAAGATGCAAGCGTCACACTTTTGGAAATTATGTCGGCTCTGCTAAAAATCATGGACAACAGGGCCCAGAGAGCACATGACACTCTACATTCTTTTCTTGCCGATGAGTGAAAAATTGTATACTGTATTTGTTGTGTTTTATTTGATTCTTTTTTATTTTACATATTCCGCTTTTCAAGTGACGTGTCAGAAATAAATTACTTACTTACTTACTTATCTGAAACATAGCACAGGCCGAGCATAATAGAACTTACAACAGGTATCTGGCAGTCCTTCCCACGCTGGACTCGGATTCGGCCTTTCACATTAAACTGCTTCCAAGAATTTTTGGATTTGGTCAGACTGTAAAGGTATGTGTTACAGCTGGAAAAGGGGTAACTCGACCGGGGTCTTGAAGTCGTCGTTTCAGATTTTTATTCAGTTTAATGTATCGCAAACCTTCTACCAATCAAGAACCGGGTCTTCACGTGTACACCAGTCGCCTTAAGAATGCTACCATATCAGAATAAGGAGATCAGTTACAACCTTGAATATGCCTGTCCGGTATGGCATGCAGCATTATCACAGGATCAGACGGACAAGCTTGAAGCACTACAAAAGAGGGTCTCCAAGATCATCTTGGGTAGCCTGTATAAGGACTACGAGTCAAGTCTGGAAACGCTAAGACTGCAAACGCTTTCCAGCCGCAGGCACTGCCTACTGATAGACTATGGCAAGAAATGTCTTGCTTCCCCGATTTATCGAAGCATTCTGCCAGACTTCATGGACAAAGTAGTGACAACAAGTCGCCCAAATACAAGGCTGAAATCAAAGCTGAGTGAAGTGGAGCAGCTACAAATGCCTCCTTGCAGGACAAGCCGCTATGAGAAGTCGTTTGTGCCTTATTTCGTTCGGAATTTTAATGAAGACAAGCCTAGAGAAATTGATTGCTGATTGAATTAAATTGTATATATAAGATTTGAGTAATTGTAAATATATTTTTGATTTTGATTTAGTTTATTTATTTATAATTATCAATTTTTTTGCCTAATTTCAATTGTGCGAGTGGTGAGATTTGTACCATTTTGTTCTTTGTGACGCGTCCAAACTATCTTGTGATGATATTGGCAAGAAATAAATTGAATTGAATTGAAATTGAACATCGTAACAACCGTTATAAGCTTTTCCTCTTTCCAGGTGTTCGACATGACCCGAACATGAAGTATGAACTGCAGCTCGCCAACCCGAAGGAATTCTACCATGAAATTCACCGACCATCCCACTTCTTGAATTTCTCTTCGCTTGAAGAAGGGGAAACAATTGGGGCAGATAGGGAAGACCTGTTCGCGTAGGTTTTGTACATTCTAGTTTTAATACGCGTTTTTTGTCAGTAAACCATTTAAAAATAATCGATTATTACCGTAACTCACATATTATGCTTCGGTATGCGGGCTTCTGATGTCCTATGTATGCCTGCTAGCCGATGTAATCCCGTTGGTTGGACGTGTGGTGCTGGGGAGGGGGGCTCTCGATGTCGGAGCCAACCAGCTCAGTAGGCTAGTAGCGGGTTAGGTGTGTACATGATTGTAGATAGGCTAGGCAGGCGGACGAATGTTCATTCCCAGCCGTATCCAGTGTTAGGAAGTAAAAAAGTCGAAGTACTTAGATTTTGCGAAAGTACAGCTTTACTGGAGTACTTCATACTCTAGTTTTAATACGCGTTTTTTGTCAGTAAACCATTTAAAAATAATCGATTATTACCGTAACTCTCATATTATGCTTCGGTATGCGGGCTTCTGATGTCCTATGTATGCCTGCTAGCCGATGTAATCCCGTTGGTTGGACGTGTGGTGCTGGGGAGGGGGGCTCTTGGTGTCGGAGCCAACCAGCTCAGTAGGCTAGTAGCGGGTTAGGTGTGTACATGATTGTAGATAGGCTAGGCAGGCGGACGAATGTTAATTCCCAGCCGTATCCAGTGTTAGGAAGTAAAAAAATCGAAGTACTTAGATTTTGCGAAAGTACAGCTTTACTGGAGTACTTCATACTTGTTGCTTAAGTAAAATAACTAGGAACTTCAAACTTCAAGTGCAAATAAATTTCGAGTTCTGCTTCGATCACATAGATTGGCACATCGAAATGCTTTTTGGGATCCCAAAACGTAAGTGCAGGGATACCTATGACATCGCAAAGAATGTCCGTCTGTCTGTGAGCACGATAACTCTCGAAGGGAATGAGATATTTTGATGAAACTTGGTGTAAGGGTTCTTTGGGTCAAGGGTAAGGTCAAGTTCGTAGAGCTTTGTAGCCCTGCATTTAGGGGTGGGGGAACAAATTAAGGGGCAAACAAAATATCTTTAAACAGCTAATGTGATAGCCGATTATGGGGTAAGAAGACATGCTTGATGGTAGTTCGCCCGGAATCCGGCCAAAACCGGAGAGTTTGTTAAAAGTAAAAGTTTTATTTGAAGTAGATTAGATGTTCGATTTAGGGGTAAAAAGACATGCTGAACACGATGGTGAAAACCATTTTTTCGCCGGACAAGTAGTTAGCCCGAAATCCGACCAAAACCGGAAAAAAAGCATTATTTGAAGTTGATTGATATTCGATTTAGGGGTAGGAAGACATGCTGAACACGATGGTGAAAACCATTTTCTCGCCGGATAAGTAGTTCGTCTGGAATCCGGCAAAAGCCGGAAAGTTGGTTAAAAGTAGAAGTTTCATTTGAAGTTGATTAAATGTTCGATTTATGGGTAAGAAGACACGCTGAAAACTTATGTGAAAAGCATTTTCTACCCGGACAACTAGTTTGCCCAGAATCCGGCCAAAACCGGGAAATTTGTTAAAAGCATAAGTTTTTTTTATGAAGTTGATTAGGTGACAGATTTCGGGGTAAGAAGATGAGTCTGTATATGACAATCATTTTTCAACCGGACATATAATTCGCCAGGAATCCGGGTGTAACCGGATTTTTTTATAAGTTAAATTTTTATTTGAAGTTTATTAGGTGTTCTTTGTAGAGGTAAGGACATATGTTGACAATTAGTTCACTCTGAATTCGGCCAAAACCGGAAATTTGGCAGAAGTAAAGCAGGAAGTTTCGGTCAGTGTCGTCAAAATAGATATGGCTTATGCAGGTATACCTGAACTTGGTTTTCTCTGATGATTAGCCTGGCGAAGACTGGATCTGGCGAAGGCAAGCCTCATTTGTCTGGATCAAATACTAGACTTTTGGGATCCCATCTAAACCTTTGGTCTTGTTTGAAAGGATTTATTCAACAAAAAAAGCTTGAGACACAAGACCAAAGGTTTCGATGGGATCCCAAAAAATCAAAATTTGACCAGACAATTGGGTCTTGTCTTCGTCAGACTCCTTGAAAATTTAGAAACAGATTAAGGCCAAATAGCTAATCATATGTAAAGATGATTAGCAGAAATGGATTCAGCATGTGTGTTTACCCCTATAAGTCATATCTAGTTCGACGAAACCGATCGAAACTTCATGCCTTACTTCTGCCAGTTTTCCGGTTTCGGCGGAACTGCTTGTCCGGCGAAAAAACAAAGCTGAGAAACGAATTCAGCGTATCTCCTTACCCCTATATAGAATCAACTTCAAATACAGTTTTCCGGTTTCAGTCGGATTCCGGGCGAACGGTATGTCCAGGTGAAAAATAATTGTCATATACGGATTCAGCATCTCTTCTTACCCCTTAATCGGACATCTTATCAGCTACAATTAAAACTTTTGCTTTTAAAAAAATTTCCGGTGCTGGCCAGATTCCGGGCGAACTACTTGTCCGGGTAGAAAATGATTTTCACTTAAACGTTCAGCACAGAACCCCAAAGCCGCGCCGCCGGTTTATTTCGGCGTGTGTTATTTTCTTTTTTGCACCTTGTGCCTTGCTTTTGCTGCACATTTTCTTGGTATTATTTTCATATCCTCCTCTGTGAGTGATTTTCGGAACACAGCGTAGGGAACTATCAAACGCAGGGAATAAGCGGGAAGTTCAAACTTGGTCTTTCTAAGAAGGAAATTCAGTCTTCGACTTTCGAGAGGAAATTACTAACGATCGACGATAACTCTACCACTGGACTGACTGAGGATACTAGAAGGTTCGTGTCTCTCTCTAGATAGATCTGTGAGGTAGTAAGTAGGCTTCATCAGTGGCAGTGGAAGTGTATATTGAGTGAGTGAATAGTTGCGTTTTTGCTGATACCATGGTATCTGTTACCATGGTAACTGAATCTGCAATTTGTCATTTTTGCAGTTATTGTGGTATCTGATACATGGTGCTTTGCAAAAACGACTATTGCCGAAATTGCACTTTTCGAAGTCATCCCAAAAGAGAAACAGATACGGTATCCAGTTACATCACTAAGTGCTAAACTTCTTTCTCACCAATCTGACAAAATTTGATGAAAGTGATATGACTTTTCAGATACCACAACCAGTTACCACGGCCGGACCGTAGTATAGGAGTAGAGTCCACGACTTTCGCCGAGGACAGCAATGGTCTGACTAGGCCTGCTAGAAAATGGATATTGTTTGTCCATAAATCTCTGATACCACGATACTGGAGCCTATACTATTTCCATCGGTTTCTATTTCCGTCACCACCCGACGGAATTAGTTTTCTAGCTTAGATGTGCCTTAGATGCACCACAACCTGTCTAAACTAGTTAAACGTGTTGGAAGATGTGTGTTTAAAATCATATTCACTTATAAATCTTTCTAAATTCAGATATTTAGGCACTGTTGTGACGGAAATAGAATCACGGCATCCCGTGTCGTTACAGTACAAGAGAGTCGGCAGCAATTTCTGTAAGCCAAAAACTGGCCAAAAAGACAAAGATATTCTCTGTTTAAAACACTAAATGTTTTTCTTATATTGAATTCCTGTTTGTTTCTAACAATCATACAATTTGCTTCCATATTTTTCCAAGTACCGAGGTTAAACAATGATTACGTGACGGAAACAAAATTTGGATGACCAGCCGTAACGGTAACAAAGTCCGCCGAAAAATGTTTGGGTCATCACAGAAAATCATGTACTGGCAATGCAGCTTGCGCGCTATTATCTCGGAAGAAATCCTGGGATGAAGAAGAAGAAGATGGCTTTCTTTTGATATGCTGTTTACCTTTTTTGGAAATTTCTGTGGTGAGAAAAAGACAACCAAAGCTGGACAATGGAATAGACAGGTTAACTTCTGACGGAAATAGTAGAGGCTCCAGTAACTGGTCAGATACCACAATAACTGCAAAAATGCCTTTTGACCGTGGTATCAGATACAACGATAACTGCAAAAACGACTTTAGACCGTGGTATCAGATACCATGGTATCTGCGAAAATGCAACTAATGTCAGTCTAATGGGCTATAGGATCCTGACAAGATGTTACCAGTTAGACTAGGACTATGGTTAGTCACTGGTCATGGGTCACTAACAAACTAATTTGGGTGGCTATTAGAGGCTTACTGCTGACTGATTACTGATTACTTTTTTTTAATTTATACAGACTAGACCATTCCTGTTATGAAGCCTCTAAATGCTCTACATGCTGAGACTGTACTTATCTGACCCTGGAAGAATATTCATACAAGGAACTGTATCTTTAGGACCCGTTTCAATTTTAAATGTTGAAACTATGTGATGGTACAGTAAAGCGCAGTAAAGGCCCAGGGTTGGTCGAAGCTCGTATTCTGTTAACTTAAAATTGGCCTTAAATGTTAAAAAGCAAACTTCAGGGAAGCTCTAACTAGGTCCTACCCGTCAAGATTAAGAAGCAACATCTTAATGATCTAGGACCTAATTAAAACAGCACAGAAAGTTTGCTGTTAAAGCACTCATGATATCATTTCCTGTTTTTCATCTGATTTATACTTGTCTTTTAGACAGCAAATATAGTTATCACAAAAATTGATTTTCTTAGTGGACCAAGGAGAGGGCTAACTGCTGCTCTGAAAACGTACTAAAAAAGAACTGTTCTCTTGTTGCGGTTTGTTCAAAAACTGTGTTCAGGATTATTAAACTTAACTTGCAAATAATTTTCGTTTTCATTGGTAGATTTTGCTCAAACAAATGAACTTGCTGCTAGACTGTTCAAAGAGGTCCACATCTACTTATACAAAAGAAGTTATGTTGTGGTAGACTAATTAAGCGATTCGAAAAGATGTCAGGTGATTGACATCTTTGCAGTATGATCTGTGTATTGTCAATGTTTGATGTTTCCTGGTGCTTGGCGTCTTAGATTATTTCATACTATTTAATTGCCAAAGTTTCGTATGTTTAGCAGGTAGGCTGACAATGGAAATTATCTTTTTTGTACTGACAAGAAATCGAAAAGTAGAAGCCGCTGCTCACCTTTGACCTCCTAGGGTGCTATGTTTCTGTTAGTTGTCTACACAATCTTGACTATGCACAATTGTTATTAGCAAGTTGTGTAAAATTGATGAATTTGCATTCATGCCTAACTTAGTTCAACTGGCGCTTTTCAGCCAATGGGCAACAGAGTCGTCCAGATTTGTGCCCCGAGAAAGCTGAAATTACAGTGCTAAAAGTTGGGAAAAGGTCGCCAAACGGCGGCGGCGCGCCACCGGAAATGAAATCGGCGCGGCTTCGGGGTCTAGTTCAGCATGTCTTCTTACCCCTAAATCAAACATCTAATCAACATCAAACAAAAATTTTACTTTTAACAGACTTTCCGGTTTTAGCCGGGTTCTGGGCGAACTACTTGTCCGGCGGGAAAATGGTTTTCATAATCGTGTTCAGCATGTCTTCTTATCCCTTATTCGGCTATCTCATTAGCTGTTTAGAAATACTCTGTTTGCCCCTTAATGTGACCCCCCTCCCCCACCCCTAAATGTAGGGCAACATAGTGCATCTACGAACTCGACCTTTCCCGTGACCCAATGAATCCTCACACCAAGTTTCGTCAACATATCTCATTCCTTCGTGAGTTATCGTGCTCACAGACGGACAACTTTTGCGATGTCATGGCTATCCCTCCACTTACGTTTTGGGATCCCAAAAAACTGGTGAAACCCGGGCAGACTTTTTCCATCGTATCCTTGGTAAGCATACTACTAGACGGGGGAGACCCATTCAAAGCTGCAACTATGCTGTCTCAGCGCGTAGTACTTGAAGAATTAGGCTACTTAGTATTTAAGTACTGAAGCACTATCCCAGCACTGGTCTTATCCGTTGTACCTAACGAAAGTAAGCATAATCCTAGCATGCACTACTTACACAAGGGCCAGAATTCTGCCTGCACCAGCCGACTAATCAAGGTATGGAAGTTGCAGTCTCGCCCCCCTTCTGGGCACCCCACCTCCTTCCCCTAGAAGTCTAGTGAACCCACGCATCGGGAAGGAAATCCACGCGTCGCATACTGGTACATCGGCAAGTGCTATATAAGTGACGGGATAGGGAAATGAGGGGTAATGCTGCATGGGCAAATTCGACAGAGTGACGCAGTTTGGGGACATCAAGTGAGCAACTCCACGCTCCCGGCTGGTGATTTATGGATATCCAGCATGGTTGCATCAAGCGTGAGGCGCTGAAAACCTTCTTTACATTAAGCAGCTGAAAGGGCTATTTACGCAACAAACCGGGTTGTCGGTTAATGAAGAAGAAAGCACTACCGCTGACACTATTAGTAAACACTACTTTCTGCATAATTATAATATCAGCCAACTTTATTCAGAACTGAGAGAAACTGATTCGACCCTCGTGACTACGAGTCAGTCAAACCCATCCGCTTATGAATTATTCAATAGGTCAGACTGCGCATATACATACACTAGATTATATTGGAGGCACCTTTCCTTCATGATCAAGTAGTTGATTATTCCTGCAGAAATGGCATAAAACTCGAAACAAATAAATAAAAGAATTAGACGCTGCTAAATATTTAACTGCATTGTTTCGTTTTTTAAATATAACAGCTAAATGCTTTTCTTTCTGTCTGATTTTCTTGTTAAGATCTGTTTTGAGCTTGGATGCTCCGAATCGCACACTAGATGACACGACAGTCGCACCGGGTCGTGGATTGAAGTCGCAACTTGTAGACGTTGGTAAGGTTTATGTTCCGGTATTCAAAACTATCTGAATACTGTAACACTAGGCTCTGCTTTTAACAAATTATCCACGGCTTTGGTTGTTTTAAGCCTTTTCCCAGGCTCATTGACTTCTAGCAATAACTCGGCAAAATTCAGATAACCGTTTTTACGCATCAGTAGCATACACGCGAACACTCGTCGGGAGCATAATGAGCACGGAAAATAGTGAATCGTGTCAAATGCAAAGATTTGTGACGTGTCGTTAACGGGTTCAGAATGTAACTTATGAAATCGAGGTCTCTGGGTTTAAGAATGAGTGCACTTACGGAAGCAGGTTACATTCGAATTATAGGTACAACGGGTCTTTCAGATTCTGGCTAGTCGTAAAAAAACGCCAATTAAATTGATCGGCCCAACGACAAGGTATATCTTGACATTTGTCTTCGAGGACATTACTTCTCTCGTGGTCACGAAAATAGCGTTGTGGTGGTTCAACCGGTTTCAGTATCGCGACCCTTTTCCGGGTCGTTCCTTTGTAAATATAATTCATATAACTCCTGTTTTATCCAGATAGTTTGTACTGATTCGAGTCGGTAAAGGACAGTTCATGCTTATGTTGTGAAACGAACTATAAATATTCTCCGCTCCCGTTCAACTGGAAAATCAAGTTTTGTGCGCTGGTAATACGACGAATTATGCACAAATCTTCTAAAAGAGCCGGAAATTGAATCCGTTGAGAACACGAGCTTTGGTGACTTTAGGGACAATGGACATATCTGAATTTGAACTATTAGATTAGACTTGACCGGTTTTGTGACAATTCGGTTCAATGTCTGCTGCTATATCCATTGAATACTTTCTAACCACTATTTCGAAATCAACCGGTTTCAGACCGGACTTTTACTTGAAGAAATGTCTTGCTTTTGACGGAATCCAGCTTGTCGGTTTTGTGACAATTCGGTATACTGTCTGGCTCTAATGTCTATTGGATATTTTCTTACCCCTATTTCGACACTCACACAGAAGAAACTTTTACCTTTTCACAATTTCCTGCTTTTGCCGGATTCCGGACGGACTGCTTGCTCGGCATGAATACAAACTTTGGATTTGAATTCAGCATGTCTTTTTAACCCCTATAATCAGCGGCGTCCCGAGGGGGGGGGGGCGCAGTGCCCTTGCCATTCAGTACTTAACTTTTACTTCTAATGATTGCAGTACTTCAGGAATAAGCACGTCTCTTAACGTGAAAACTAGTCTACTTTTCTTTGCTGTAAATTCAGGTACTTTGTATATACTTTACCCTGGATGTCCCCTCATTTTCGCCAGATAGCTCTGTGGTTTAATAGGTAGTCTTGGGATCGCAAAAAAGCATTTTGATCATCAGTGTTTCCACAAAATTTCGCCTGTCGTGCATTTCGCAATCTTCACTATTTAGAAGAAGGCTGTGTCATTTAGTTGGCGTTTGAGGCTTGGCCTTGTGTGGGGCTTGTACCACATTAAACCTAGAATATGCTCGGAATGTAGGTAAATATTGCCAGAAAAAAAGGCCGATTAAAAGAATTTTGCCTGTGGCGCTTTAATTTGTCCTGGGTACAGCCGTTAGCGACGTTGTAGCTTTGTGGCAACGGCGTTTTTTGTCTGCAAATTTTCAGCTGAAATTGGCAAAACCGGACGTCTCCCAAAGGTAATAGGCTGGTGACTTCGTATCCATGGAAAAACAAGAGCTACGAGCTCATATGGCACTTGTTATGAGTAGGCGGTACGACAAAGTAGATGATCACGTCACAAACTACACCGGCGATCCGAAGATGCGGTTCGAACCTAGAAATAGAATATGCAGTTTCAGTCTAGTCGGTGCATTTCTGGCATCGCCTCGGATCATCTGGGGCAAATGACTGTTGTAACTTCCAAGTTTCAGCCCAATAAACCCACTAGTTTGATCTCTAGACGTTCCACACGGTTTCCCGTACTCTCCCTCCAACTGCCCCTAACGCGGACAAATGTGGCTCGGACTCGTGGACGGATCATCTAAAGCATTATCTCTCACCACCTATCAAGTTTCACTCGAATCTCATCTTTTTCGGTAACTCCTGCCCCCCCCCCCCCTCACCGTGGTTAGATCTGGTTCGGACAGTAAAATATGTCCTCTAGGGCGTATGCTTACTCTACATTACAGGTCTCATTTAAATCGCTTCACTCGTTTGACCCCTATGCGAGCCACAAAATTTCTGGAACTGGGAAGTGTTTCACGAGTTTCCCGGTGCCCGAATCCACCCCCCCCCACAAGTATCGGATCCGATCCGGACATCTGAGACGATATATCTTTCCAATTGCCAAAACCCGTTTAAAAGTTATGCATGCCACTAGTTTCCGGATTCCCCATCCCTCCACTCCCTGCACGATCGTCGGATCGGTGAAACGACTATTCTCAAGTCAGTTTGTTCAAGTCCTTGATATGCCTGCCAAGTTCCATTGTCCTAGTACATCAGGAAGTACCGGACCCGCGGGATTGCCAGAAATCCGGACCCCCAACTCCCCAACAGTGCCCGGATCCAGTCAAGTTATGTTAATGATATATCTAGGACTTATGACTGTTCTCCCGACCAAGTTCTATCCCGATCCGTCCACTGTATAAGCGTTCCCCAATATTTCCGGTTCCCCCTCCAGCTCCCCCGGAAGTCACCGGATCCGGTCCGGATTTGAAATGGGACGTCTGAGACACGAGATCTAAAAATCAAGTTTCATTCGGATCCGATCATCCGTTAGAAAGTTTCCCGGATTCCCCTCTTCTACTCCCCCCCCCCCCTAAATGGCCGGATCGGGGAAATGACCATTCTCAAGTCAGTATGTTCGAGTCTCTAATACGCCTGCCAAGTTCCATCGTCCTGGTACATTAGGAAGTACCGAACTCGCGGGATCCGTACCCTTCAACTCCCCCACAGTGCCCGGATCCGATCCAGTTATGTTAATGAAATATCTAGGACTTATGACTGTTCTTCCGACCAAGTTTCATCCCAATCCGTCCACTCTATAAGCGTTTCCCAGTATTTCAGGTTCCCCCCTCCAGCTCCCTCGAAAGTCACCGGATCGGGTCCGGATTTGAAGTGGGACGTCTGAGACACGAGGTCTAAATATCAAGTTTCATTAGGATCCGATCATCCGTTAGAAAGTTAAAAGTACCTCAGTTTTCCGGATTCCCCTCCCTCCACTAACCCCCGAGATGGTAGGATCGGGAAAAAGACTATTCTCAAGTTAATCTGTTGGGACCCCTGACACGCCTGCCAAGTTTCATCGTTCTAGCACATCAGGAAGTGCCGAACTCGTGGGTCACTAGAAATTCAAATCCCCCCAACTCCCCCCCCCCCCCCCAGTGACCGAATCCGGTCCGGTTATGCCATTCACGTATCGAGGACTTCTCCTTATTCTTCTCACCAAGTTTCATCCCGAACCCTCCACTCTAAGCGTTTCCAGATTTCCCGTTCCCCCCTCCAACTCTCCCCAATGTCACGGGATCCGGTCCGGGTTTAAAATGGCGCATCTGAGACACGAGATCTTTCTATATATCAAGTTTCATTAAGATCCGATCACCCTTTTGTAAGTTATATATACCTCACTTTTCAAAATTCCCCCTCACTCCACTCTCCCCCAGATGATCGGATCGGGGAAACGACTATTCTCAAGTCAATCTGATCGGGCCCATGACAGACCTGCCAAGTTTCGTCGTCCTAGCACATCAAAAGTATCGAACTCGCTGGATCACTAGAAATTCGGACCCCCCAACTTCCCCACAGTGAGCGGATCCGGTCCGGTTATGTCAATCACCTATCTAGGACTTGTGCTTGTTCTTCCACCTAGTTTCATCCCAATCCCTCCACTCCAAGCGTTTCCCAAGATTTCAAGTTCCCCCCCTCCAGCTCCACCCAAAGTCACCGGATCCGGTTCGGATTTTAATCGGGTCGTCTGGGGCACGAGATCTTTCCAAATATCAAGTTACATTACGATCCGATCACCCGTTTAAAAGCTATAAATTCTTCAATATTCCGGATATTTCCTTAATCATTTGGGATCCCTGATATGCCTGCCAAGTTTCATCGTCCTAGCTTATGGGGAAGTGCAAAACCCGGATCGACCGACCGACCGACAGACTGACGGACGGACAGAAATTGCGATCGCTCTATTGCCCTTCGACCAAGTGCCATAAAACAGCAAGTGAGAAAGCGTGAAAATGTGCCAAATTTTTTCTCTAGACTTGATTTTCTATATACTATGCAACTTTTTACCTTGGAGCTTCTTGAAGGCTACTCGCTGTGATCTTAGAATTTTTTTTTTGTTCTCAATAAATCCGGTAAGAATCAGGGACTGATTCGGTCAATTTTACCAGGTTCCCCCCCCCCAGTGTTGGGAAGTACTGCAAGTACTTGTACTTCAAGTACTACTTAAGTACAAAATCAAGGTACTTGAGATTTACTTCAGTACATTTTTCGTGGAGTACTTAATACTTAATACTTAAGTAAAATAAATAGGTACTTGAAGCTCTCAAGTACCGATAAATTCTTAAGTACTTTCAAGTACTCTCCCAAGTACATTCCGCCTCGATCGAATGATTTTTTTTTAACAGAAAAGGATTTTTCGGAAAAGGGAATTTCAAGACTCATAAGTAGTTCGATTTCAGGATTGGCAAAAAATGCTAAAAGCAGATTCTCAGTACCAGCATCTCACCAAAAGACAAATCATTAGTTTTAAGCAAGGCACACTTCTTTGAATGTTTCTTGACCTAGAACAGTGCAGTTTGGACTAAATGGAAAAAGAAGAAAACACCGTTGAGGAATTCCTAGAAGCCCATAATTAGTTACTTTGATAGACTGGTAGATGAATTTCGTCAAGTGGATAAAAGTGGCACTGTTCAAAACTGACTAACGTTCAAAAGAAGCGTAGCTCTAATGTCTTCCTTGGTATTTAATTCTTTGTTTAAACTGCCAAATGCCTTTATTTATATGACTTTCTTTTATTTTCCATTATACAACTGAATAAGACGGAGCTAGAAATAGTGCTAGTAGAGTTGTACTTAAGTAGTACTTGAAGTGCTACTTAAGTACAAGTTCTGTACTTAAAACTCAAGTACTACTTAAGTACAATTGTGGTCTGGTATAATACTTGATACTTAAGTATAAAATTTGGAAGTACTTAATACTTAATACTAAGTACAAATTTGAAATACTTGTTAAAACGCTGCCCCCCCCCCCGAATGAAGAAAGGCACGGGACGCCCCTGCCGACAATGCGTTTGAGTCTCTGATTGACTTCGCCGAAACTTTTTCTTCTGCAAGATTTCCAGTTTTGGCAGTGTACCGGGCGAACCAGTTGTCCCTCGAGTTGTCCGGCAAGAATAATGTTAAAAAAACGAATTTATCGCTCCTTACTCCTACATCGAAATTCTAAGTAACTTCAGGTGAAACTTTTAGTTTTACCATATTTTCCGGAATTGTGCGGGTTCTGGGCGAACTTCTTGTCCGGAAAAAAAAGTTTCAGATATGGATTCAGCATGTCTCGTTACCCTCTAAGTTTTATCAGTTTAAAAAAAATCTTTTTCGCCGCTTACTTTGAAACCCCTCTCCCCCACACCTAAATATTGGGCTACGGGACTCGTCTACGAACTTGACATGCACTTTGACCTAAATATTCTCACTCCCAGTTTGAACAAAATATCTCTACTCCTTAGAGATATATCGTGATAACAGACGGAATGACGAATAGACTTCACGAAGTCATAAGTATCCCGTCACTAACGTTTTGGAATCCCAAAACTGGGGCTAGTAGCCGGTCAGGATTACATACATCTTGGACCGAGAAGAGGCAGTTCAGTTTCAGGCAGTTCTTCTTTTAAAGAAAGTGGAATCGGACTCCACATGAATTCATCGTTCGTTTTGACCTTAAGTTCTGGGACTGAGCGTGTAAATTGTAAACTGCTGGCTATGAATCCTATAGGAGAGTGGCAGTTCAACGACTGACCGTCTGGCGTACGCAGCAGCCTTATATTCAATAGCCACAGTGTTCGTTTGGTTACTTACCCCTAAATCATGACATCGCAAAAGTTGTTTGTCTGTCCGTCCGTCTTTCCATCCGTCTGTGAGCACGATAACTCTCGAAGGGAATGAGATTTTTTGATGAAATTTGGCATGAGGGTTCTTTTGGGTCAAGGGTAAGGTAGAGTTCGTAGATGGGCTCTGCAGCCCTATGCTTAGGGGTGGGGGAGGGGGTTGAAGTTAAGGGGCAAAAAAGGATTTATAAACAGCTAGTGTGATAGTCGATTATGAGGTAAGAAGGCATGCTGAATAAGATGATGAAAACCATTTTCTTGCCGGACAAGTAGTCCGTCCGGAATCTGGCGAAAGCCGGAAAGTTTGTTAAAGCAGAAGCTTTATTTGAAGTTGGTTAGATGTTTGGTTTAGGATAAGAAGACATGCTGAACACTTATGCAAAAATCATTTTCAACACGGGCAACTAGTTCGCCCGGAATCGGGACAGAACCGGAAAAGCTGTTAAAAGCAAGAGTTTTACTTTAAGTTGATTAGATGACAGATTTACGGCCTCAGGATACGACGTTTCTACTCGAAAGCAAAACCTGCTGTGTGTTTTGGGGATAGGCGCAACTTTTTCTTCCACCAAAGTAAGAAACAGTGACACACCGTATCAAACATTCACTTCCTTCAGGTTAATAATTGTCTCTAACCTCTTCGCTTACCTCCGTAACTCTATTCCGCAGCTCCGCTCTCCTCTATTCCCATTAGCACAATAAGTAAAATTTTGATTGTCTTTCTTGCTTGTCATCAGTTGCTCTTTAAAATGGGAATGTGTTAATGCCTATAAACTTTATGCCACTCCAAGAGAGGGTGGGTTGGTATGAAGTAGAAGGTGAAGATTAGAGTGGGATCAAGTAGTAGCGTCATTTCAGTAAACCTTGGGGGGGGGGGGGGGGGGGTAAAGATAATTTGTGGGCCTAAATCCCAGGTTTATAACAGAGACTCGGAATTTAAATCCTTCCTGTGCAAGTGGGCAAGGCTTGGCAGTCATTAGCTCACTTAAGTGTCTGTTTCTGTACTCTTTAAGTGAACACTTAAAAGGAGGAGTATATGTTAGTTGAGAAGCACCTACAGCTCCTAATTGTCTACAGATTGCCTTAATGCAGAAAAAATTGCCAGATTACTCGATTTTTGAAATTTTCTCTTCTTAATTTTTGTGACGTGTCAATGTGCGAGGTTGGACAGGAAGAAAGGCCCGTCCAGATTTACCACAGATGGATACCGAGGAAGAATACAGTGCTTAAGAGCCTAGGTGAAATGCGACGGTGCAGTTTCGCAAAAAGAACACCAGTGTGAAAAAATGATGCCAAAAAAGGTGCAAAGGTGCCTGGCGCCTTTGTCAATAGGCAATGATACCGTCATTTGTGCTTTACGCTCGGGCAGGATACTCTGGTTTCCAGAATCCATTTATTTTTATCATTTTTAAATGGCGCTTGAAAGGCCACATGAATTGCCATGAGGACATGTATAGGTAGGAAGTTTGCTTCGTCATAACTTCCTGTTTTGGAATCTAGTTATTTTTATCTGTATTGAAACAGCAGAGGCATTCAGAAAAACCTGCATGCTATTCATGAACTAATTACTTAATTAATATGGTGGTTTGTAATAAATGTGGGCTAGAGAAATAAAACGGATACATGCGCACGTTCAGAAAAAACTTAGGCTAAAAGAAAGCAAGAAATACATACAAAGCTGACAGACGCAAGTTCAAATCCCACACCAGGATCATCTTTGTCTTCCATTTCACCACTTATCATAAACTACACATCCTCCGCTGTGTTAATGTAAATAATCTGTATTATTTTAACTGTCGGGACCGCAACTACATTTGGCTTTTCCCAATTAAAGGTGCCTTCAGACTGAAAAGTAAAACTTGACGTTGAGTTTCAGTAGGAATTTATTTTTCTTTCTAAAACTTTTCGTCGCTTTTATCAAAGGCAACTCATTCAGACTCAGCCTAACATTGACGAAACTCTCTTGAACAAAATCTTCTCATCAAGCAAATCAACAAGCAAATCCATCTTATCTTCTTACGTTGCCTTGCGTGACGTTTTCTGAACTGACGTAAAAATTTTTAGATACGGAGAACGAAGCTTTTTACGTCGCCACAACGGCTATAAAATGTGATATGATATAATATTTCTCTGCTTTGAAAGTACAAGTGCCATAGCAAACAAACATAAATAAATACATGTAAATACAAAAAGAAACTAACAAACTACTACATTACACTAAACCCCACTTGGAACACTTTTCCCTATGTAGGCTAGTCTGGATTATGCAGGATTAAAACGCAAGAATGCAAAATACTGCAGTATTATTTTAATTCTCCGAATTAGGAATAAAAATGTCCGAAATCGGTGACGCAACAACTACTTAAGCCCGATAAAGGAGAGACTTTTTGCAGTGTAGCAGACTCTGAGGAACCTCCCCAGGTTTCTCAAGCTAAGCAAAGACCTAATACGCATAATTTTCAGCAACAATTCCCTCCAATGAACTCCTCACTTCCTCACTTTATTCCTCAAATTCACCGCAGACACACATAAAAGAAATAAGACCCTCATCTCCCTCACCGTTTATTGGACAAAAGGAAGGACCAGATTCTTTCCCTGACACTACCCAAATACTTTCTTCTTTCACTCAGTGGATGGTTATCTGCCCTCAAATTTACATCTTCTTCACCTCGATTTTATTTAAACCCGCTGTGAAATAAATTTCTTCCCCCCAAGGTTCTTTGGCGTCTCTTTAACGCTTTAACTCAAAGATACTCCCACTGCCCAGATTGCTGTTCTCACCAACCAGAAAACTGGCCAGATTTTTGTCTCCATAATTCTGTCCCGATTTTTCCCCCAGGTTTCGGTGTTTCTGGCCAGATTTTTCGATCTGTTGGATTAGATATTTTCTGGCTAGAATAAAAAAACTGGCCAGATTTCGGTCTTGTAATAAACTAACGGGTGATAAATGTTCAGTTTGTAAATAGGGTATTTTAGTATATTCAAGTTTAATGGGATTGGTAAATTCAAGTTTTCAAGGGCCAGTGTAAATATTAATTGGTCTTGTGAATTTGATAAATATGTGGAATGTTTAAACTAGGATTCGCAGAGGTTGTCTTTTTGGATATTAGTTGATACCCAGACTTTGTCGAAAATCGGACTGTCTGTGCACACGCCCTGAGATGACATGGACAAGAATTAACGATATTTTTTTTGCACAGTATAGTTTTTGCATTTCCCACTTTTGTACCTTACCGGGCCCCTTCTGAGGCTGAAGTCCTAGGTCAGCTGCAAAGTTTGCCTATACAGGCCGAGGTTCTCCACTGACTAATTATATAGCGATGCGTGCGGTGGAATGTTTATTAAAGGACCCCTCGCACTATTTACTCTTCAACTTACAGTATTTTTAAATATTTGAATACTTTAAAACTAGGCTGTGCTTTCAACAAATAACCCACGGTTTTAGCTGTTTTAAGCGTTTTGCGAGACCCGTTAACTTGTAGCGAAAACAGGGAAACAATTTACATAACCGGTTGTCTGATGAAAAAACTTCTCGCAGACAGCTGTCGACAGCGTGATACACGTCAATGGTAGCAAAACACGACAAGTGAGAAAATCAGCGTGGTTTTGTTAGAGGGGTTAGAACGCACCGTACGAAATTGGGGCCTCCGGTTTAGAAATATATGGAGTGATTGTGGAAGTAGGTTGCATAGTATTATAGGTAAGACAGGTCCTTTAAGTTCGCGATTCTGCAATTTATGTGCAGTCTGTGGATTTTTGTTCGTATTGTCAAGGTGATAATTATACTTTATTCAGTTCGTCTTAATTAAAGAGATGTATGTCGTTCAGATTTTGACAGTCTCTTGATCGAGTGTCCTTCTGGACCAACACAAAATACTCAGAGAAAAAGTTTTATTTGGCATCGAGGCATAATAACAGTGAATTGTCATTTAGTTTCTGGGCCCGAATTTAGATTTTAGCCTCTTTAGTCATGCCTTGCTCAAGGAGCGCTATGAATAGTGGAGAATAGAGTTATAGCTGAAAAAGACGTGACACTATGCCTATGTACATAGCGGACAAAATGGCAATGTCAGGGCTATTTTTTTTTTCAATGTCAGGGCTATGTTTGGTCTATTCTGAGGTACTAAGCAGAATCGCGCATTGAACTCAAGCTTGGATTCTTCCTTAATTGTATTTACCGAAATATAATTACCGTTCCTGTCAATATGTTCAAACATATATAGTAATTTAAAGATAATTTGTATAAATATTTCTTCAGCCCAAGCTGACTGCGAATCATATTTGATAGTGCAAAACGGATACGTCAGCTGAATTTTATTGGAGCTATATTTCGGCCCTTCTTGGCAAGGGTCCTCTTCAGGCTCAAAATCCCTCAAGTTGGATAAACGAACTTGTGGGAAATATAGCTCCAATAAAATTTAGCTGACGTATCCGTTTTGTACTATCAAAAAAAAGATAATTTGTAGGTTATTTCCCAGACCCGACCAAAAATGAAAAACTTTTTTACTGACTTTCTTACTATCTGCTTCTCATTCATTCTTTGACGGTTCTATTTGGTAACTGAGTTCTTGTTTTATCCGAGGGGTTGACCACTCTCGATGTTAGTGTACAGCAAGTGCCCGGTGCCCGGTCGGTGTCTGCACCGGTCGCTACGTGTCACAAATCTAAAATCAGCATGCTAAAAGCAGGAGTCGCCTAATTTATAACCGGCACCGGTGCCAGCACCACTGGTTTCGATCGATGCAGGTGCCGTGGATAACCCCTCGGAATGTCGTTGAGCTAGTTTTGAAAAGTAAAGATTAAATGCACTTAAGTTGCGTTTTTTTGGATTCACTTCTGTTTCGTCAAAGTTTGTAGTTTGGCTCTTATTTGTCTTACTTGCGTTTTATTGAGTTCTTGTTTCCGAAAACTCAAACTACATCTGCGAGGTAGTTTGTAGTTTGAGCTCCGTAGTTTCAGATTCGAAACTACAGCAAGTGGAATGGTTTTTAAGCGAAACTACGCCGAAACTACATCCAAAAAAACGCAACTTTAGTTTGGTCCTACTGTTCTGGCGTGCGAGGACAACTTTAATTTTGATGATTCTGCTGGCTCCTGCTGTTTCGTTTTTCACCAGCAGACCTACGGGTATCTCCGCTGTATCTAAGAAGCAGCACTAGCTCTGTGGCCTCAGGTACAGTTTTGAGAACCTGCAAATAGTGGTAGTCTAAACATTGTGAATAGTGTCACCGAAATAAACGAAAATACTGATAAAGGACGGCGTGAAGATAGGGGCGTTCATACGGTGTTATTCTCACTCATGCAGGTGTTTGAGTATGTCAAGATCGTATAACAGTGACAAGTGTAAAGGAGGATTTGCTCACCAGCTCTAAGTTGCTTGACAAGAAGTGCGGATTCTGTTGGCATTGTTTTGGCGATTGGTGATAGTCGAAGGTAACTTGAAAGAAAGCTAGTGGATTGAATGTCAATCTTCAAGAATACGCAAGTTTGTGGAGCCAAATAGAATTTCTGTGCAGTTGTCTGGATTCCCGTGGGCAGAGAGCACTCATAACAAGAGGCGTATTCTCGCCATTCCCCGAGGACTCCACTCCCCGCGTCCCCGCGTTTTTGTTTGTCCCAGGGACTCACTCCCGTGTTCTCGCGAGTCCTCACGGACGGGGAATGCTCCGGTTATCATTACCATCATCGAAAAGGACTCCCTTTCATATTCGGAGGGGAATCAGTTTTTGATGGTGTTGGTGCAACGTAAAATTAATTAAAAACAATCAGAATAAACAAAACCAAAAATAAAGTGGATCCAGACTAATTTCGTCCACTGCATATTTTTTTCGAAAGAAATCCATTTTGGAAGCATTCCCCGTGTTCTCGCTGGTTCTGCACGCGGAGTCCGCGTGGAGTGACTCCCTCTATTCTCGCCGTTCCCTTCGATTCCCCGATGAGTCCTCGGGGAACGGCGAGAATACGCCTATGTCCTCATAGCAACGAGCGCGACGGTTTCTAAGAAGAATTGATTATTTTTAGGCGCTTCGCACAGATTGATTTGTCTATTGACTGCTCAACGACAGTGGGGAGGGGGGGGGGGGTCCCTCTCCCCCGTTACGTGACGACTCTATTCTGAGGATGCCCACGAACTTCGGGGCTTCATGGCTCAGAAAATGGGACAAAACAGTTGCCTGACCGAAGTGATTTTCATCAAGGGCTATAGCCTATTACACTTATTCACATAACATGCGAGGGGTTACCAACTCCTGACACCTGCTAATCCTGCTATACACCCTTCCCCGGCACCGGTTAGCACCTGCAGAAACCGACAACTCTAACACATGACAACTGGTGCCAGATGCTGTCAGAAAGGCACCGGGCACTTGCCGCATAGTACAATTGAGAGTGGGAAACCCCTCGATTACACGCCCGTCTGTCTTCTACATTTTATGACATATGGCAAAGCAAAAGTTGTGTATACGCCCTTTTGGCAGTTTGCAACACGTGTAGGCTACTACACCACGTGTTTTTTAACTTTTGTTTTTTTTTCTTTTTGTCCAAAATTTGCGCGATGAGTGGCAACTTGCCTTCCACCCAGTCTAATTCATCATATTTTCAGACTGACACAACGTTCAAAGCCGGTTTTGTGGTTATCGTCCATACATAAACATATTTATCAAGTTTGGCGTTAAGTTTTGTTGTTTTTGTTTTTTTTGCTTAGTGGAGCTTCCAGAATTTTTTCTCTTGGCTCCAGAATCCTTTTTCCTTATTTTGTCTCCATCCTGGAAAAGACTAATTCTTGATTAATTTTTACCTCGGCCGCAGCAAGGACCGAGGCTCAGAGCCGGATTCGTTCAGGGGCCTGTGACTCCACTGTCAATGAACGAACAGGCTCCGCGACTTAGGGCTTTGGACTTGGTCAAATTTCTTCTTATTCCGTGCCTCGCAACTAACTCGGTCTTGAAACTAACTGCCGGCCATCACATAAACATGCTTCGTCGTACCAACTAATCTACTACACTGAAACTAGCAATTAGTCTAATATCCTGTCAAACTGAAATTTTAGCTTATATTTACAAATCCAAAAATAATTAAAACTAAATGATTTTATTGCACTGCCTATATAGGGAAGGACGTCCTACCGTCCTTGAGAAATCCTTCATCGCAGTGGCATCATTACCAAACCAACAAACAAAATCAAAATATCATACTACTACTATACACTACCATCCTATAAATAACAAAACCAAAATTAAACCAATTTATAATTTAATTTCGGCAACAACATTAGGCATTATGCTTTAAGCTTGTCACCATCATTGTAGCCGACTAATTTGAAAATAGTAAGCCAAACAAAACAAGTCAACACTAGTTTAAATATCTTGGAATCTTGCCAAACATAACCCAAATAATTATTTAATTTAGTTATTTCATTTAGTCCACTTGTCCGAGAGCATAGGATGCTCTCGCATAGGAAGATACACACTACATACCTGTTCGAGAGAACTTTTAAATACAATCAATGCAAGTCCAATAGGTCAACCAACGCCTTTACCTAGTTGCCGTTTTTTCTGGTTTCTGTCAACCAGAGACAAACGCTGTTTTGGTTTTACCGGTTGCGTGAAAAGAGAGAACGCCGACCTTCGTCTTCCCTAGTTTTGTAATCTCGAGCCAGACACGGAAAATGGTAATGAAAAGAGAACAAAAACTGTAAAACTTCGCTCTCCTTGGTTGATATTAAAGGTTAACTTCCGACACCGAGGTTGATATCGGATTATAACAAGGAGACGGCCATTGAAAATAATCTGTCCGAGCCGAAGGCGAGGCAGGTTATGAAAAATATCTGCCTACTTTGTATACCTGCCTACTAATTTCCTACTTTATCATTACTACCTTTTATCATTTCCCAACATTTTTTGACTTTCATTATTACATTATCATCCTCACCTTTTTCTCTGTCTTTCCACGCATAATAACAATATGTCGATATCATGAATGTCATTGTTCTTTCTCTTTTTAATCCATGGTTACTTTTAACGTTTATAAGGCTCATTTCTTCATTGAAATGCCATTTGTCTCCATATTCCATTAAAGAACGTATTATATTTTCGAATTTTCTTAGCCTCTCCTTTTTCTTCTCGCATTTAATGAGAAAATGATTTACATCTTCGATTTCATTACAATTTTTACATTTTCCCGTGTTATGTTCAGGGAAAATTCGATGCTTTCTTTCTTCTGTTGGGAGAAGGTTATGTATTTGGTAAAACAGATGCTGTTTTACTTTCCGCGAAAGCATCGATGTATGGAGGAGATTGAAAGCTCGGTTTGCTTGCTCTTCGTCTATCCGTTTCTCTTCAATTAATTTTATATCCGGTAGACTCATCTTTTCTCGGTAAAAATTTCGTATCTCTTCTTTTGGTGTTTCTCTTACATCAGGGTCAACAATTTCTTCTTTTCTCATCTCTTCTATGTCCATAAACGCGATTTCTAGGCTTTGTGGTTATTTTTTTTTTCCACTTGTTCTCATTAGCATCCACGAATTTAATACCGAGTCTTTTTTCTCGGTCATATTTTCGAGAGCTGTCCTGACGAAAAGCTCTCTTTTTAAAGGTTTTTTTTTTGTTTTTTTTTTGGCAACCAAAGTAGTTTTATATTAAGAAAATTGGTAATTGTTAAAAGTTTTTCATTTAATCGTTAAATGAAAAATATCTGCCGAGCGCAGCGAGGTTGATATTTTTAAATGGTCTTCGAGATTGTTTTTCCGATATCAACTGAGATGGAGGTTATGTTAACTATCATAACTTTTTCGAACAGAATTTTTGTTTTGGTAGTAGCCTACTCAATCGTCTTGGTAGTACTTATTTGCTACTTTTGTATGGAATTTTTGTTTAGTGAAATGGCAACTTTAGCCTACTATAGAAATGTGAAAATGACTGCTGTTGTGACCCGTACATTTCAGTTAATACCAATACAATCCTTATTCGATACCGTATTTTTCATTTTTGGTGATGCCAGATGCCATCTAGCGGCAGGCTCGATAGATAGACTTAATTAAGGCGGGCTCTGAGAGAGATAGATTTAATCAACCTTAAACCGCTGTTGTCACTGGTTGCAGAATTCTGCGATCTGTCATACGTTTTCGTTTCTTCGACAAAGCGAGCAGGAACTCTGCGACCGGTTCCTTACTACTAAATACAAAAATGAAGCAAAAGTTGAGGCGTATAATAATGAATTACTCGTTGACAGTTGGTGAAAAGGACCAAGTTTCGTAGGTGCCAGAATGTCATTGGTTTTTCTGGCCAAAAGTCACAGGTTCCGTCAGAAAAAGTGGCAACACTAAAGTTTTTATAATGGACTGTTTAAGCAGAGCAACATCAAGAAAAAAGACGGTGATAACTGCTCAATAGCTGCCTTTTGGAGAGTAGAGGAAAAGAAGTTGAAGTAAGTTGGAAGTAATGTTGTTTAGTTGACAAGTTGAATTTTCATTGGGAATGGGGTTGTAACAGGTATTGCCCAGGTTGGTTGGCTAGGAAAGCAACATTTTCTGTCAGTTTTGAACTTTTTTTTCTGTAATGTTTTTCAATATTTGTTTCTGTATTATTTTTAGCGTTTGTTTTTTGTTTTTCTTTCTGAAAGTGATGTTTTTTACTTATTTTTCTGAGGTCAGGTTCTAATTTTCAGAGTTGAGGAAAAGTGCTCGAGAACTTCTACGGAGCTGATACGGCTACGTATTGTCCTCTATGGAGGCTGATACGATGTTGTATCAGCCTTCATAAAACTCATTGTCGTGATATAACTACCTGTGGAAGATATACACTACATACCTGTTCGAGAAAAGTTATAATTCTTTATTCTCGTAAACAGCACAAATGCGGCAACACACTAAAATATTGTTTTCTGGTTCACTGTACTTGCGACTTGTGAGTGATTCTTGGTGAGTGTTTCTTCATTGCAAAGTACAAGAAAGTGTGGGTACTATAGGCCGTTATTCTTGATCTAATAGGTAGCGTTCTTGAGGCTTCTTATCTGACACACTGTTCTTTATTCCCAGAGAATAACGGAAGCAGCTCTTTGTTTGTAGAAGGATAACGTAACACTACATACAAAACGTAAAACGACAACCCAAGCCCCCATCTGATAATAGCGATAATCAGCTGTAATCCGTAACTCTAGAGGCTATAAGGAAACATAAATTGCTGGAGACAGCTTAATGCGAAAGGTCGAGTTTGGGTCCAGCGTGGGAGTAATTTTTTCAACACTGCCTCTTTTCCCCAGATTATACTTATAGGCTACGGCACGTCGCCTAACTTTCAATCAGCTACGATGCGTTGGCAGCAATAATAATATATAAGGCGTATTCTCGCCGTTCCCCGAGGACTCCACTCGAGGAGTCCCCGCGTTTTTGTTTGTCCCGGGACTCACTCCCCGTATTCCCGCGAGTCCTCACGGACGAGGAATGCTTCGATTATCGTCACTGTCATCAAAAAGGACTACGTTTCAGATTCGGAGGGGAACAATTTTTGCTGGCGTCGATGCAATGTAAAATTAATTAAATACAGTCAGAAGAAACAAAACAAAAAATAAAGTGGATCTAGACTAATTTCGTCAACTGCATATTTTTTTTCGGACAAAATCCATTTTGGAAGCATTCCCCTGTTCTCGCTGTTTCTGTACGCGGAGTCCGCGTGGAGCGACTCCCTCTACCCTCGCCGTTCCCTTCGATTCCCCGAGGAATCCCCGGGGAACGGCGAGAATACGCCTATATTAATTGTAATAATAGCTATACCCAGGAGCGTCGCAAGTGCATTTTCGGTGGTGGTGGGGGGGATGCAGAGCCAAAATTGTTACTGAATCTTTCAGAAATTTTATCGAATCCTAGAACTAAGAATTCGAGCTTTACATTATGGAACAGAAACAATTACGTAGGAAGAGTTACACTAAAGGGCAGCATGAACGACGATAAGCCAACTGTTAGGCGGCGTTCTGGCGAAACCCACATGGAGAATATATTGCCGGTCATGATTGCAGTAACAGCTTCTATCTATTACAGCCAATAGAAAATTAAATTGAGCGCCGCAGGCGAAAATTTTCGAAATCCTTTTTTTTTCTGTAGGCTAAAATTTAACTTCTTCTGTTACAAATTCTATCATTTAACGTTGATTAAATACCGAGACTCTAAGAAGTTCCAGAAACCGGATGGAGCGACGTTCCGGCAGCAGTAACAACTGTAGTCTAGTCAATATACTAGCCTACCCATAATGACATGGAATTTGCAAGTTCAAGAGGAGTGAGAGCCCTTCGTGCGACCTGTGTGACTGTGTGGTCTTAGAAGGAATATCACACGAGTTTATAGAGTGTAATTTTAACCAGGACGTAATGTATTATGTGTTTGAAATTTTTAAAGGACAGGGAATCGGTGCTGAAGATGTGGAAAGCAAGAAGAAAATTTTGAAGTTAAATTTTTTTAGTGAATATGGAAAAAACAGAGAAAGAGCGATGAGGATGATGGTGATTTGGGAATGTACGCATTTATGGAAAATGAGAAAAAAGAAAATACTTTTGAGTAGAGAGAGATTCAAAGGTGTGGTAAAAGGACGTGTGAAATGGATAAAAAATAATGAAAAATTGAATAGGGAAATTTGAAGTAGCTGAAAGTTAATTTTAAAAAGATTAAAGAAAATATTTAAAGATTTTTGTGCTGTTTTTTAAGTTTATGTTAATTTTCTAATAGCAGGCAAAAAGTTTAAAGGGGTAATTGTATCTAAAGGATGATGTTTTGTTTTTCTGGGGGGTTGGGAATGTTTTGATTTGTCTTATTTTTTCGGAAAAAAAACAGTCTGTGGTTTGGAAAGTTCCTTTTGTTTTTGCTTTGTAAAGTAAGCCACCGCAATACGGGAAGGACACCCTTAACGCGGCAGTTGCATTCTTTGGTTTTGAAAATTGGTAGTTTCGGACTTTGATTTTTTCCGGATTTAAGCTGCTGTTAAAGTAATTATTCCATTTTTTTTTAAAGAAATAGGATTCCAGAAAAGTTTTAGATGTAATAAGGAGAATTTTTTTTTTTTAAATTAAGGTAAAATAGGGGTAAAGGAAAAAAAAGAAAAGAAATTATTTTTAGAAACGAAAAGTAGAGATAGAGGATAGTGTAGGTGACGCTAATTAGTTAGGTCGGTCAAAATAATTAAAGGAAAGTTTTGGTGTAAGACCGTTGGCGTCACCGAGGATAAGTGGAAGCGTAGTCACCGGCCCATTCATATTGAAAAAAAAAAGAAGGGCCGAAATATTGCTGGAAAAAAAAATGTAGTAAGATAAGGGCATCGGCTAAGATTTGTGCTGTCTTGAAGCTATGGGCCTTTCGGATTCATGAAAATGTAAGGTTTAGTAACAAAATATTCCATGCATTTTGCGGTTACAATGCGCAAGGGGGCTAGGAATCTATTTTGTAATCAAAAGCACTGGTACACATAAGATCATGGGCCGTTGGGCTATGAAAGTGTATCACTTGCTCGTAAGTTTTTATTTTGCATTTTGCGGCTAAGATGCGCACTTTAAGGGGGCTAGAACTGAATTTGTAATCAAAATACTTGGGTCACAGATGATCTTGGTCCCTTGGGGATCTTAAAATTGTATCATTTCTTAAACTTTTTCACTTCGCGTTAAGTATGCTGGGAAGTCATTTGAAGGCAAAACCCTTGTGGCAAAAACGATCATGGGCCCATACGGATTTTGATCTGCTTCAAGGTCAATCTGATCGGGTCCCTAATACAATTTCATCGTCCAAGTACATATGTAAGTACCTTACCTCGCCATCCCCGGAATTCTGGGAAAGCCTCTACTTCCCCGACCCCCCCCCCCCCCCCCCCGAAAATGCGCCGATTCGTTCCGCTCTTATCGAAAATATATTTACAACTTGTCTTTGTTCTTCTCACCAAATTTCATTTCGACCCGTCCACTCTAAGCATGTCCCGAGATTTCCGGTCCCCCTCCAGTCCCTCCCCCAGAATTGTCGGATCCGGTCCGGACATGAAAAGGGAGATCCGCGACCTGAGCTATTTCCAACTGTAAAGTTTCATTTGTGTCCGATGCTCCGTTCAAAAGTTAGGCTTGCCTCCAGATCCTGGATTTCCCCTCCCTCTCCCCCCTCCAGTGGTCGGATCGGGGAAATGACTGTTAGAAAGTCAACCTGGTCGAGTTCCTGATACGCCTGCCAAGTTTCATCATTCTAGCACATCTGAAAGTACCTTAGCCCGTAAAACCGGAATTCCGGGACCCACCCTCCAACTTCCCCACAGTGCCCGGATCCGATCCGGTTATGTCAACGATGCATCTAGGATCTGGGCATTTTCTGCCCATCAAGGTTCATCTCGATCCCTCCCGTATAAGTGTGTCACGATATTTCCGGTACCTGCCTCCAGCTCCCCCACAGTTGTCGGATCCGATCCGGACGTAGAATGGGATGTGTGAGGCCTATGTTCTTTCCAGTTATATTCAGATCCGATCGCCCGTTCGAAAGTTACGCATGCCTCAGTATTCCGGATTCCCCCTCCCTCCACTCCCCCCACGATAGTCGAATCGTGGAAGTGACTATTTCCAACTCAGTTTGGTCGGGTCCCTGATATACCTGCCAAGTTCATCGTCCTAGAACATCTGGACGTATCCTAACTCGTGATCACCGGACCGACCGACGAAAAATGATCAGTATATGGCACTTGGCCGGAAGTCAAGTGCCATAAAAATAGGGAAGTTCGAACTTAGGAGAAGGGTTCAAGAATCATACCGCTACTGTGGGCAGAATTAGAAGAGGGATGGGTAGAAACGGTCCCGTCCTGATTCCGCGAATTGCACCCGCAGTTCACCGCCCCCAATTAACTTTGTGACGTAGTGTCCGTTATGGCGAAGGTCGCGTGTCCGAAAGTATGACAGCCCCAATCCGCAAAAGCACGAGACCATCAGCATAGAAGTGTCAATAACACTTTTCCTTGTGAAATAATACCCGGTATTGAAACAGTTTTAGTTGTGTGATAGAGCGGATCGGTTCCTGATTATAATCGTTGGGATTCTTTGGATTTGTTTCGGATGCGGTATTGAGGTAGGGTTCAGTTCAGTCATCTTTTCGCTTCCGTTAGTGCATTAAACATTCTCGTATATAAATAGCAAGTACTGGTGATGACGTGGAGAAAATACCTAAATGTCATAAACATGTGGAAATATTGCTCCGTAAGGTTGTTACGCCTCCACGTGGTAGTCTACAGTAGATTAGTAAGTAACTTTATTGACTCGAAAATTCGCAGGGAATCAATATGAAGTATAAACTTAAAAAAAAAGATAAAGTAAAACGAGCAAATAGACATGAGTACACTTCAGTTCAGTTCAGTTCAGTTTTATCAAATTCAAAATAACGAACAAAAAAAATTTCGACCCCTACAAAGCTCCATGGCCCGTTACATAGGGGTTAATACCACAATAATTAACAAATGTACGAGTCTCTTAACTATTAAAAGTAAAGAAAGAACAATTGTAAGAATTTGTTTTATTTTTACTTGCCACTCCATCCTCAAAGTTCACCTCCAGGTCTACGCTGATCTCCCACAATAATTAATTTTCAACAAATAAATAAATAAAATAAAAAAAAAAAATACTCAAGCCTAGCATCCAGGGATGTCGCGCTACCCTCATTATTGATCTTACCTATTTCAAAAACACAAAATATCTATTCCCGAATGTGTTTATTCTTTATCAACCAAAAATGTTTTTAGCTGGGTTTCATAGGTGCAAAACGACTGAATGCTGAGAACATAATGTATTTACAACAATACTGGAATACTACTACAGACAAATGGTAGACATCCATTTGATTTTGGCTTTTGCGGACCTTGTGTAGAAAGTTGTTTGTGACCTTGTTGACCAAGTAGTACACTAAAAAAATCTTGCAGTATTTGCTACTGGGATTAATCTTGTCTCTAAAAAGATAATCTTATCTCTAATTCGGATTAATCTTACCTTAGTAGAGATCAGTCAACCACAAAACCCTGATTTTTGGATACCCTATGCCAAACGCTGGATACCCTATGCCAAACGCCGGATAGCTGTTGGTACCCTAACCCTGACCTACCTCACTACAGATGAATTCTGATTGGTCGATTTCTGAGCTTCACTCAAATTGTCAATATTTTATTTGGTCCCAGTATCCAGCATTTGACATAGTGTATCCAGCGTTAGGCATAGGGTATGCCAAACGTTGGATATACCCAGCATTTGGCATAGGCTTTCCCAAAATCAGGGGTTTTTGGTAGACTGGTAGAGATAGGAGTAATCCCAGTTGCAGATACTGCGGTTAACTTTAATCCTTACTCGGAGAAACTTTTTACAGTGTAGGCTGGTAATCTCTTAGTACAAGCATTTACATACGTCGCATAGGCTACAAGACATGACCTTTCTTCGGCTTGTTCATATTTTGTATAGCTGCCTCCAGAACTGAACTCTATGAAATTTAGAATGTGGAAATATAAACGAATACAGAATTTATGGCGCGTTGCCCAAGGGCACAAGTACAGTAAAAGAGGACCATAAACAGAATCACAAGGAAATCGACAAAAATTTTCGTAAAAGTTTATTCAGTAAGTTAGAATCACAATAATGGAGTCGTGGACAGGTAAGTTTCCAATCCTAGGACAGAAATGAGAGGGGTGGTTTCCAAGCGTCAGTCGGAAATTAACAAACGGCGGACCAGGTAGCACTTCCGGCAGGTAAAGTAGGAATCTCAGCTATCTGGAGTATGTGGAGCGTATGCGTTGAAGGTCCTTTTTCCGAAGTTTACAATGTGTTCCATAGGCCATGTTTCCCCAGAACACACATCTAGACCACAGTAGTCCACAAGTAGGAGACCAGCCATGATTGGGACAAAAAATGTTTGGCTTGCTATAACTCCAAAAGTTTTGAACCGATTTTCTTGTTGAATATGGCAAATGGAAGTCTATTATGTACTCTGCTCAGGGGTGTCACGACCGGGGGGGGAGGGGGACGCACCCTCCCCCCCCCAAAATGTTGTCGGCCAGTTGTTAAAAAAAAATAGCCAAGTCGGCGCGAAGCGCCGCGATTTTTTGCCAAAACAGTTGATTTTTTTTTATTAAAACAGTCGATTTTTCGTCAAAACAATCGTTTTTTCCTGAAAATCAGTCAATTTTTTCGAAACTGTCGTTTTTTTCTTGAAAACAGTCGGTAAAAATCACCAGCCAGTCGGTAAATTCCTTGACCCCCCCCCCCCCCCCCAAATATTTTGGCTAGTAACGCCTCTGACTCTGCTTATCAGATTTTTTCCGATGTTGTGTTGCTGTTAGTTTGAGAGTAGAACGAGAAATAGCAAAATTTTATCCCAATCATCAACTCGCCGTCTACCCCTGGGACATAATGGTGGGGTTCGTTGGAACACCATTACTTCAGATGCGGTAATGATTTAACATGCAAAAAATGTAAAAAGAAACATATGGTTCAGAAAAGAGATAGAATGAAACAAAAAAACACGAGATCTTAATTTTCGGAGATCTTACCTCGCTGGACTCGGGAGGATTTTAGTTGCCGAAGTTGCAAAGAAGAATAATTTTCAATTTCCTTCCTCGTTTTAGTACTTTCAAGGTACTAATACGAGGAAGGAAATGGTGAACTTGAAATATCTTAGTCGCCTACCGTCAGAACGAGAAATGAAAAGATGAATTACCGTTTGTATAGTTGCCCACCCCTCGCTGGACTCGGAGGATTTTAGTCGCCTACCGTCAGAACGAGAAATGAAAAGGTGAATTTCAGTTTGTATATATAGTTCCGGACCCCTCACTGAACTTAATGCCTACCCATGTCAGGATACTAAAACGAGGAAGGGACGGTGAACTTTGAAAGTTGCCGATCCCTCAAAGAATACTAAACAGAGGAAGGGAACGGTGCGGCTTTCCAGTTTTGAATTCTGGCGACAGCCTTCCTCGTTTTAGTATGCCCTTCCTCGTTTTAGTATGCCCTTCCTGGTTTTAGCCTACTAAAGAAGTATATTAAAGTATACTTAGTATACTAAAGAAAAGCAGGAAGGCATATATGCCTTCCTGCTTTTCTCGCGTTCCCTTCCCTTCCTGGTTTTAGTCGATCCCTCGGAAGACCTCCCACGTGAAGAGATTCGTCACTGCTTTCTTCGTTCAATATGAACTGGTCATAATCAGAAGTAAAACTGAGAAATTTTTCTTCCTTCTTTTTCATCGTTGTTGATTTTGTAGTTTTGCCTTCTTCTTTTTTTTGTCTTTTTATGGCACTTGCCTTCCGGCCAAGTGCCATATACCGATCACTTTTCCGTCGGTCGGTCGGTCGGTCAGTCCGGCGTTTACGAGTTCGGGTACTTCCAGATGTGCTAGGACGATGAAACTTGGCAGGCATATTAGGGACCCGACCAAACTAACTTGGAAATAGTCAATTGCCCGATCCGATCATTGTGGGGGGAGGGGGAGGTGGCGGAATCCGGAAAATAGGGGCATGCATAACTTTCATCGGTGATCGGATCTTAATGAAACTTGATATCTGGAAACACCTCGTTTCTCAGATGTCTCATTTCAAGTCCGGACCGGATCCGATTAATCTGGGGGGGGGGGGGGTCGGAGGGGGGAACCGGAAATAGTGTGAAACTCTCAGAGTGGAGCGATCGGGATGAAACTTGGTGGAAAGAGCAAGCAAAAGCTCTAGATAAAATAACTGACAGAACTGGACCGGATTTGGACACTGTGGGGGGAGATAGAGGGGGGTTCCGGAATTCCGGCGATCCGTAGTTAAGCTACTTCCAGATGGGCTAGGACGCTAAAACTTGGCAGGCATATCAGGTACCCGATCAGATTAACTTGGAAATGGTCACTCGCCCGATCCGACCATCGTGGGGGGAGGGGGAGACGGCGGAATCCGGAAAATAGTGGCATGCATAACTTTCGAACGGGTAATCGGATCTTACTGAAACTTGATATCTTGAAAGACCTTATGTCTCAGATGTTCCATATCAAGTCCGGACCGGATCCCGGTAAACTGGGGGGGGGGGGGTCGGAAGGGAGAACCGGAAATCTTGTGACACGCATAGAGTGGAGCGATCAGGATGAAACTTGGTGGGAAGTACAGGCACAAGTCCTAGGTGCATCAGTGACAGAATCGGACCGGATTCGGGTACTGAGGTGGGGGGCTGTAGGGGGGTGTCCGGAATTCCTGTGATCGTGAGTAAAGGTACTTCCAGATGTGCTAGGACGATAAAACTTTCCTGGAGCATTAGAAACTTGACATCATTGGGTTAAACATCGTCACTGTTCCGATCCAACCATCCCTTAAAGAACTCATCTTAACCGCAAAATACAAAAAATACTTTTAAGCAAAATTTACTTTTTCACTATCGCCCCGAGTACATGATCCTTTTTGCATCAAGGGTTTTGCTTCGAGATTAATTTTTAGCACCCTTAAAGAGCGCGTCTTAACCGAAAAGTGAAAAATATTACTTTTGACCGTCACTTCCATCTGACCAAGCTTTGCAATTGCCATATGAGCTGCCAGCTCTTGTTCATATTTATTTGCGAAAAAAATACTGAAAATCGAAAATACGTCTTCGGGATGTTAAGAAGCATTCCATGCTGTGAACAAACAGACTCAAAGCAGCAATTAAAGTGAATGGATAATGTATAACTATCCTGTTTATGAACGGGAAGATTGGGACATCGTGCAAAAGAGCCCGATTTGCATTGTGTCCCAGACATCCCCGTCTTCTTGTTCGAATACTGCTTGTCCCAGTCATCCCATTTTGACCTGAAGTTAAAGTGACCTGAATTTTTTTATACAATTTGGTGACGTTCATTTGTAGGTATCATTCGATCTTTGTCCTCTGAAGATCTGCCCAACTTTAAAGTTCTCCATTGAATTTACAAACAGAGTCGAAAAACTTATTTCAAAAAAATTTCTAAGACAAAATCGATCCAATAACGGCCGTAAGTAGGCTCAATTGTCCGCCGGTAGATGGCGATTCAGCACACTGTCGAAGTTTCATAACAGATAACACGAGGATGCGCGGTTTCAACAGGTAAAGCGTAACAGATAACACTTCGGATGTTATCTGTTGTGTTTGAAAACGTTATGCAAGAAATGTTATGCATAACAAAATTTGTTAGGAAGAGCCAAAAAAGTATCTATTGACTTTCCTCCTTATCGTCATGATGTCGGAAAACTCAGCAGATACTTTTTGGCGGTTTTTTGGTTCTTCCTGATGGTAACGCTTATTGTGCATAACATTTTGAAACACAACAGATAACATCCGAAGTGTTATCTGTTACGCTTTATCTGTTGAAATCGCGCATCCTCGGTTTATCTGTTATGAAACTTCGACAGTGCAGTGAATTAAAGTCTTTGATTCATGCGGCAGAGAAGGTGGGAGACACCATCATTTTTCGATGAGTCGGATTTTTACGAACACACTGTTACCTTTGTTTTCATCCTGTGGACGTTAAGATATGTCGAAAGAAAAATCATCGGCCAGTTTGACATTTTTGGGTCTCGGAAGCTGAATATTATTTAGCTCAACTGCAGAATCTTCAAGAAATCTCTATACGAATTTAGTATAATTTACGGCGTTTGTTTATTGTGATCTAGTTCACATCCTTAATTCTTCGGACTTATTGGAATTGACAAGAAAAATCAGAAAACACAATACTTAAAGAAATCGATAACGCATTAGTTTAATTTTATACACATTTTCCTGCTACAATAAAAACATTTTGTTAGAGCCAAAGTCAAGCAATGATTCCATCCTCCTCATATCAGGCACTTCCGACCCGCACCGCTAGATGACCCAGCGGTCGGATCGAGTCGCGGCTTCATCTTGGGTCTGGGTGGGGGGGTTCTACCCGATGAAAAATTTATCTCAAAATAGTAGTACGAAGTTGTACGAAAAAGTAGCATGCAGTACTAACTGATGCTACTACATGCTTCTGCTTCAAGGCTACCTTGTTACTGCATACTACTGCATGCTACTATTAGCAAGACTGGATGCTACTATGGCAAGACGGGATGCTACTGGATACTACTAAACAAGATTGGACCAGTCTGAGGCACACTAGATGATAGTATTATTTGCTATTACATGGTATTACATGCAACTTTTTCGTACAACTTTTTTTCATCGGGTAGACGTTGCATGCGCTAGAATGCCTATGATATAACTCCTTTAACTAGAATTTTTGCTTAAATTTTTTATCAGAAAAACCTCAATGTCCCATACATAGACGTGTCCCAATCATGGCTGGTCTCCCCCCAAATTTGAATTTAATACCTGTCACAGCTCACGAACGTAACTCGTATGATACGGGATACAAAACAAGTGATAAACAGCGTGCCTGACGTCATCGTAAAATAGACATATGTTTTCATAAATTTTGTGAATGAATAGTTGAACCAGCTCAAAAGGCAGAAATATCATAGTGGAATTAGCGGAAGTAGAACAAGAACTACTATCCACACTGTCAGAAGTTTCATAACAGATAACACGAGGACGCGCGGTTTTAACAGATAATGCGTAACAGATAACACTTCGGACGTTATCTGTGAGTTTCCCGACATCATGACGATAAGAAATAAAGTCAGTAGATGCTTTTCAGTAGAGAACAAATTTTGTTCTGCATAACATTTCATGCATAACATTTTCAAACACAACAGATAACATCCGAAGTGTTATCTCTTACGCATTATCTTTTGAACATCCTCGTGTTATCTGTTATGAAACTTCTGACAGTGCACATGACCCTTGTACGAGTAGGTGGTACAAGAAAGTAAATGAGAACGTCACAAAACAACCATCGTCCAACAGCTCTAAACAGTTCTAAACCCCCGCCCTGGAAAGATGCCAATACCGAGACCCACACAATGGCTTAATCCAGTTTCGACACATAAGTAGTTCATGTAGGGCATATGACCTTTGTGCCTTCCAAGTCTAATTCCAATCGCTCCACTCGTTTCAGACTGAAACGTTCCACACAATTTCCGAGACCCTCCTCAAACTCCCCCCACTGTTGCCGGTTCGGTTTGGACACGTAAATGGATCACCTAGGGCATCTTCTCTTATCACCCATTGAATTGAATCACCCATCAAGGTTCACTCGAATCTTAGCATTTTTGTGGAAATTTCGGTACCCCCCCTCCCCGTGCTCGGATCCGGTCTGGACCCCAAACAGATCATCTAAGGCATATGACGTTTCGACGTTTCAAGTTTCATCCCAGTTAATCACTCTACTCGTCTTACTCCTAGGCGAGCCACCTCCACTCACCCCACAGTGGCCGAATCCGGTTCGCACTATTCGGCACATGAGTAAATCATCTAGGGCATCTTCTTTTACCACTGATCAAGTTTGAATCCAATAGGATCACCGTTCGCAACTTATACATGCCAAAATGTTCCGGGTTCCCCCTCCCTCCGCCCTCCCGCCGATGGTTGGATCCGAGGCCCGCGGCAAAGTCCGGTTCAGGCTCACAAATGCATCATCTAGCGCATCTTCTCTTAGCACCCATAAAGTTTAATTCAAATGTGAGCATTTCCAGAAAATTCTGGTAATCCCCCCCCCCACCGATGACAAAGCTCGCCGGGGCTCTAAAATGGTCGTTTGATGCCTAGGCGTGCCACACATGTTCTGCCCCCCCTCCATAACTCCCCCAACGTGGTAAAATCCGTTAAGACTCTTTAAGCATTATTTAGAGAATCTTATCTTACCCCTCATCAAGATTGTTTCGAATCTGCGCATTTCCGGGAAATTTCCGGTACCCCCCAGCTCCCTCCGTATTCCACTTGTTTGACCCACAGGCAAGCAACAAAATTTCCGGGACCCCACTCTAACCCCCCACCCCCGCCCAAATTGGCAAAATCCGGCTCTGACACATAAACGTTTCATCTTCGACATGTTTTCTCGCCACGTATCAAGTTTCACTCTAATCGAATCACTCGTTAGTAATTTACGCTTGCCGAAAGTTTCTGGATTTAGGAAGTCAAAATGTTTGAGAATATCGGAATGGAAACGCTATACGGAACAAGGTGTCTCCTTGGCAAAAAGTGGGGTGTTTTGGTCCCCTGCTTTAAGTACCATGGCTAGCAAATACAACGTAAAATTTGGTTTCGACTTGTCGCCCTTGGTAACAAGGGCATAGGTCTATATCATCTATTGACAAGGAATACGTCTTATAGGATGGCCACGATGGTGATCATATCGTCAACCTCCCAAGTGCTCTTGCTCTGCCTAATTTCAGCCTACGTTTCTGCAATGCCTGCCCAGCCAACGCATTTGGTCATGAAGACGATGACCGTCATTGAGAAGCCGTCATGTTTCGTCTTGCCTGCGTCAGGCAGGTTGAGTGCTTGCGTGGAGGAAAGGCGAAAACGTCAGGTCGAATTCCAGGAGTCATGGAGTAACTGGGGGGATTGGAATGAAGGGTAAGCTTGTAGAATTGTTTGTATAGACAACTGTTGTCGGTATGACAACCCGACTGCAAGGCATGATAGTGACGATGAGATTTCTGGTGGGCGATATTTCAGCCCTTCGTGACAAGCGTCCACCTCATTTAGTAGCTGTTACTAGTAGCGATCCAGTGCTGTTAGTGGTTTACTGATTTGAAAACCACTAGAAATTTTTTGAGTTTCCGGTCCAAGGGGGTAGGCATAAAATGTACGTTGCACAACGGTCAGAGATGGATCGGATTTGTTTGTTATCCCTTTAGTTACAAGTCTCCACAATGATGCTGTATGAGGTAGAACGATTGAATCAGAGATTTATCCGAAAAGAAAAAGCACCTGGTATAACGGCAAGACTCCAAGAGCTTCATGATAAGTCGTCTGTTGAAGCATGTAAAAGGATTTCCTCATGTCACGGGCTTATTCGTTTGTTCTGTTGATTTTTGTTTATTCTTATCTGTTCTGTTGTATTAGCGTTTTTATTTAGTATCTTCTTTTCTTTCTTTATTTCATCACTATTTTCACATTGTTCGTGTACAGTGGATCACAATCAAATTATTATTAGCCTATTATTGTTAATTGCCGCTAGGATGGGGCGATTCAGTTTATATAAATATATTTTGTGTGGGCACGACAGTTCGTCTAAATTATAAGGCACTAAAACAGCCGTTTCTCTCCGATTCAGTCGTAAATCATTCACTTCCTTCTCTAGGGCCCGCATACCCCAGGACGACCTCTCCCCTCAGTACCTCGAAACTAGTTCCGAAGAGTCGGAAGACTTCCCACCCCCTCGTGAATCTGCTGGTGAGCCATTTCTTGAGCCCAGTTTTAACCCTCTGGTAAACCGTCCTCAGTTTTGGGACGTCAGAAAAGGGGAACTGCTGAGCCCCCTTACGTCGGTGTCGACAGTATTTGTGACAACAACCTGGTTACATACCCAGCGATTGGTCCCGGAGTGTATGGATCCAGACGACAAGTATGAGCCGCTTTGTCCGCCGAAACAGATCAGTAAGTTTTCCGAAAACTATTTGAATGGATAATTCGTTTCATTTATATTCGCCAAAGCTGGGGAGTAGACAGACTACAATAAAATATAAATAATAGGTCTGCAAGTGACCAATAATTATACCATATTTGATAGTGCAAAACGGATGCGTCAGCTGAATTTTATTAGAGCTATACTTCGGCCCTTCTTGGCAAGGGTCCTCTTCAGGCTCAAAGCCGCTCAAGTTGGAAAGACGAACTTGTGGGAAATCAAATATGAAATCGAAGTATCAAATATGATTCGCAGTCAGCTTGGGCTGAAGGAATAATTATACCATACTTTCACAAAATCTACATTCAATTCATTCAAAACAAGACGACAGGTTTCGATGGGATCCCAAAAATTGTATCCAAACAATCGGGGCTTTTAGGAGATCTGGTCTTCGTCAGAATCTTTAAAATTTTTAGGATCTATCACTAATCAGCCGTTTGAAGATAAACATAAATCACACCGTAGTGCTGTTTTCTTGAAAGATTACGGCCAAACGGCTCAACTTCAGACAAAACTGTCACTTTTAGCAAATTTTCTGGTTTTGGTGGATTCCGGGCGAACTATTTGTCCTGCAAGAAAATAATTTTCATAGACAGATTCAACATGTCTTTTTATCCCTACATCGGACCTCTAATCAACTTTAGATAGAACTTTCACTTTCAACAAATGTTCCGGTTTTGGCCGGATTCCCGGCGAACTGTATGTCCGGAGTGGAAATACTTTGTGTATACGGAATTCAGCACGTCTCCTTACCCCCGCATCTGACCTCTAATCAACTTCAAGTAAAACCTTTACTTTTAACAAATTTACGGTTTTGGCCAGATTCCAGGCGAACTGTATTTCCGGGGAGAAAATAATTTGCATATACGGATTCAGCATGTGTCCTTACCCCTGTATCGAACCTCAATCAGTTCCAAGTAAAACATTTACTTTTAACAAATCTCCGGCTTTGGCTGGATTCCGGGCGAACTTTTTGTTCGATGGGAAAATAATTATCATATTCGGCTTCAGCATGTCTGCTTAACCCTACATCGACTATCTTATTAGCTTTTAAAAATATTTTGTTGGCCCCTTAAACTGAACCCCCTCCCCCCCCCCCCAACCCCCAAATATAGAGCTATGAAGCTAATCTACGAACTTGACCTGTCCTTTGACCCAAATAACCGCCATACCAAGTTTGAACAAAATATCTCATTCCCTTAGAGAGTTATCGTGCCTACAGAGGGATGGACGGACGGACAGACAGACGGACGGAAAGACGGATAACTTTTAAGAAGCTTACGTTTTGGGATCCCAAAAACAGTTATACTAGTCTAAATGAATATCAATCTAAAACTCCAACCTCTCTTCAACTGGTGGAGATCTATTCTTTAGTTTGACAAACGATGGCTTAAAACGGAAAAGTTAGGTTGTTGGGATCCCAAAACGTAAGTGAGGGATACGTATGACATCGAAAAGTTGTCTGTCCGTCCGTCCTTCTGTTCTTCTGTCCGTTTGTCCGGCGTCTGTCTGTCTGTCTGTAAGCACGATAACTCTCGAAGGGTATGAGATATTTTGATGAAACTTGGTGTGAGGATTCTTTCGGTCAAGAGTAAGGCCGAGTTTGTAGATGGGCTTTGTAGCCCTATATTTAGGGGTGGGGGAGGGGGTTTAAATTAAGAGGCAAGCAAAATATTTGTAAACAGCTAATGTGAATGGGGTAAGAAGACATGCTGAACACGATGGCGAAAACCGTTTTCTTGCCGGACAAAGCGGAAAGCCAAAACCGGAAGTTTCTTAAAAGTAAAAGTTTTATTCGAAGTTGATTAGATGTTCGATTCTGAGGTAAGAAGACATGCTGAATAGTTATGTGAAACGCATTTTCTACCCGGACCACTTGTTCGCCCGGAATCCGGCCACAACCGGAAAGTTCGTTGAAGGCAAAAGTTTTGTCTGAAGTTGATTAGATGACAGATTTAGGGGTAAGAACAGACGTTGAATCTGTATATGACAATCATTCTTTACCCGGACATATAGTTTGTCCGGAATCCGGTTGAAATCGGATTTTTTTGTAAGTTAAAGTATTATTTGAAGTTGATTAGATGTTCTTTACGCTGATACGCTGAATTCTTTTCTGAACTTCCTTTTTTTTGCTGGAGAACTCAGACAGGTAGTTAGCTTGGAATCCGGCCCAAACCGCAAAATTTGCAAAAAGCAAAAGTTGTATGTGTAGTTGATTAGATGTCCGATTTAGGGGCAAGAAGAGATACTGAATTCGGATATGACAATAATTTTTTAGCCGTACATACAGTTCGTCATTGAAGTTGATTAGATGTTCTTTGTAGGGGTAAGGAGATACGCTGACAATGATTTCTTAGCCGGACATATAGTTGCATTTTGCCGGGAATGCTGCTAAAAATACTTGCATGGAATTTGTTAAAAAAAAAATTCTAAAAGACCTTTTTGAAGTCGATTAGAGATGAGATATTAGAATAAACATGCTTGTTGCATCCATATCTGAACTTGGTGTCAACATTCGATTAGTTGTTTGGCCTCCTTAAAACTCCAAAACGGTAAAACAAAAAAAAATGTACTTATTCAAGCGGTTGATTATGGATAAATAGCAAAAATGTTAAAGGTGTCTGTCTAAGACTCGGAAATGTGCTAGATTTGATTGTCTGGATCAGGAATCTAATAAATATTAAATTTTTAGGATCCCATCGAAACCTTTGGTCTTCTTTTTGTTTGACGACTATTATATTGTAACAAATTACTAAATTAATGTATGGAAATCAGTGTTCCTCCAACTTAAATAAGCAGTCCTAACAGAACAAAATGTGTTCTTTCATAGAAAAGATGTTACTTCAGCGTCCAACAGAGCAGAACTTCTGTGCTCCACATGGCAACCCTGGCGAAGCTTCTCTTTCCTCGACCCGCTGGCGGAGCCCAACCAATCGATGTGATTGGCTCTACATAAGACAAAGTAGAGCCATGGTCTTTTCTCCTTCTACGACTTATTACAGCGCGCCACGGGGAAAAGACGAAACTGTATACGCCGTATTACACTTATTTGAACAATGGTTAACCTCCTCTCGTTTGCATTGGGAATCTATTCGACTTCACATGATCGTATTTCATAGATCGAGAGACGGATGTTCTTTTACTTGTATGTTCTTGCATACATGTGCCATCTTTCCAGAGAAAGAATGGGGATACCACGGTCTCCATGGTCCGGACAAGTGGAGTGAGGTGGATATCACATGTGCTTCAGGCGAGGAGGAGTCACCTATTGAGATTTCCACCAATGAAACCATATTTGCTGACTTCGCGCCTCTGGATATTGGTGACTTTGACAAAAGCCCAAAGGAATATTTGGTCAAGAACAATGGACATACCCGTAAGTTCCAGGTTTATTTGATGATGAAAATAAAAAGTTATTTCCAACTGTTGGACAAAAAACGTCATAAATGGAGTATAAGAAAGACGGACAAAGGAAAAGAAGGGAAAAATGCATCATAGTAGGATGGAGACTGTGGCTGGCGTCCATGCCCGCGGCAAACCGATTTCGGTTCAGTTCAGTTCACTTTTATTCTTCTAGATATCCAACATTTAAAGTATTCCTATACCAATAGCCAACAGGTCACCTGTGGAAAACGGACAACAAATTGCCAAACACGATTTATCAGGGTTTTTTTTCATTATTTATTATCATGCAGATCTTTTATCTGCTAATTTGATGTTTAAGCGTAGTATTGTCGACATCCCATTTTTGCAGTATGAGAATTTGTTTGTTTTTATGGCACTTGCAGCCTCTGGCTCAAGTGCCATATACCGATCGCAATTCAGTCTGTCGGTCTGTATGTTTGTCTGTCACACTTTTTCGAGTTAGGGTACATCCAGATGTGCTATGACGATGAAATAATCAGTGTCCCGATCCGACCATCTGGAGGGGGAGTGGAGGGTGGGGGAATGGTCAGTCCGTTTGTCTGTCAAACTTTTTCGAGTTAGGGTACTTCCAGATGTTCTAGGACGATGAAACTTGGCAGGCATATCTGCGACCCGACCAAACTAACCTGGAAATAATCAATTTGCCGATCCGACCATATAGGGGGGGGGGGGGGGGGAGGGCGGGGGAACCCGTAAAATTGAGTCGTGCGTAACTTTTGAACGGGTGACTGAATTGGAATGAAACTTAATAACTGAATAAATGATATATCTCTGATGTCCCATTTGGAGTCTTGACCGGATTTGACAGCTAAGAGGAAGTTGGAGGGGGGGGGGAGGGAGACCGGAAATCTCGAGAAACGGTTAGAATGGAGGGATCGAAGTGAAACTTGCTGGGAAGAACAAGCATCTGCTTTAAATAAATCGTTAACACAGTTGGACTGGACCCAGACACTTGGGGAGTGGAGGGGAGTTTCCCGGAATTCCGATGATGTCGGTTCTGGGAATTTTCACGACGAAACTTGGAAAGGTATATCAGGGACCCGATTAAACCGACATGGAACTAGTAATTTTCTCGATCCGATAGTCGTGGGGGGAGTGGAGGGAGGGAGAATCGGGAATATTGAGCCATGCTGAACTTTGGAACGGATGATTGGATTCTAGTGAAATTTAATAACTTGCAACGGTAATTCAGGGTCTGTCTTCGCCTTTAAATTATCTTCACCCTCTAACTGAACAGAGGACAGGTCTCTGATTTTCTTTTTCATGTCGTAACCGGAGCCGACAACCGTTGGGGGGGGGGGGGGGTACGTGAGCTGCTTAGATTGGAGAGGTCGGGATGGAACTTTGTGGGAATAACAAACAAGCAATAGATAAATCATTTGCAGAGCCAGACTGGATCCGGGCACTGTGGGGGAATTTGAGGGGATTCCGGTGGTCGCGTTTTTAGGTACTTCCAGAAGTGCTAGGACGATGAAATTTGGCTTGAATATTGGAGATTCGACAAGATTGGCTTAGAAATCCTTCATTCCCCAAATACGACCATTCCTTAAAGTACTAATCTTAAGCGCAAATTAAAAAAAAACTTTTAAGCAAAATGAACATCTATTGATCACCATGGGCCATGATTTGGGCCATCATCAGGAGGCATCATTTTTGCCTCGTTTTCTAACAAATGAACTTCTAGCTCCCTTAAAGTTCGCATTTTAACTGCAAAAGTCAAAAAATACGTTTGATGGGTGTGCACCCCTACATAGACGTGACGCTACATAGACACTTCAGTAAGTGGACGTTTTTGCTCAGGGATTTGCTTACAGATGAATTTCTAGCGCCCTTAAAGTGCACATCATTACAGCCAAGTGCAAAAATCAAATTCTTTTTACCAAACGATATATTCTCGGGATCTCCAAGGGCCCTTGATCATTCTTATCTCAAGGGTTTTGATTTCAAACGATCATAACAAACCCACGAATTGGCGAATTCCTACTTTCATCCTCTGAACCAGCCTTGCAAGTGCCATGTGAGCTTACAGCTCTTGTTTCAGAGTCGCAGAACCTTTTGAGTTACAAATTCTGTGTATAGTGTTCCAAGGGTCCAAACTAGCTTTTTCTTCTTCTTTAACTAACTTTTTCCAGTCTCCCTTTTCCGCTGTCAAGATTTTCGTTTTATAAGATAGATGTTTTGATTCTTTATTTGCTCACTTTCAACGGTACCAAGTCTCTTATCGACCCTCTGAGCATTGTCAGTTCTTGGATCCACCACCTTGCATATTTGCTTTGTGTGTGACTATTTGTTTTATGCATTCAGTTCCCAATTTCATTAGGAGCACAATCAATATCCTCTACCCAGGACATAGGCAGATAATAAACGTCACCGATTCCGCGTAATAAAATAGCACTAAAAGTATCCCATTTAGTTTTCAACTAATGGGACTCTCAACTCCCATGTATGGGAAGATGAACGAATGATCCGAAAGAGAAGGGTAGCCATCAAGAACTTCCCAACACTTCACACTTTAAACAAGTACCTACAGCAGACTGTCAGAAGTTTCATGACAGATAACATGACGATGCGCGATTTCAACAGATATGCGTAACAGATAACACTTCGGATGCTATCTGTTGCGTCTCAAAATGTTATGCATAATAAGTGTTACCATCAGGAAGAACCGAAAAACCGCCAAAAAGTATCTGCTGAGTTTTCCGACATCATGACGATAAGGAATAAAGTCAGTGACTTTTTTTTGCTCTTCCTAACAAAGCTTGTTATGCATAACATTTCATGCATGACGTTTTCAAACACAACAGATAACATCCTCGCGCTATCTGTTACGCATTTCTGTTGAAACCGCGCATCCTCGTGATATCTGTTATGAAGCTTCTGACAGTGCAGTACTGTTTGGGCTAGTTGTATAACGTAGCCCATATGTTGTCACACTAGGATCATTCACCATTAACAATGATTTACTAGCAAGAAATCTTCAATCTCCTTGCCTTTCTTGTCAGTTTGACTATTACTCAGCCATAAAGAGCTTCTAGCGTTAAAATCCCCTCCAACTACATAATTTAAAAATTTTCTGACCCTATCTAAACAACTGACGTTATCTGTTAATCGCTGCACCGAAGAAGGGCAATATACCGAAGAGAATGTCAAAGTTCTACTATTCAAATAAACTGAAACTGCCACACATGACGAAATATAACTTATGGTGTACGTCAGCTTTTAACTATTTTTCATTAGTACAGCAGCACAAAAAAATGTCTTATCAGCGTCAATTTTAGAGAAACACTTATAACTGGGTGGTTCCCAAAATCACCACGATCTTTTTGCCCACTCTCACAATGTCAACGCTCAAAATGCCCACGATGAATATGCCCACGGTTCAAAACTCCTACGATCAAAATGCCCACGAATAAAATGCTCACTGCTCAAAATGTCCACGGTTCAAAATACCCTCGATTCAAAATGCCCACAATTGACGCTGAAGACCCCGAAGTGCAAGGGTGTTTTGTTGACGGAAGATCGTTCGTTAGTGGATTTTTCTTGTCAGTGTGTTATGTCTTCATTCTTATTTTCTTCTTCTTCTTTTTTTCTCTCCTTCTTTTTCTTTTTTTGATTTCTTTCGTTTGTTTCCCTGAAGACTATATGAATAAAGAATAAGCCCCGACCATTTCCAGGCCTTATGTTAGGCCTTATGGTGGGGCCACAAAGAGTTAATGGTGTTTTTTTTGTATGAAAAGACTAAACTGAAAACTGAAAAGTCGAAATCGTCCAAAATGTCAACGGCCCAAAATGCCGACAGTTTAAAAGGCTCACAGGGGAGGCTAAAATCGTCCTGGGTCAAAGTGCCCACGACTCAAACTGTCGACAAGGGAGGTCAAAATGTCCTGGGACAACGGACAACGAGATAACAAGGGACAGGATTACCACGGAAAGATATTGAAAGGGATTACTGTATTGTTGATCAAATCAGAATTTTTTGCGGGAAAGTACGAAGAAATGCCATATAAAAATGTTCCAACTCATAAAGTGAAACTAGGCGTCCAAATATTGCACCTTGAAGGTAAGAATTGTTCTTAATTAAAAATAACAGTTTTAAGATCGCTGTTTGTGGTTCAGTTTTTTTTTCTTCAGAATTTGGGATTACTTTGTAATTGAGTAGTTCATACCAGTTCATCGTACTATTATCGCCATTCTGGTACTCGGTCTGCTCCTTTCGTCCTCACTCATCACTAGTTCCGGTTTATTATGGACTGAACACCTCAAACCCTTCAATCGTGGGCATTCTGAACCGTGGGCATTTTGAGTCGTAGGCATTCTGAGTCGCGGGCATTCTGAACCGTGGGCATTTTGAGCCGTGGGCATTTTGATTCGTGGTCATTTATCGTAGGGATTTTGAGTCGTGGGCATTATGAGTGTTAGCCTATTATTACAATATGGAACACTTGATATTTTCCAAAATTTATTTACATACGATTCTTGCAACATAACCATATCCAGTTTCAATTCTTCTATTGTTTTTTGCAACTGTAACATTGTGGAATAAGAATGTTGTAAATAAATTTGAAGCACTGTTAAAGTCTTTGATTCATGTGGGCCGAGAGGGTGGGAGACACCGTCATTTTTCGATGGGTCGGATGTTTACGAACACAATGTTACCTTTGTTTTCCAAAAAATCCTCACTTTAGCCAACGTTATCCAAAAGTAACTTGAACACAGTTCACTCCTGAAAGCAAATCCACTATTGCCAATTAACTATTCATTGATCTCCTGGCGCTGGTCAAAAGATTACTAAAACTTTCGAGAAGATCGAGTGGCGTGTAAGAGGATAAAAACAACTATGCATATCATCATGTGGACGTGTAGATATGTCGGAAGAAGAAATCATCGGCCAGTTTGACATTTTTGGTCTCGGAAGCTGAATATTATTTAGCTCAGTTTCAGAATCTTGAAGAAATCACTATAACGAATTTAGTATAATTTACGGCGTTTGTTTATTGTGATCTAGCTTACATCCTTAATTCTTTGGACTTCCGGGAATTAACAAGAAAAAACAGAAAACAAAATACTTAAAGAAATCGATAATGCAAATAATTAGTTCGATTTTTCTACAAACTTTCCATATGCTGGTACAATAAAAACATTTTGTTGGATCCATAGTCAAACTATGATCCCCGTCTCCCCATGTCGGGCGCTTCCGACCCGCGCCGCTAGATGACCCAGCGGTCAGATCGAGTCGTGGCTTCATCTTGGGTGGGTGGGGGGTTCTAGACGTTGCAAGTGCTAGAATGCTTATGATATAACTCCTTTACTTGTATTTTTTGAACATTCACACCTCGAGATTGAGTCGATTAAACTGGATATTTTTCTTTAAACGAGCAGTTAGCTTCTTTGCAACCAAGCATTTGTTTAAGGAATTGCATCGTAAGCATTCTAGCACTTGCAAACGTCTAGACCCCTCCGCCCCCCACCCACCCAAGACCCAAGATGAAGCCACGAGTCGATCCGACCGCTGAGTCATCTAGTGGCGCGGGTCGGAAGCGCCCGACATGGGGAAGCTGGGATCATAGTTTGACTATGGATCTAACAAAACGTTTTTATTTTAGCAGGTATACGGAATATGTGTAGAAAAATCGAACTAATTATTAGCTTTATCAATTTATATTAGATGTACAAATTTTCCATATGCTGTTACAATAAAAACATTTTGTTAGATCCATAGTTCAAACTATGCTCTCAGTCTCCCCAAATGTCAAACTGGCCGATGATTTCCTCTTCTAACATATCTAAACGGTCACGTGGTTGCTTTCAAGAGTGAATTTTGTTCAAGTAATTTGCGGACAACGTTGGCTACCGTGAGGATTTTGAAGAAAACAAAGGTATCAGTGTGTTCTTAAAAATCCGACCCGTCGAAAAATCATGGTGAAGGTATATATATACACCTTCTCGGCCCACATGAATCAAAGACTTTTAACTCGTAGGCAGCGTGTTCCATCTGATGAGAAGGTGGGAGATACCATCATTTTCCAATGGGTCGGATTTTTACGAACACACTGTTACCTTTGTTTTCTTAAAAATCCTCACGGTAGCCAACTTTATCCCCAAATTACTTGAACACGATTCACTCTTGAAAGCAAGGTCGCCATTGCTAATTAACTATTCATTGATCTCCCGGCGGAGGTCAAAAGAGTTACTAAAACCTTCGAGAAAATCGAGTGGCATGTAAGAGTATTAAAACAACTAAGTATGTCACCATGTGGACGTTTAGATATGTCGGAAGCAGAAATCATCTGCCAGTTTGTCATTTTTCAGTCTCGGAAGCTGAATATTATTTATCTCAGTTTAAAATTTTTCAAGCAATAGCTATCACGAATTAGTATAGTTTACGGTGTTTGTTTATTGTGATCTAGTTTACATCCTTCCTTCTTTAGATTCACGGGAATTAACAAGAAAAAACAGAAAACAAAATACTTAAAGAAATCGATAATGCAAATAAGTAGTTTGATTTTCTACACATTTTCCATATGCCTGCTAAAATAAACGTTTTGTTGGACCCATAGTCAATCTATGATCCCAGCCTCCCCATGTCTGACGCTTCCGACCCGCGCCACTAGATGACCCAGCGGTCGGTTCGAGTCGTGGCTTTATCTTGGGTCTTGGGTGGGGGGGGGGGGGTCTAGACGTTGCAAGTGCTAGAAAGCTTATGATGCAACCTTTTTCGCAAGCTCGGTAATGCGGGCGAGACGAAAAGGATTTGTCACAGTTTTCGTAAGTGTGGGGCCCATGCACCATCGACTGATGTACAGTCTGATTTCCGACGAACATTTACTACATTTTATCAGGGACCCACAAATTTCCTGTAATGACTCGCCATTCAGGGGGCTTGTCAATAAGAGATTTCGGATGCGCTCTTGACCGAGCGTTAGATAGTTCGAGAAATATCCACGGGGATAAAATACCCGACTATCCAGATAGACAAAATTTTTCGCAGCTGTTGTGATGAACTAGGAATATGTCTCCGTAATGGAAGAGTATCCTGGATCTTTTGTCCTCGCTTAGGTACCTGGTGGCATGCTGAATAGTCCCAACAAATTTTGTCTATCTGAGCAAGAACGCCGATTCGACCCAAGCGGAATTTTTGGAAACTAGGTGAGGCTCGGGCAACATAGCAACATAGAAGCATAGGAAATGACAAGCCCCCTGAATGGCGAGTCATTACAGGAAGTTTATGGGTCCCTGATTTTATCCAATGGACATAGTCGTCACAAGAGTCAAGGATAAAACCAATCCTTAAACCTCTTTGTGACAGTATAAACTGGCGGATCTTCGGACTCACTTCCACAACCACTTTCCTTTTCAACTCGTTTTCGAGAATGGTGCTGATCCTTGGCATCGCATTCGTTGGCGATCGGTTGAATTTCGGGGTTACACTGCAACCAGGGTTGCCACATCAAAAATATTTAGAGAGTGACTTTTGGCCCGAAACAGAGAGTGAATTGGGAGTGAAATCTATTTTCATTAAATGTTCAGTTTTGGTCGGAAATCCCTCTGTAAAAATGACACATCTTAATTTTACTTTCATGAAAAAACTTGAAATAGTTACTTCTGGTCGGAATCCCTGCTGCATAAATGACACATTTGGTCGTTTTCTGAAATAGAGTGATTTTTATGTCCTACGTAGGACAAGAGTGACAAAAACAAAACAGAGTGACAATTGACACTATCGTGCGACATGTGGCAACCCTGACTGCAACAGGTATTTTTCACTTTCGTCTCTGTTCTGAGTTGTGGGAATGACTAACATTCTGGAAAAGTGCTTTTTTACCTCTTTCCGTTTGTACTTCTTGTCTAGCTTAGTGTCTTGCCTTAGTTTATTCAAAGAATGTTTACAACGGGTACGTCAGCTACGATTCTTCATCAGCGATATTTCGGCCCTTTTTGGCAAGGGTCCTCGTCAGGCTGTCAATCTTCTGGTTCAACTTCGGGGAAGGAAACAAACCTGTAATCAAAAACAGGTTTGTTTCCTTCCCCGAAGTTGAACCAGAAGATTGACAGCCTGACGAGGACCCTTGCCAAAAAGGGCCGAAATATCGCTGATGAAGAATCGTAGCTGACGTACCCGTTGTAAACATTCTTTGAATAAATGTTTCAAAGTCAGCTTGGGCTCAAAGAATATTTGTCTTGCCTTAGGCTAGAATTGTATTAATAATTTTTACAAACCCATCAGAATTAGTGAAGCGTCGTTTTTTATGCCACTGGCATGTCTGATGCTTTTGAGAAACTCCAGGTTTATTCATATTTGCTATTAAAATTGTACCTTACCTTACCTTAGCACTTTCACTGCCAATACTGACTCTACTCCCTTTTCGATCCCAATTCCAAGATGACTCTGCTTTCCTTCGCCGGAACAACTTTCTTCACCGAAAAATCGAAATCTTCTTCTTCGACAACTCGGATGATAGATTCGGTAACCTGCACGGTTTCGCAAAAAATCAGACGGTTTCTTTTCCGCAGATACAGGCTCCAAGACCACAGAAAATATTTCATGCCCCTTAAAGGACCCGTCATGCCTACTATTCAAACGCAACCTACTTCCGTAATTGCATCTATTAATTTTTAAGCCCGGAGACCCGACTTTCATCTGTCACATTCTAACTCGCAAGCGACACCTCATTGATTTTCACACTTGCCGTGTTTCAGTATTTTTCATGCATATCACGTCCTCGAAGAGTGTCAGGCGTCATACTATTGACGCGTAAAACCGGTTATCTGAATTCTGCCGTGTTCTTGCTAAAAGTCAATGGGCCTGAAACAAGGCTTATAACAGCCAAAGTTGTGTATGATTCGTAAAAAGCAGAGCCTAGGCTATAGACTCTAGGAGAACTAGAGTTCTACAGTATTTAACTAGTTTTGTAAATTGGAACATAAACAGTAGATAGTGCGAGGTGTGCTTTAAGCACTTGAGCATATGACTCCTGCTGGAGGGCTCGTACTCAAACCTGTCCATTATTTTGAGATTTTATCCGACCAAGCTCTCTTTGGAGATTTACAACTTCATTCAGACGACAGATCTCGGTTAGGAGGAGTTCAATGCTCTTTTCGATTGTTCGATGGTGAAGATACTGAATCCTGCTGCATATTTGGGAGGCATTAAATTTGACACCGGAACCATGAATGATCCTATTACGTCTTGCAGCATTTCCAGCGGCATTGCGGCACCTTTTTCATTCATGACCGTGACAGATTCCGAAGATTCGTGGTCAGCTGTCTCTAAGGTGGACTGTACTTTGGCCATGTTGAGGCACAAGCTATTCCCATTACTAGCAAGAGATTTCATAATAGTGAAAAGCGAAAGTCACTTTTAGTAAAATATCGAAAATCAATAAAGTATGTCGGATTATGGTCACAAACATTTAAACTTGACAGAACTACATCTGATTCTGCAGAGGTTCTGCCTCTGCCATCATAGAGACATTTGGAGCGTGTTCCACCCTCGTACCAATAGTAACTATTAGTTACTAAATCCGTTCCAACCTCACGAAAAGTTACTACGCGGACCGTTCCAGCCTTCTCGAAATAGTAACTAATAGTAACTATTTGCTTACCACGCTCGGGAGCATGGTAAGCGTAGTAACCACGAATCTCTGTCAGGTGATTGGTCGGATTCACCCCTGGCATAATATTCCGCTGGAAAATAGAAAAATCGTTCCAGCCTTGACGACAAAAAGGCAGAACCTGTGACGTCATGCGTGGTAACTACGGTAATTATGTCATAACCATACATTGACGGAGAAATTCAAAATTCAAGACGCAAGTGTTACCCTTTTGGATGTTTCGTCATCACTTTCAAAACTCATGGACAACAAGGCCCAACCAGCACACGATGTCGTCCACTGCTTCCTGACCGAAGATTAAAAATTAAGTGTCTTTTTCTGTGTGTATATATGTGTTTTGTTTATTTTCTTTACTTTCGTCATTTACTCCGCCTTTTCAAAATGGCGGGTCATAAATAAATTACTTACTTACTTACTTAAGTAGGATGGAACACGCTCTTGATGTTCACTCGTCAAAGGGTAAAACGGAACTGAAAATGTCATAGACACTGTATATATGTATATATACACATGTACAGTGTCTATGTATATATATAGCTTAACATCATTTTTCTACTTTCTACAATGGTAACTTTTCCGAGAGAAAAACACGGTATCCCTTAGTCCCCCCGTATTGAAGTAAAAAATAACTCAAGTCAAATCTGCTTTGAACAGAAATTACAGTAAAAGAATGAAGAATGGAATGACACAACGCAACCCAAGAGAATTGTTTACCCCCCCCCCCCCCCACCACCACCACCACCACCACTTAAACGTCAACAACAATGTTAAAGACAGAATATTTGCGAGGGGCTCTTTAAGCGTGGAATACCAGGGTATGTTGGTACACTGTCAGAAGTTTCATAACACGAGGACGCGCGGTTTCAATAGATAATGCTTATCAGATAACACTTCGGGTGTTATCTTTTGTTTTTGAAAACGTTATGCATGGAATGTTATGCATAACAAGCTTTATTAGGAAGAGCCAAAAAGCATCTACTGACTTTATTCCCTATCATCATGATGTCGGAAAACTCGGCAGATACTTTTGGTGATTTTTCGGTTCTTCCTGATGGCAGCGCTTACTATGCATAACATTTTGAAACACAACAGATAACATTCGAAGTGTTATCTGTTACGCATTATCTGCGCATCCTCGTGTTATCTATTATGAAACTTCTGACAGTGTAGTAAATCCTCTTTCGTATTTCAGTCGTTGTTTCGGTTGTGGACTCCAGTCCACCGGTAGCAAGGAACGGAGGTCTGAGGTCAGAGTACCAGTTCACTCAAATGCACTTTCACTGGGGTGAAACCTCACAAGATGGCTCTGAACACGTCATAAATGGAAGAAGGTGAGATTAATACCCCAATCATAACTAAATTCGAAAATGAATGGATCAGTACCCTGTCAGAAGTTTCATAACAAATAACACATGTTAGCGCATCTTTGTGCTTAACGTTCTGAGCATATATCCCTTATTGGACACTTATTATCCCTCATTTATTCTATTCTTCTTCTACCTTTAAGCTATTTGGATATTAAACTTGATTGATTACCCTTTTAAAGTTTAATTGAATAGGGATGAGACCCGATGGTTTAGTTACACATCACTTATTCACTTAAATAGTCGTGGAAACCGGATAAGAATGCGTTACTTCGTTTGTCCAGTATCCACAGAAAATCAATTTCTTTGAATGAACTTTGCGGTACCTCTATGTGCTTGATCACTCTATACGCCCCTCATAAAATTCCTCTCAGATTAGTTTTTTTTGGTCGCTAAGTGTGCTATCATAAAGAAAACACTGACACGTTACTTCTTTGTGTAGTTCCAGGTTGTCCAGGTTGTTTTGGCTATTTTCAGTTCCTCTTGGACCTAGCCATGTTTGAAACCGTTTAAAATTCTTCTTCCTCTATTTTTGCTTTACCCAACTCTGTTCTGTCAAGCGTCATCAAGTTTGTCATTTCGGGCTTCCGACTTCAGTGCTGAGTGCTGGCTGAGTTTTCCACGGGGCGAATACGCAACTCGGTATGAAGCGAAAGCCTAATCGCTTATTCACCCTTCGGATAACTTATACCAAGATCTCACGTTTGATTGTTCTTATTCCTCTAGCGTGTCTGGCTGGAATTCGTATCGGATTTTATGAGGGCGGTATGCTTGAAATATATACAAAGGTTAGCCATTGCTGAAAAATGAACTGAAAATGACAGATTCCTGCGAGACATTTCTTAACATCATTTTCTTACTTTCTCAGCCGTGACTTTTCCGAGCTTAGCGTCTTTGGCCATGGAAATGCGTGCTTTGGTTGAAATTCAAGCTCTCCGCGTCTGGGTGCATTTTGGGTTGTCGCGAAGGCGGCGCACATTATTACTAGAGCTCCGGGTGGAAAAACACAAAATCCCTCAGACGAGTCAAAATAATTTGGTGTATTCGAATATCAGATGTGTAAATATGCTGCCTTTTCAGTTAAACTTTTAAGTGTTGTGTTTCGAGACGAAAATTCTGTTGTGACCCATTCAGTGTTACGTTTTGCCAAAAGATTTTCCATTTCCAAAACCATTTAAAAGGGTCATCACAGAAACGTTGCGAATGGAAATCATCCGTCATGAGCGGAAGCAGATGGAAATTCAATGACCTGTGAAATTCAGCGTCTCTTTTAGCGACACGAATGGTGGCCATACTAAATATCATAGCTTTAGTTCGAGCTCGAGCTCAAAAACCATTCGCGCGAAATTGTCCCGTAGTAGTTCAGTCGTATGCTCTAGCTATGCCTAAGTTCGACGATTGTCGAAAATTTATTGAGAGTATGCTCATGTCGCCAGGTTAGGTTAGTCGCACCAGGTTACCGATATCACTGAATCAATTAATTGTTACTTCAGATATCCAATGGAAATTCACGTGGTCAACTTCAACCGGAACTACAGCTCATTGCCAAATGCCGTGGCTCATCGGGACGGCCTGGAAGTTCTAGCGATTTTCGTTGAGGTAACTTCAAAAGCCTTTGCTTCTTAAGCGTTAGGAAGCTCTCGTTGCCCTCAACCCCAACCTGCATTTCTCATTTGACGGCGATAAACAAAAAAGTTAGCTGAGATTTATTGCATCGATATTGCGGTCCTTCTTGGCAAGGGCGTGTCCAACATTTGTCCAAGATTTCCGATTCCCCCCTCTGACCCCCTCCCCCGCCCCAAATTCATCGGATCCAGTCTGGACTTGAAATAGGACACCCGAGACACGAGGTTTTTCCAAACATCAAGTTTCGTTAAGATCCGATCAACCGTTCCAAAGTTATATAACCTCAAGATTCCGGATCGCCCCTCCCTCTTCTCCCCCCACGGTGGTCGGATCGGGGAAGTGACTACATTTCCAAGTTAGTTTGGTCGGGTACATGCTGGGCCTGCCGATTTTCATCATCCTAACACTTCTGAACGAGGGGTTGCTCACTCCCAAAATGGTTGTACAGTGGTGCCGGTGCCCAGCCGGTGCCCAGCGAGGGTGTACAGTGGTGCCCAGCGAGTGAGCAACCCCTCGCTTCTGAAGTACCCTAACTCGAGAACAGCAGACCGACAGACCTACCGACCGAAAAGTGATCTTTATGTGGCACTCGAGCGAAGCTGCAAGTGCCAGAAAAAAACAACTTTTTTTACAGCTTGAGCCAATAAGACGAAACTTTGGTAATGGTCATGGACCTTAGGAGACTGTCGACTGATAGTAACTAAACCGGATGGTATCTCTAGGCCGGAGTCGGAGGCCACGGGTGGGGTATGACAGCGCTTGTCATACCCCATACCCCATGTCATACCCCGCGGAAGTGAACCAAGTTGCGCGAAAGGATCTTTAGGAATAGGTTGCGCGTCTTTGTGTGCTGACGGAATGCTGCAATGTATTTGGATTTACGTGTGCGCTTTACCAGATATGTCTCGTAAAGGGTGAGGGAATAAGAAGTCGTGGGATGCCCTGAATGACTACGATGGTCGGAAGTTTAACGTGGGCTTTAAACTCAATTTATCTGAAGTTTTGCTGCATTGTTCCAGTACTTTTATGCTCACTCACTTCGGCTCCTTTGTTAAAGGAGTGAATTTATTGCGTAAAATAGGGTGAATTGATGATGCGTGAAATACGGAGAAACTTGATGGGTTTCCAACTATTGGACACACTTCTTGCGCAGTCATGTGCGGGCACAGTCGGGCGCACTGTACCGCATTTTTGGGAGTTGGTAACCCCTCGGTAGAAACCAATACCAGTCAATAGGACGATAAATGTAAACACCACGTACATTTTTTTTCTGAAAATTTCTAGCACAAGACAACATAATACGCATCTAACTCAGATAATAATCAACCCTTCAATCCGTCAGTTACGCGCGCTCATGAATGATGCAGTGGGTCAGACAGTGCTTAGTTTTGTGGATACACCTTTCTTCTTTCTTCTTTCTTCTTTCTTCTTTGATTGCTAGGACATAAAAACCTCAAAAGAAATCATTAAAAAAAGGAGTACGACCAATTATTTATTCTTATTTTTTTACATTTCTGTTTTAACGTAGGCTATTCATACACCAGTTAATTGTCATTTTGTCTGATTTTCTTTTTAAGATAAATTTTGAGCTTGCCCATGTGGATGCTTTCGAATCGCACTCCAAGTCCAACTTGTATTGTGGTGGTCTATACATTAGTTGCGTTTTTGCGGATACCATGGTATCTGTTACCGCGGTAACTTGATGTGCAATTAGTCGTTTTTGCAGTTACCGCGGTATCTGATGCTACGGTTGCTCTGCAAAAACGACAAAAATGGCGGAATTGTGCTTTTCGAAATCATCCAAAAAGAAATACTGATATCCACTGACATATTCTTTTTTTTCTTTTTTTGCAAGCAATGAGTGACATAACTTCTCTCCCACCAATTTGACAAAAAAAAAACTAGACTCTACTGTTAGTGATGATGAAAGTGAGATGAGTTTTCCAGATATCACGATCAGTTTCCACGGTACCTTGCCTTGCCAGATACCACGGTAGCTGCAAAAACGCTTTTGACCGTGGTATGAGATATCACAGTAACTGCGAAAGCGACTTTAAACCATGGTATCAGATGGTATCTGCAAAATCGCAACTGTAGCAAATGCTAGAACGTTTCCCGATTTCACACCTCTAAACTAACGATCCAAAAACTATCCTTGTCCTCGATTACTATACATTGACAGCTAAACTTGCTTATTCTGGATGATTCTGAAGTAGCTTGTTGAATGAAATTAATTGTGAAGTTAACGGCAAGGAAAACAAAGCCTTTTGTCATTCTCTGTTTTTTTCCTGGTTTATACAAAGAATGGCAAATTTTAGGCATAGAAAATGTAGGTCAAGCACAGCTCTAGTTTTCGTGACTCAGTGGATCGTGCCCGTTTTATCGATTAAAGCATCTTTAAAATGTTAAGGCTGAGACTATAATTCGGAAGGTCAAGTCCTTACTCTTCTTTTTAGTCAGTTTTAGTGACATGTCTTGTCGTTCGTGTTTTTTTTTCATGGTCGAACGGCACCGAGTTAACGTTACAGCGATATACATTGCTTACTTACGCTACGCCAAGGGCTCATGATGTTTTCTTCCTAACTAAGTTATGACCTAAGTTCTGAACGGGAATAACTTAACTGACACTGAATCCATAATCCATAAGCTAATTAAATAACGTGTTCCGCCTACTTACCTTAGGTACGGATCCTGGCTTCTTGGCGTCAAGGCTGGAACACATTTTCTATTTTCGTCAAAGTACCGTGCCGCGGGCTAATCGGGCCAATCACGTACAGAGATCGCAGTTACACGCTAACTAGGCTGCTAAGCGTGGTAAGTAAATAGTTAGGGAAGACCGGTTTATAGTGGAAGCTTGTTTTCCAGCTCGCACTACTCTGTTATGGTCATTGTTTTTATGTAACTTCATTTGACCCAGCCTTTCTGTGTCGATTTTTCCTATATAACATCAAAGAGCTATTCTGAAATTTCTAGTGTAGACCACTAAGGTCTATACTGAATATGGGGTGGTTTAAACTGGATGGTCCCAGTGGGGATGGTCCTCAGTGAATCATTGAAATTTTCCAGCATAGGCCATACGGTTTTACCTTTACTTATAGTGGTATTTGTGAATTCTTCCGTCAGATGCCAAAGATATTAGCACAAAAATACAAAAAATATTAAGAATATAAATTGGCTTGGAAATCTCTGAAAGGAAACATATATAATCTCGTGCGGTAATTTGATTTTAGTCTTCTTAATAACATCAGATTAGCACGGGAAACGTTGCAAATCAGCTCCACTAGTTGAAAGGACTGACCAAACGCAGTCACAAGCTGACCCCTCTAAGCTGAATTTGTTTTTCTCATTTCATGAACTTTGGAATGGTTGATCGGATCTTCGTGAAACTTGATGTTTGGAAAGACCTCGTGTCTCGGGTGTCCGATTTCAAGTCCGGACTGGATCCGATGAATTTGGGGGGGGGGGGGGGTCTTCTTGGGGGGGGGTCAATCTTGGACAAATGTTGGACACGCCCTTGCCAAGAAGGGCCGCAATATCGATGCAATAAATCTCAACTAACTTTTTTGTTTATGAAATGATGTGAAAGCAGCTTGAATCTCGGCTTGAATGTGTCTCCTTATTTATTATAAGGTCAGCTAGAAGTTTGTCGCTATCCTTCCTCACACTAGTTAAAGTGTGTTTCGAAGACACCGGGTGCAAAATTTGTCGGAACAGCCACACGCATTGCACGTACGAGTTTGTATTTTCCACAGTGCTTGTTTAGGGCTGTGTTCCACCCTTATAACAATAGTAACTATTAGCTACTATTTTCGTTACAACCTCGTAAAAGTTACTACGCTGACCGTTCCAACCTTCTCGAAAAAGTAAGTAACAGTAACTATTTGCTTACCACGATTGGGGGCGTAGTAAGCGTGGTAACTACGAATTTCTGTGATGTGATTGGCCGGACTAGTCCGTGGCACGACATTTTTGGGAAAATAGAAAAAAACGTTCCAGCCTTGACGCCAAGAAGCCAGGATTCGTAACATCATGCGTAGTAACTACGGTAAGTAGGGTGGAACACGCTCTTAATGTATTTGCAGTTTAGCGTCGCAAATAAAAACAAAACAAACAAGAGCTGGAAGCTCATATGGCACTTGCAAGGCTGGGTCAGATGGAAGTGATGGTCAAAAGTATTATAATCCCTTTTCCGTTAAGATGCGCCAAACTTGCTAGGCTGGGTCAGAGGATGGAAGTGACGGTCAAAAGTTTTTTTTTTTTACTTTTCGTTTGAGATGCACACTTTAAGGGTGCTAAAAATTGAATTTCTAAGCAAAACCCTTGAGGCATAAAGGATCATGTGCTCATGGCGATCGTGAAAAAGTAAATTTTGCTTAAAAGTATTTTTTGTACTTTGCGGTTAAGATGAGTTCTTTAAGGGATGGTCGGATCAGAGAGTGACGATGTCTAACCCAATGATGTCAAGTTTATAATGCTCCAGCATAGTTTTATCGTCCTAGCACATCTGGAAGTACCTTAACTCACGATCACCGGAATTCCGGACACCCCTTACAGAAATCCCCCCCCCCCCCCTTGGTACCCGAATCCGGTCCGATTCTGTCACTGATGCACCTAGGACTTGTGCCTGTACTTCCCACCAAGTTTCAGCCTGATCGCTCCACTCTATGCGTGTCACAAGATGTCTGGTTCTCCCCTCCCCCCCCCCCCCCCGGTTCATCGGATCCGGTCCGGACTTGAATTGGGACATGCTGAGACATGAGGTCTTTCAAGATATTAAGTTTCGTTAAGATCCGATAACCCATTTGAAAGTTATGCATGCTACTACTTTCCGGATTCTACCGTCTCCCCCTCACCCCACGATAGTCAGATCGGGCAAGCGACTGTTTCCAAGTTAATCTGGTCGATTCCCTGAGATGCCTGCAACTTATAACGTCCTACCCCACCTGGAAGTACATTAACTACGGATCGCCGGAATTCCGGAACCCCCCTCCACCTCCCCCCACCCCATACAGTGTCCGAATCCGGTCCAGTCCTGTCAGTGATGTATCTAGAGCGTGTGCTTTGTTCTTCGCACCAAGTTTCATCCCGATCGCTCCACTCTGAGAGTTTCGCACGATTTCCGGTTCTCCCCTCCGATTCCCCCCCCCCAGATTCGTCGGATCCGGTCCGGACTTGAAATGAGACATCTGAGACACGAGATCTTTCCAGATATCAAGTTTCATTAAGATCCGATCACCCGTTCGAAAGTTATGCATATCCCTATTTTCCGGATTCCGCCACGTCTCCCTCCCCCCACGATGGTCGGATCAGGCAAGTGACTATTCCCAAGTTAGTTTGGTAAGGTCCCTGATATGCCTGCCAAGTTTTATCGTCCTAGCCCACCTGGAAGTACATTAACTACGGATCGCCGGAATTCAGGAACCCCCCTCCAACTCCCCCCACGGGGTTAGAATCCGGTCCAGTTCTGTCAGTGGTGTATCTAGAGCTTGTTCTTACCACCAAGTTTCATCCCGATCGCTCCACTCTGAGAGTTTCACACGATTTCCGGTTCCCCCCTCCGACTCCCCCCAGATTCATCGGATCCAGTCCGGACTAGGAAATGAGACATCTGAGACACGAGATCTTTCCAGATATTAAGTTTCATTATGATCCGATCACCCGTTCGAAAGTTATGAATGTCCCTATTTTCCGGATTCAGTCACCTCCCCCTCCCCCCACGATGATCGGATCGGGCAAGTGACTATTTCCAAGTTTGTTTGGTCGGGTCCCTGATATGCCTGCCAAGTTTCATCGTCCTAGCATATCTGGAAGTACCCTAACTCGCAAACACCGGACCAACCGACCGACCGACCGACGGATATGTGATCGGTATATGGCACTTGGCCGGAAGGCAAGTGCCATAAAAACTTGAACTTGAACTAAAGAATGTGAATGCAGTGACATAATTCATTTCCAGATATCGAGCGAAGACAACCCCGTGTTCCAGCCTCTCGTTGAAATCATGGATGATCTGATTCAGCCGAACTCAGCTAAATCACTCCCGGGTAACAGTTTCAGACTGGATGAATTTCTACCTGACGATATCGGCTTTTACCGCTACCACGGCTCCTTAACGACACCGAACTGCAACCAGGCGGTCTATTGGACCATGTTTCCTAAAACGATCAAAATTTCAGAAGACCAGGTACGCCATCTTTTATTACTTTTACCGTCAAGTCTTTGTCATCAAAATGACTAAAAAAAGATAAGCCAGCTAGAAAATTCTTCGGCCTTTCTTGGCAAGGGTCCTCTTCAGCCTGTATCATGTGGTTTCAGGTTCAGCTGCAGCCTTAAGAAAGTAAAGGCCTGGAAATTAGCACAGTCATCGTTCCTCTTTTGTATCGCCTCATTCTGTCTAGAGGCATGGCACTCTCAAAAGTTCGACAGCGTTAACATATTGTTGCGCATCCTTATGGTAAATATTATGTGGTATGTTTTAAACGCTAAGTTTTCGCTTACATTTTAAAAAGATAACACTTAAAAAGGGTTACAGCAAGTGGTGCCCGGCCCCTGACGTTTTTGTGACGTCATGGAAGAAATAGGGAAATTCGATTAAATTAATTTGCAGAATATATATTTGTATCTGTATATATAGAGTCGAGCGGCCAGCGAAGCGCCGGACGCGTTTACATTTATAAAATAGTTTAATAATTGAAATAAAGATTATAGTTTTGAAGTATAAATTTGTAGTATTTCTTTGTTATGGAAGGAGTAGGTGACGTTAAAGAGTTTAAGAAAATATTAACGTCATCGAGTGAAAATCCGAAAACAGGATTATTTTATAGAAAAGATGCTAAGCGGTAATTAAAAAAATAAAATCGTTCTAGGAACAATCAATTCCGTTAGTAAATGGAAAATACAGATTTCTCGTGTGACATCTCGACATCTTTAAATGTTTTAAGACTTCTAACAGTGTTGCGTTGAAGATCTTGTCCACAAGCTCCTTAAATCACTCACCACAGTATTTACTGTTTATGTACCAGTATTTGAAAATGGCTAAATACTCTAAAACCACCCGATGAAAAGTTATCTCAAAATGGTAGTATGAAGTTGTACGAAAAAGTAGCATGCAGTACCAGCTGATGCTACTACATGCTACTATAGCAAGACTGGATGCTACTGGAGCAAGGCGGGCTACTGTGTGAGGCACATTAAATTTAAAAAAAATATTCTGTACTACTGCATATCAATAAATGCAACTTTTTCGTACAACTACCATACAAACTACACAGGCTATAAGTTTTTCATCGTGTAGGCCTTAAAAGACACCTGAATGAAGAGTAAGTATCATCCCTATCTGTATGACTTTCGTTAACATTGCCTGCAGAAAACCCAATCCAAATACGAAATAGTGTTTCCAAGCTACGATTTTTGCTACATTTTGCATCTGTCCTTATTTCAGTACCGAACAATTTTAGAAATGAACAAATGTCTCCAATCATCCCTTCTTCTGGAATATTTTTTAACCAGTTAAGCCCAAACGTATGTCTAGAAGGAATTACAACACGATTCGGCCAGCGCTGTACAAGATTTGAATGAATTGCGCTTTTTGTCTTAGAGTCTGCATGTGCAAACCTCCAGAAACGAACATCCCTATTTCGAAAACGTCACGCTCAGGAGAAGAGTGCTCTCAGTGGCAATGTCTGTAAATGCATTCTCCATGGTGTGTTCAAGTATGGTTTCATTGTTCAAGTGTCCTTTAAAGAACCGACGGCTTTGGTACGGTTTTAAGCCTTTCTCCGCGCACGTTGACTCCTGACCCAAAACACTAACCAAGTCCAATACCGTTTTTTTTTATACCGACAACCAAGCTTTGCGCGAACAGTTGGCATCAAGGTACGCAGCGAAATCCGTATGTCGTCGATAGGGGATTTACAAAATACCGTATGAAATTCAAGTCTCTGAGCTCGAGAATACATGGAGCGATTCCGGAAGTATGTAGTGTTAGTAGACAGGCACTTTAAAGATTCCAACTAGACACTTTTTATTTTTTTTTAGATTGAGGCTTTCCGGAAACTGAGGGACCATACCGGAGAATCCCAGTCCGGAAATTTCCGGCCGCTGCAAAAACTTTTCGGAAGGGAAGTATTTAGAAGCTTTTAAGCTGCCATTCTTACCACTTACCCGGTAAAATCAACGGTAAAATCAAAGAGGCTGATTCTAATAAAACTGCCACACCATGCCTATAAATTTGCGCCCTGTGATCTCGATTGTTTTGCCTGCCGTTAATTACATTGCATTTTTTTGTATATTAAGCTGTAAATTATTGTATATGCCGTTTGGTTGATAAATTCGTGTCAGAATATTATACTTAGTCCTCCCAGAAGGTTGGATTAATAAATAGGTGTTGAATGTCTTCCTATTCTCTAGTACTTAGCTAGGTCATACGAAGAACAAATAATCAGACAGAACTTATGTCTTTAGTTACAAGCAGCGACTATGAAAACCCCGACAAAATTGAGCGGGCCTAGAGGTATTTACTCTAGCTTTGAGCTGATGTTGATACCTGTTTACTCCTCTCCTCTTCCGTCTTCACCATTGCTTATGAGCTCAGGGTTGCCACCTGCTCTTGTCCAAAGTGTGCTATTTTTCTCGAGAACAGGGTGCTACATAAGTGCTACACAAAATTTTTGTTAAATATGCAATTTTCGCGTAATCCTGCTTGGTGTTGATCAATTAACTTTTAGTCGCGTTTTCGATCGCACAAAGGTTACAGCATTTCTACGAATACCTTTGTTATTTTCGCTAAAGCATTGTACGCACATGCGTAATAAACAGCGTGGCGCTTAGAGTTGTCACCGATAGAAAAATTATACTCTTTTTAGTCCAGACAGCCATTTTTGTCGAGGTCTATTTTTCCTTGTGCAGCATACGCGGCGCGTTTCGAGTACAAACTACGGCTGCGGCAGTGCAGAACGTCTTCTTGCACCTTCTTACTCAGATTTGAACTATGTTTTCGAACCAGTTTTACTATAGCTGTCCAGTTTATCAAGTTGCAGTTGCATTGCATTACACACTGCATAGAATTCGAGAGTAGTTTACGCTAGTTCGAAACGTCTGTCGAAAATTGTAGCACTAAGTTGCTACATTTTTCCGGATTTTCCGAAATAGTGCTACATTTTACCCTGATCGTGCTACGGTGCTACATAGGCAAAAATAGTGCTACAATTAGCACTATAGTGCTACAGGTGGCAACCCTGTATGAGCTTATCGCACAAGAAATATTGAAGGAGGCTAGCAGGAGGCGTGCTCCGCGTGCCAACCCGCTCTGGAGCGCGTCCATGGAACCAATTAGCTTTGACTGCTAGATTTCCTCTTTACCGAACAGCGATATAGCTATTTGTAGAGGTAACAAAACGTGATGTGGCGCGAAGCTAGTAACCTCCGCTCGTTTGCGTCGGGAGTCGGCCGTATTTTACTCGACTCAGCATGTTTGTATGACCGAGATATGGAGACAGCAGTTCTATCTCGTTATTTGTTCTTGATCAAACTCAAGCGTAGAAGACCCCTGCGTCCAAGGGGAGTGTGTGGCTTCCCCTCCCTCGTGGTCGTAGATAGAAGTAAAGGTGCCAAGAGAAAACTGTACTTCTAGCAAGAACAAATAAGCCAATAAATAGAACCTCCGTCTTTGGTCCCATGCAGCGACTATGTATACCCCGACAAAACTGATCTGAGCTACAGGTATTTGCTGAGGTTTGAGTTGATGCCAGCCTACTTCCCTCTTTGCCGCTGCGCATCTCGATGAAAAATTTGTAGCCTGCGTAGTTGTATGGTAGTTGTGCGAAAAAGTTGCATGTAATACTATGTAATAGCAAAGAATAGCTCAGCATGCAGTAGTATGAAGTAACACAGCAGCCTTGAAGTAGAAGCATGTAGTAGCATGAGTTAGCACTGCATGCTACTTTTTCGTACAACTTCGTACTACTATTTTGAGATAAATTTTCATCGAGATATCAGAGGCAATAGTGCAGGAAGCGCGCTAACCCGTTCTGCAGTGCGTTCAGACAACCAATCGGCTTTTATCGTCGATATAATTGTTTGTAGAGGTAACTAATTGTGACGTTCCGCGTAGCTCCTACCCTCGGCTTGTTTGGATCGGGCAGGGTATTAGGAATTTATTCGCCTCCCCATGTTCGTATTACAGAGATAGGGAGGCGGAGGTTCTAGTGCTTATTTCTTCCCGTATGGAAATAATTCAAGTCATTGTATTATGGGGCATTTTTCCAGTCGTAAACAATTGAAAACAATTGGAAACGATCGTAAACAATTGTTTTTCTACGATTGGAAACAGTTGTTAACGATTGTATTTAAACGATTGAAACCGACTGTTTCCTAGCGTAAAAAAACAATTGTTTACGATCGTTTCCAATTGTTTTCAATTGTTTACGATTGAAAAAATTCCCATAATACAATGACTTGAATTAAATCCATACGGGTTCTTGCTATTAGAGAATATGAAGGCAAATAAATAGTAAAATGCTCTTGGAATAGTCCATACTGTGTATGCCGTTGGGTTGAAAATTTGACCGTTATGCCGTTCCATATCGTCTTGCCGGAGTTAAAATTCTTGCTTGATTTTTTTTTTAATTATACTGCAAATTATTGGGATCCACAACTTTAGTGACGGGATACCTCTGAATTAGTAAAGTCTGTCCGTCCGTGCATCTGTGCTTCCTTTAGCACGATAACTCTTGGATGGACTGAGATATTTTGTTGTAACTTAGTGTGAATACACTGTAAAAAGTCTCTTCTCTATCGGACTTTAGTAGTTGTGTGTCACCGATTTCGGACATTTTTGTTCCTAATTCGGAGAATTAAAATCCGAATTCGGAGGGTTACAATCCGATGCAAGATAAAAAATGCTAGAATGCAAAATACTGCAGTATACTCTGTAGTATTTTGCATTCTACTGCAGTATATATAGTGCAGTATACTCTGCAGTATTTTGCATTCTAGCGTTTTAATCCTGCATCATATTATAACTCTCCGAAATCGTTGACACACAACTAGTAAGGTCCGATAAAGGAGAGACTTTTTGCAGTGTATAGGCTATGCGTCGGGTTGGAGTATTTCGTCGATGAGCTCTATAGCCTTGTTCTTCGGGTAAGTAGAATTGCTTTCAAATTAAGGGGCGATTATCAGTCGATTTAGCGGTGAAGATACATGCTGAATCTGAACTTTATTTTCTTGCCGGACAAGTAGAGCGTGTGGAATCCCGTCAAACCGGAAATTTGGTAGAAATGAAAGTTAATTCTGAAGTCATCTTGAGGTTCGAAATGGGGCTTGAGGTACATGACCTACTTGGTTTTCTCAGCGCAATTAGTCGTTTGTTGTAATCCGCGGACATAGCTGCTAGACAAGTGGTTTTGCTCTGGCAAGATAACTACACTGTCAGAAGTTTCATAACAGATAACACGAGGATGCGCGGTTTCAACAGATAATGCGTAACAGATAACACTTCGGATGTTATCTGTTGTGTTTCAAAATGTTATGCAGAATAAGCGTTACCATCAGGAAGAACCGAAAAACCGTTCAGTATCTGCTGAGTTTTCGGACATCATGACGATAAGGAATAAAGTCAGTAGATGCTTTTCTGGCTCTTCCTAACAAAGCTTGTTATGCATAAAAGTTCATACATAACGTTTTCAAACACAATAGATAACATCCGAAGTGTTATCTGTTACGCTCTATATGTTGAAACCGCGCATCCTCGTGGTATCAATTATGAAGCTTCTGACAGTGCAAATCTCCATTTACTTCTGAATTCACTTGACTAGAGTTTTATTAATAGAAGGTAATTTTCACAGCGCATGCGCCGAATTTGGCCTTTATATCACACATAATCACACTAATATGTGTATACGACACGATTTTTTCTTTAATTTTCGACGTACGAAAGAATCCCATGAACAGTCAAATAGCCCCACAGACGCAACAGGAACCAAGCTTTGTCGGAACAGTTGAAAAGTTTCGACACTCGACAAAACGCAAGTTTTGCGACCGTTGTTGCACAGTTTTTTTTTCTATGTCGTATGTCGCTGTCGCTAAACGCAGAACTATGTGCGAAATCGTAGGTGAGTGAACCAAGGGTTAGTTTCAACGGGACTTCTGTTTGCAATCATCTATTACTTTGAGAAGACCAATATTCGTCTATTGTTTGCAAACGTTCTGAACAGTTCTTCGATGAGCTGATTCTATTGTCTTTTTTTTGTTTTCCTGTAATACCTCTAATGACTAACTCTTCGTGCCGACGCAGAGTCGCCGCGTGCCCAGCAAAGGGCAAGAAATGTCACCACAGCAAACGTCGTTGATCGGTTGACACATGATCTGAATCAGTTTTGAAGGTTCGTTTGGATGATGTTTTTTGTTCTTCTCGGTGCTCAGTGGCGTGTTTCGATTATATCCAGTATTAAGCTGTAGCAGGGGTCACGGATCGGAGAAAATTAGGCTGAGCTTTCGTTAGTCGGGTGGTCACTTGCGAATTCGTATCTCAGGTTTCTGTTTGCACTTGTTTATCGCTGTGGCTTGAATAGGTCCTTAACAACAATTTCTAACTATAGTTGGCAATAGTTTCGTGCAGATCTTCGATGAGCAGGCATTTAGTTTATAGGTTTTCTTTCGGTTTTACGCTTTGGAACAAATGCCTGTCTTTAAGGGGCAGTGGCGTAACTTGGTTACGGCCGTAAGATGTCAAGACCATAGTTGCGTTTTTGCAGATACCATGGTATCTGATACCGCGGTCTAAAGTCGTCTTCGCAGTTATCGTGGTATCTAATACCACGGTCAAAAGGCGCTTTTGCAGTTATCGTGGTATCTGGCCAGTCGTCGTGGTATCTGAAAAGTGATCTCACTTTCATCAAATTTTGTCATTTTGGTGAGAAAGAAGTTTAGCACTTGGTGATGTAACTGGATATCAGTTTTTCTTTTGGGGTGACTTCGAAAAGTGCAATTTCGGCAATAGTCGTTTTTGCAGATCAACCGTATATCAGATGCCACTATAACTGCAAAAACGACTAATTGCAGATCCAGTTACCGTGGTAACAGATACTATGGTATCTGCAAAAACGCAACTCATGTCTGTCTCAATCCAAAGATTCGTGAAACTGGACTAAGGGTTGAAAAGGAGCTGCTAGCACTCCACTCGAAAATATAATGGTGAGGGAACAAAGGGAGTCGACACGTGGCCATAAGTACATGTTTGTCGCAGGCCAAAGAGTCGTTAACCACTGGATTAGGCATCGAAGGGGAACTATAAGTACTGAAGACCGAAACAGATTGGTTTTAAAAGGAAAGGGAGTCGAAGCGTGGCCGTAAGGACCAGGCCATATCTGTCGAAGTCCAGAAATTCGCGAACCACTGGATTAAGGATCGAAAAGGAACTATAAACACTGCACTCCGAAATAAAATGGTGAAAGAACAAAGGGAGTCGAAACGTGGCCGTAATTTGTGGCCGATATGTCATAGGCCAGAAAATAGTGAACCACTGGATTAAGGATAAAAAGGAGCTATATAGCCCAATCGTGCAGCAAAAACAGCGGCCGTGTCAAAAATTTACACCCTACAGTGGTATTTGAAAGTAATTTGCCCGAATAAGATATTTATAGTCGGTAGAAGCTTCAGTTATTTATTAGAGGTTTGTTACCTTCCCAGACGCTGGACCTGCAGGTTGGCCACCTGACGAGGACCCTTGCCAAGAAGGGCCGAAATATCGCTGATGAAGCATCGTAGCTGACGTATCCGTTGTATACACTATAGCTATAAGCACTGCATCCAAAATGGAATCTTGTTCGAGAGATTTTGCTTGAGACTTAACTATGTCGTGGGCTGGTGCACACCCTGATCGTAACTACCGGGTTGAACAATCATGTCAGGTTGGGAAAAACGAAGGGTTCCAGTTTTTTCGCTCGTTTTTAAAAGGTATGGCGTAGGCTAAATCCAAACATGCTAGACAGATCCAATCAGCATGGTATTCACTGCTAAAGTCTTCGGCACATGGGTTGCCAACTCTCGATTTTGGTGTACAGCAAGTGTTCGAAGCTGGCACCGGCTGACATCCACTGGCACCAGTTGCCATGTGTTACAGTATTAGAATCAACCTGTTTATAGATGAATCGCCTAATTTATGGCCGGTGCAGCTGGTTTCGGCCGGTACTGGGTCGGTGTCGGGAAAGGGTGTACGTCAACTGTGGGGCAGTGGGCAACCCCTCGCATTTTATACAAAACAGACTGGGCATGAAAATTCTGTCTTGCATCTGACGCCATCTAGCCATTCCTGCCTTTACACGAGATGTAAAATGATTAGCAGTAGGCTCAGTAGGGAGCGCTGATTAGGATTGCTGATAGTTCGCCAAGTGCCGCTGATAGCTAATAATGCGAACATACGACCAGGATTTCCCGACTTATTTTCCGCACTTTTATCATCAAGCTAAGAAAACTCATATTTGACGGTGCAAAACGGATAAGTCAGCTACATTTTCTTAAAGCTATATTTCGGCCCTTCTTGGCAAGGGTCCTCTTCAGGCTCGAGCCGCTCAAGCTGGAAAATGAAACGAAGCTCGTTTTGCACAGTCAAATATAATTCGCATTCAGCTTGGGCTGAAGGACTACCTATAAGAAAAGTCATCTTTTCTGTACGGAATTGATGATGGATCCGAAAACCTCGCAGGATTTCCAGACCGAGGGCACCCGACCCTGATGGTCTGCTTAGGATATAATTGGGACTGTCCCTGAACTTTCTTGAACAGGTAGTTATTGACGCGATGAAGATAAAATCGGACAGAAACTAGATTTGCCAGATATTTGTGTCACTTCTTGACGAAAACGCTGAGGTTAGAGTTCATTGTTTAAGTCAGAGACGAGGTCACAGGACGACTACTTCATCGGCGATGGAGGGATTCAACAGATGAAGATGGATCGTAATTCACTCGAAAGCACGAATTGAGCTAATGCAGGTAATATTTGTTTCACTTCTTTGTCAAGGTGTTGAGAAAAAGCTCATTATATATAATAATAGTAATAATATAACTTTGGAAAAAGGTTTTCGCCTCTATAATACAAGGATGAGATCACAGTTTGCAACCATTGCAGACATGCAACCAAATGGGAACCTGCAGATTTGTACCCAGGTTTTCCAAAGAAGCTTCAACAAAATACAAGAAAAGCCGAATAAGAATTGGCCAAAGCCAGCCTTTAATTGCAGTAGTAGGCCTATGTTATTGGAAAACAAAAGTTTTAAGTTTGAATTAGGTAATGCGTGGGGTTACAAGAAAAAGAACGAAACAAGCCACATTTTAGCAAAACAGGCCCAGCCCACAGAAACAAGCCCATGGGGCGGGAAACAAGCCCATCTGGCAACAATGCTGCGAAGTTCCACCGCTTCCCATTCGTGTCGCATGGTTGTGGCTCCCAGGCCCCGCCCACTCTGTCCCAAAAACAAATAGAGCTTGCTTAACTGCCTAGGTGGTTAAACTGTGTATCACAAAGTTAAATGCCTGCGCGTTCTTCAAGAGAGAGAATGAAGGGTTTATTAAACAAGAGCTGAAAGTTAGCATGTTTGTCAGATACGGTTTGCAGTTGTCAAGGCTGCATCTCTCTCCCGATACTCATTTCATCAGAAAATCGGCTTGATCTACTAATTCTGAAATGGTTATTTCACTCACTGATGACTGTTTCTCCCACAACGATGATCAGAGTCCCTAACATGCCTGCCAAGTTTCATGGACATAGCACAGACTGCCAAGTTTCACGGTCATAGCACATTTGGAAGTCCCTCCAATCCCCCCCCCCCCAGTTATTGGATTCGTTCCGAACTTTAAATTGATCATCTGAGACACTTGTTCTTGACACTTGTCAAGTTTCATTCACGTCCGATCACCCGTTCTAGAGTTATGCATGTCACTAGATGCTGGATTCCCCATTCCTCCAGTCCCCCCAACATCACCGTATCGGAATGAAACTATTTTCAAGTTGACCTAGGAGAGTGCCTAATATGTCTGCCAAATTTCATGGTCATAGTACATCTGGAAGTATCCTAACTCGTGATCAACGCGGAAATCCAAGAAACCCGCTCCGACAACATCCACTGCGACACGATCCGGTCTTATTTTGTCAATAAAGTAGCTAGGGTTAATGCTCGTTCTTCCCTTCAAGTTCCATCCCGATCCCTCGACCCGAAGCGTTTCAAAAGATTTCCGGTCCCCCCTCTATCCCCAAGTTATCGGATTCGGGCCAGATTTGAAATTGAAAATCTGAGACACTTGTTCTTCACACTTGTCAAGTTTCATGCATGTCCGATTACCCGTTCCAAAGTTATGTATGATTCTAGTTTCCAGATTCCCCATCCCTTCACTCCCCCCGCGATGGCTGGATCGGGGAAGTGATTATTTTCAAGTTAACCTGGTCGGTTCCCTCATATGCCTTCCAAGTTGTATTGTCCTAGCTTACGTGGAAGCGTTTCAGGAATCTGGTTACCCCCTCCAACCCCCCCCCACAGGTATCGAATCTGGTCCGGATTTAAAACTGAATATCCGAAACACTTGTTCTTGACACATGTCAAGTTTCACGCATGTCCGATTACCCTCTCCAAAGTTATGCATGTTAATAGTTTCCGGATTTCCAGTCCCTCCACTCCCCCCACTAGGATCGGATCTGGTAAGTGATTATTTCCAAGTTAATTTGTCCTAGCTTATGTGGAAGTGTTTCACGAGATTTGTTTAGTTCAAGTTTAGTGAGCATCAGAGCAAAATAGCTCTAGTTATTTTGCTCTGGTTAGCATTTAGCATTCGTTCTGACCACTTAGTCTTACTTTTATCTTTAAACCGCATCTCTTCCCGCAATCGCTTCTAAATACATCAAGTCGTAGCGCCGTGGTAGAGCGCCGGAACTACGCCACAGAGGTCCGCGGATGGATACCGCATTTGGGCACCGCTCTTTTTGCTTCCTTTAGCTCCCCTTTTGCTACCGTTGTTCCTAGTTTCCGGACTCCCGGATCCGGGGAAAGTCGGATTGGGGAAGTGATTATTTGTAAGTTAATCTGGTCGGGTCCCTGATATGCCTGCGAAGTTTCATCGTCCTAGCTTCTGTGGAAGTCCTTAATCTATATCAACGCCTACTAGGTTCAACAACATATTATACCAACCCCTTCGACCTTCGATTGCTCTAGCTCTCTCCGAACGAATTGAAGCAAAGAATGACTCATCCACGAAAGAGCTATACCAGTGTGAAGAAAGAATGACTCATCCATGCGCTGAGCTATACTAAATATTGTTTGAGCCAAAGCTGACTTTGAAACTTTATTCAGACAATGTTTACAACGTTGGAAACATTGTTTGAAGAAAAGAGCTATACTAGTGTGAAAAAAGGGGTAGGGGCTTGACAAAAACTAGAAAAAGCGTTTCAAGAGATTTCGGGTGTCCCCCTTCAGCCCCCCCCCCCAGTTATCGGATCTGATCCGAATTTGACAATAAACATCCAAGACACTTGTTCTTGATACCTGTCAAGTTTAATGCACGCCCGATTATCCGTTCCAAAGTTATGAATGTTACTAATTTCCTGATTCCCGTCTTGCCAATCCCCCATTGATGGTCGGATCGGGGAAGTGATTCTTTCCAAGTTAATCCGGTTGGGTCCCTGATATGCGTGCCAATTTTTATCGTCCTAAGTCACGTGGAAGTGCCCAAACTAGCAAAATGCGGACAGACCGACAGACAGACAGACATTACGATCGCTATATGGCACTTGAGTAAGTCAAGTGCCATATAAAAACTGGAATCCTCAATGTCCAGAGGCAAACCTGTAAGCGACTAAACCCTCAAAACAAAACATAAACAACAACAAAAGCTTCGACAAAAATAAAGAAAAAAAGAAAGTAGCTTGACTTAACCGGTCTGGGACGCCCAACCAAAAACGACAAGTACCAAAAAACAAATTTTCAACCAGAGTCACTGCTAACTATCAAAGAAAAAAAAAAAACCTAAACGGCTGAGAATAACGCATCAAATTCATATACAGCAAAACAATGAACCTTGATCGGTTATTATTTTCGTTGACGTCCTCTGCTATTCGTTGTAGGAGAATATTTGGAGAATACAACGAATTTGAATTTGAATTTGAATTAATATGCTACGGAAACCCAATAAGACACTATACGACCTGAGTTCAGTCGATAAACCTTCCCATACTAAAGGCCCAACATGTCTAATGCTAAACCTCGATCTTTACTCGAAACTTTACCTCGAAACTTTACGCTGTGATATAACTCATTGATCACGCTTTTGTTCGATATTTAATTGGCTATTTAATTTTGTGATATTGCTGAATCTTATTTAATTAAAGGACCCCTCGCACTGTTTACTCTTCAACTCACAGTATTTTAAAATGTTTGCATACTTTAAAACTAGGCTGTATTTTCGACAAATAACCCACGGTTTTGGCTGTTTTAAGCCTTTTCCGAGCCCCGTGACTTGTAGCGAAAACAGGGAAACAATTTACATAAACCTTCTCGCAGACAACCGTCGACAGCATGATACACATCGAATGTAGCAAAACACGGCAGGTGAGAAAATCAGCGTGGTTTAATTAGAGTGGTTAGAATGTACCGTACGAAAGTGGGGTCACTGGGATAAGAAATATATGGAGTGGTTATGGAAGTAGTTTGCGTTAGTATTATAGGTAAAACAGGTCCTTTAAAGGATCAAACCCGACTTACATAGATTACTATATTACTATGTGCCTCTCTACAACTAATCGTTTCATCCGTTCTCGTTTTTCCTCGCTTCCCATGCCAGTTGTATACACCATAACGGTACTACGCTAATTTTTTCATTCTACTTTTTTGATGATTTTGGTTTAAAAATGCCGATTGTGCATGTTGCTTCAAACGACCTGGTACTGGCCAGTTACGAGCCCAGTGCGAGGCACATTACACTATATATTTTAATTGGAAACGATGCACTAATTAAGCAACTGGTCCAACGTCTGATCTTTCCTGCCTAGAAGCAAGCTAGAAGGAATGTTCCCACTTCCCACATCTGCAATGCACACTCATGAACAGGGCCGTGTCCAGAGGGGGGTTAAAGGGTTCGAACCCCCTCCGAAACATACAAAAATGATCATTTTTATAGGCTTGAACCTCTGATCTATACCTTTTTTGTACTTTTTGGTATGGATTAGGTCTGACATGCGGGTAAAAGCCCCTCCGAAATAAATTCCTGGAACCGGGCTTGCTCATGAACTTGTTTTACCTCGATCATGCACCTGAAGACCGAGGCGAACTTTAAAATTTATAGTTGGGGACGCTTCGCCATGGGGACGTTTTGCCGTGGAGATGTTTTGTCATGGGGACGTTTTGCCATGGGGACGTTTCTCGCCACGGGGACGCTTTGTCACGGGGACGTTTCGCCGCGGGGAGGTTTCGCTGGGGACGTCTTGCCATGGGGACGTTTCGTCGGTAAGCCTTTAAATTAACTCGAACCTTGACTGACTTCTGTTACCCTGACAAAGATTTCCAGTATCCCCCGTTCAAGCCCACTCTCTTCCCACGAAACTCGGATTCAGTCCGGACGATCGAGGACATGTGTTCTTGCCAAATATCAAGTTCCATCAGGGACCCATAAATTTCCTGTAATGTTTTACATTGAATGTAAAACATTACAGGAAATTTATGGGTCCCTGGTTCCATCCAGATCAGATAACACTTTCGGAAGCTGAGTATACCACAAGTTCCAGTTTCGGTTTTCTTAATTATATTTGAAGCACGCCTCGCACTTCATACTGTTTATGTTCCAATATGCAAAACTATCTGAATACTGTAAAACTAAGCTCTACTTTTACCAATTTATCCACGACTTTGGCTGTTTTAAGCCTTTTCCCAAACCCGTTGACTTCTAGCAAAAAACAGGCAAAAAAAAAACTCGGCAAGATTGAGGTAACTGGTTTTACGCATCAGTAGCATCAAGAATAAATAAGGGAGAATAAATCAAGAATAAATATATTTATTCTTGGTAGCATGACACGCGAACACTCATTGGGAGCATCTGCGCATGGAACAAGAGGATTCGATGGGATCCCAAAATCTAATATTTGATCCAGACAACTGGGTCTTGTCTTCGCCAGATCCAGTCTTCGCCAGGCCAATCATCAGGAAAAACCAAGTTCAGGTATTCCTCTATAAGCTATATCATTTTGACGATACTGACCGAAAGTTCCTGCTTTACTTCTGCCAAATTTCCGGTTTCGGCCGAATTCCGAGCGAACTACTTGTCCAGCAAAAAAAGTAAATTAAGAATCGGATTTAGCGTATTTCCTTATCCCTATAAAGAACATCTAATCAATTTCAAATAAAACTTTTACTTATAAAAAAATAGGTTACAACCGGATTCCGGACGAACTATATATCCGGTTCAAAAATGATTGTCGTTATACTGACTCAGCGTCTCTTCTTACCCCTAAATCTGTCATCTAATCAACTTCAAATAAAACTTATTACTTCCGGGTGAACTAGTTGTCCGGGTAGAAAATGCTTTTCACTTAAGTGCTCAGCATGTCTACTTATACCCCTAAATTGACATCTAATCAACTTCAAATGAAACTTTTACTTTCAACCAACTTTCCGTTTTTTTATTCAAACAATGTTTACAACGGAAACGTCAGCTATGATTCTTCATCAGCGATATTTCGGCCCTTCTTGGCAAGGGTCCTCGTCAGGCTGTCAATCCTCTGGGTCAACGTCGGGGAAGGAAACAAACCTGTAATTTTTGATCACAGCTTTGTTTAAAGTCAGCTTGGGCTCAAAGAATATTTATTTCCGATTTTTGCCGGATTCCGGACGAACTACTTGTCGGACGAGAAAATGTTTTGCATATTCGTGTTCAGCATGTCTTCATACCCCATCATCGACTATCACATTAGCTGTTTAAAAATATTTTGTTTGCCCCTTAATTTGAACCCCCACCCCTAAATGTAGGACTACAGAGCCCATCTACGAACTTGACCTTACCCTTGACCCAAAGAATCCTCACACCAAGTTTCATCAAAACATTTCATTCCCTTCGAGACTTATCGTGCTAACAGACGAGCAGACGGACAACTTTTACGATGTCATAGGTATCCCTCCACTTACGTTTTGGGATCCCAAAAAGGTGAATCGCGGCAAGCGCAAAGATTAGTGTAGTGTCGTTAGCGGGTTTAGAATGTAACTTAGGAAATTTTGATCTTCATGTTTAAGAATTAATGACTGTAATTCGGAAGTAGGTTGCATTGGCACTATAGGTACGACGGTAACAGGTAAAAACACAAATATAACATTCCTGCCATGAAAGCACAAAAAGGTACGCTTGGATGCAGGGCACTAAGGAGTGTTAATTAAATAAAACAAAATCTAACATTCCTGCCAAGGCAGAGCCGGCAGAACACCACCAGACAGAACCAACACATTAACTGAACATCAAGAAAGAAACAAGACCAAAGGTTTCGATGGGATCCCAAAAGTTCAAATTTGATCCAGACAATTGGGTCTCGTCTTCGCCAGATCCAGTCTTCACCAGACTACTTGAACAATTTTGCTATTAAAATTTAGAAACAGATTAAGGCCAAATAGATATGAGAAAACCAACTTCAGATATGGATTCAGTATTAATTAAAACAAAATCTAACATTCCTGCCAAGAAAGCACAAAAAGTTTGGATACGGCAGAACACCAGCAAACAGACCGACACATTAACTGAATGCATCAAGAAAGAAACAAGACCAAAGGTTTCGATGGGATCCGAAAAGTTCAAATCTGATCCAGACAATTGGGTCTCGTCTTCGCCAGATCCAGTCTTCGCCAGACTACTTGAACACTTTTACTATTAAAATTTTGAAACAGATTAAGGCCATATAGATATGAGAAAACCAAGTTCAGATATGGATTCAGTATGTGTGTTTACCCCTTTAAGTCAAATCTATTTTGACGAAGCAGATCGAAACTTCCTGCCTTACTTCTGCCAATTTTCCGGTATCGGTGGAATTCCGGAACTACTTGTCCGGCAAAAAAATAGAGCTCAAAAACGAATTCAGCATGTCTCCTTACCCCTAAATCCAACCTCTACTCAACTTCAGATTAAACTTTTACTTTTAACAAATTTTCCGGTTTCAGCCGGATTCCGAGCGATCTATACGTCCGGTGAGAAAATTATTGTCATATACGGATTCAGCATGTCGTCTTACCCGCAAATCGAACATCTTATCAAATTTAAAGAAAACTTTTACTTTAAACAAATTCTCCGGTTTCGGCCGGATTCCGGCCGAAATAATTGTCCGGCGAGAAAATAATTTTCATACTCGGACTCAGCCCGTCTCTTTGCCCCTAAATCGAACCTCCAATCAACTTCATATTAAACTTTTACTTTTCATAAATTTTCCGGTTTTCGCCGGATTCCGGGTGAACTATTTGTCCAGCGAGAAAATAAATTTCATATTCGGATTCAGCATGTCTCCTTACCCCTAACTCGACTATTTCATGAGCTTTTAAAAAATATATTTTGTTCCCCTTAATTTCAAACCCCTCCCCCACCCCTAAATATAGAGCTGCATAGCCCATCTTCGAACTTGACCTGTACTTTGACCTAAAGAGTCCTCATGCCAAGTTTGATCCAAATATCTCAACCCCTTCGAGAGTCATCGTGCTAACAGACGGACAGACGGACGGACAGCGGACGGACGGACGGACAACTTTTGCGATGTCACAGGTATCCCTCCACTTACGTTTTGGGATCCCAAAAAGAAGAGATGAGAGAAACAAAACCCATGGATTCCGAATCCCCCTCCCTCCACTGGTCAGACCTAAGAATGAACAGTTTCCAAGCCAATCTGGTCGGGTCCCGAATACGCCTGCCAAGTTTCAAACCTCTCGAACATCAGTAAGAACCCTAGCTTGTTATCACAGATGGAGGAGCGATCGGTAGCCGAAGCCGGTGATCCGAAGGCTGCAAGTGTCATAAACACCATAGGGAAGAAGAAGAGGCGGACTAGCCAACAGCACCCTCCCCCAGTCATTTGTTGTTATCACAGATTAACTTCACTATTATTATTTTTATCATTACTGCTTTATTTTAGTCCATAAGACCATAGCCTACCAAAAAAAAAGAAGAAGAAATGAACATAAACTAAACAAAAATACAAAAGAAATCTACCCCATGCAAAAAATATCCAAGAGGATACCCTTCCATACGGGTAGCGCATAGAAAATGGGTAGGGCAGCAAAAGCTACCAAATTATTATCACAATCTTTAATCGCCAAAACATTGCAACATTAGCTTTGCGGCGCAGCTCCATCAGGATACTAACACTGACACTGCATCGCCTAGCCAACCGGACAAATTTCCGAAAACCTGCGTTGGAAACAACTTGCAAAGCTGACAAAGACAGAGCATGGGCAGAGGAAACCAGGCCAAGAGCAAACCAGGTTTCGATGGGATCCCCAAAACCTAACATTTGATTCAAACAATTGAGTCATGTCTTCGCCATTCAGTCTTCATCAGATTCCTTGAGTATTTTACTGTTAAAATAAGTTCAAAATGGATTCAGCATGTCTCTTTGCCCAGATACAGAATCTCTAATCGATTTCAGAAACAACTTTGAGCTTCAACTAAATTTCCAGTTTAAGCCGAATTCGTGACGAACCATTTGTCCCGCAAGAAAACCAAGTTCAGACATGGATTCAGCGGACCTCCTTACCCCTTCAGTGAATATCTTATTAGCTTATAAAACATACATGTTTTTACCGTAAATTCGAAATCCCTCCTCTGCCTCTAAAGATATGACTAAAGGACCCATCTACGAACTTGACTTGTACTTTACCATGAATCCTCATAGAACAACATCCTCGCTTGAACAACATATTTCGTCGTTTGATCATTATATATCATCAACCCCTTCGACCTTCGATTACACTAGATCTCTCCGACGTCCATAGAATAAACAAACTAATGCCGTCATCCACGCGCAGAGCTATACTGGTTTGAGAATAAAGGGGTAGGGACTGCTATTGCCGAAAATTGGTCGACAAATTTTGTGTCCGGTTTTCGCCGGGTTCCGGATGAACTACTTGTCCGGCAAGACAGTCATTTTCATAATCAGATTCAGCATGTCTCCTTACCCCTAAATCATCTATCTCAATAGATTTCAAAAAAATATTTGTTTCCCTTAATTTGAAACCCCTCCCCCAAGCCCTAAATATAGGGCTACAAAGCCCATCTACGAACTCGACCTTGCTCTTGATCAAAAGAATCTTCGCACCAAGTTTCATCAAAATTTCTCGTTCCCTTCGGGAGTTATCGTGCTCACAGACGGACGGATGGACAGACGGACAACTTTGCGATGTCACAGGTATCCCTCCACTTATGTTTTGGGATCCCAAAAAATGATAACAATAGGTCTTGAAAGGCGGACCCTTACAGGCTCTTCTGTTGCACCAAACTTCCAAACAATGGCATTAGCTCTTTCCGAGTAGCTTTTAGCTTGAGCGGTAATATGAGAACCACCATTAAGATCCTTTCTAATTTAAGAATACCAAAGGTTTCGGTGGAATGCAAAAATCCGATATTTGTTCCAGACAATTGGGTCTTGTCTTCGCCAGACCCAGTCTTCACCAGACTCCTTGAACATTTTTTACGATTGGAATTTAAAAACAGATTAAGGGCAAATAGCCAATCATCTGAGAAAACCAAGTTCAGATATGGATTCAGCGTATCTCCTTACCCTTACACCCAACATTTAATCAACTTCAAATAAAAAGTTAACTTTACTTTTAACAAACTTTTCGGCAAATATTCCTTGAGCCCAAGTTGACTTTGAAACATTTATTCAAATAATGTATACAACGGATACGTCAGCTACGATACTTCATCAGCGATATTTCGGCCCTTCTTGGCAAGGGTCCTCGCCATCTATATGGGTCAATTCTACTGGCAGCATGAAGGTGCAGCGATGGGGGGCTCCATTTCGCGGGATCAACTAAAACCAGGAAGGGAAGGGAACGAGAGAAAAGCAGGAAGGCATACTAAAACCAGGAAGGGCATCCTAAAACCAGGAAGGCTTTTGCAAGAATTCGCAGCACTGTTCCCTTCCTCTATTTAGTATTATCTGAGGGGTCGGCAACTTTTCAAATCCAAAGTTCACCATCCCTTCCTCGTTTTAGTATCCTAACATGGGTAGGCATTAAGTTCAGTGAGGGGTCGGTAACTATAAAAATTGTGATCCACCTTTTCATTTCTCGTTCTGACGGTAGGCGACTAACCAGGACGGGCATACTAAAACGAGGAAGGGTATCCTAAAACCAGGAACGGTGCTGCGAATTCTGGCGACAGCCTTCCTGGTTTTAGGATGCCCTTCCTGGTTAGTCGCCTACCGTCAGAACGAGAAATGAAAAGGTGAATCACAATTTTTATAGTTACCGACCCCTCACTGAACTTAATGCCTACCCATGTTAGGATACTAAAACGAGGAAGGGATGGTGAACTTTGAATTTGAAAAGTTGCCGACCCCTCAAATAATACTAAATAGAGGAAGGGAACAGGGCTGCGAATTCTGGTGACAGCCTTCCTGGTTTTAGGATGCCCTTCCTCGTTTTAGTATGCCCTTCCTGGTTTTAGGACGCCTTCCTGCTTTTCTCGCGTTCCCTTCCCTTCCTGGTTTTAGTCGATCCCTAACTGAACATCAAGAAAGAAACAAGACCAAAGGTTTCGATGGGATCCCAAAAGTTCAAATTTGATCCAGACAATTGGGTCTCGTCTTCGCCAGATCCAGTCTTCACCAGACTACTTGAACAATTTTGCTATTAAAATTTAGAAACAGATTAAGGCCAAATAGATATGAGAAAACCAACTTCAGATATGGATTCAGCATGTGTGTTTACCCCTTTAAGTCAAATCTATTTTGACGAAACAGATCGAAACTTCCTGCTTTACTTCTGCCAATTTTCCGGTATCGGTGGAATTCCGGAACTACTTGTCCGGCAAAAAAATAAAGCTCAAAAACGAATTCAGCATGTCTCCTTACATCCAACCATCATTATTAATCCAACCTCTAATCATTAAACTTTTACTTTTAACAAATTTTCCGGTTTCAGCCGGATTCCGAGCGATCTATACGTCCGGTGAGAAAATTATTGTCATACACGGATTCACCATGTCTTCTTACCCGCAAATCGAACATCTTATCAAATTTAAAGAAAACTTTCATTTTAAAATTCTCCGGTTTCGGCCGGATTCCGGCCGAACTAATTGTCCGGCGGGAAAATAATTTTCATATTCGGACTCAGCACGTCTCTTTGCCCCTAAATCGAACCTCCAATCAACTTCATATTAAACTTTTACTTTTCACAAATTTTCCGGTTTTCGCCGGATTCCGGGTGAACTATTCGTCCGGCGAGAAAATAAATTTCATATTCGGATTCAGCAAGTCTCCTTACCCCTAACTAGACTATTTCATGAGCTTTTAAAACATATATTTTGTTCCCCTTAATTTCAAACCCCTCCCCCACCCCTAAATATAGAGCTGCATAGCCCATGACCTGTACTTTGATCTAAAGAGTCCTCATGCCAAGTTTGATCCAAATATCTCAACCCCTTCGAGAGTTATCGTGCTAACAGACGGACAGACGGACGGACAGCGGACGGACAACTTTTGCGATGTCACAGGTATCCCTCCACTTACGTTTTGGGATCCCAAAAAGAAGAGACGAGAGAAACAAAAGCCATGGATTCCGAACTCTCCTCCCTCACTGGTCAGACCTAAGAATGAACAGTTTCCAAGCCAATCTGGTCGGGTCCCTAATACGCCTGCCAAGTTTCAAACCTCTCGAACATCAGTAAGAACCCTAGCTTGTTATCACAGATGGAGGAGCGATCGGTAGCCGAAGCCGGTGATCCGAAGGCTGCAAGTGTCATAAACACCATAGGGAAGAAGAAGAGCCGGACTAGCCAACAGCACCCTCCCCCAGTCATTTGTTGTTATCACAGATTAACTTCACTATTATTATTTTTATCATTACTGCTTTATTTTAGTCCATAAGACCATAGCCTACAAAAAAAAGAAGAAGAAATGAACATAAACTAAACAAAAATACAAAAGAAATCTACCCCATGCAAAAAATATCCAAGAGGATACCCTTCCATACGGGTAGCGCATAGAAAATGGGTAGGGCAGCAAAAGCTACCAAATTCTTATCACAATCTTTAATCGCCGAAACATTGCAACATTAGCTTTGCGGCGCAGCTCCTTCAGGATACTGACACTGACACTGCATCGCCTAGCCAACCGGACAAATTTCCGAAAAACTTGCGTTGGAAACAACTTGCAAAGCTGACAAAGACCCAGCATGGGCAGAGGAAACCAGGCCAAGAGCAAACCAGGTTTCGATGGGATCCCCAAAACCTAACATTTGATTCAAACAATTGAGTCATGTCTTCGCCATTCAGTCTTCATCAGATTCCTTGAGTATTTTACTGTTAAAATAAGTTCAAAATGGATTCAGCATGTCTCTTTGCCCAGATACAGAATCTCTAATCGATTTCAGAAACAACTTTGAGCTTCAACTAAATTTCCAGTTTAAGCCGAATTCGTGATGAACCATTTGTCCCGCAAGAAAACCAAGTTCAGATATGGATTCAGCGGACCTCCTTACCCCTTCAGTGAATTTAATATTAGCTTATAAACATACTTGTTTTTACCGTAAATTCGAAATCCCTCCTCTGCCTCTAAAGATATGACTAAAGGACCCATCTACGAACTTGACCTGTACTTTACCATGAATCCTCATAGAACAACATCCTCGCTTGAACAACATATTTCGTCGTTTGATCATTATATATCATCAACCCCTTCGACTTTCGATTACACTAGATCTCTCCGACGTCCATAGAATAAACAAACTCATGTCGTCATCCACGCGCAGAGCTATACTGGTTTGAGAATAAAGGGGTAGGGACTGCTATTGCCGAAAATTGGTCGACAAATTTTGTGTCAGGTTTTCACCGGGTTCCGGATGAACTACTTGTCCGGCAAGACAATCATTTTCATAATCAGATTCAGCATGTCTCCTTACCCCTAAATCATCTATCTCAATAGATTTCAAAAAAATGTTTCCCTTAATTTGAAACCCCCTCCCCCAAGCCCTAAATATAGGGCTACAAAGCCCATCTACGAACTCGACCTTGCTCTTGATCAAAAGAATCTTCACACCAAGTTTCATCAAAATTTCTCGTTCCCTTCGAGAGTTATCGTGCTCACAGACGGACTGATGGACAGACGGACAACTTTTGCGATGTCATAGGTATCCCTCCACTTACGTTTTGGGATCCCAAAAAATGATAACAATAGAGGCGTATTCTCGCCGTTCCCCGAGGACTCCTCGGGGAATCGAAGGGAACGGCGAGAATAGATGGAGTCACTCCACGCGGACTCCGCGTACAGAAACAGCGAGAATACGGGGAATGCTTCTAAAATGGATTTTGTTCGAAAAATGAATATGCAGCTGAAAAAATTAGTCTAGATCCACTTCATTCTTGGTTTTCTTTATTCTGATTCTTTTTAATTAATTTTACATAGCACCTACAACAGCAAAAATTGATTCCCCACCGAATTTGAAAGGGAGTCCTTTTTGATGATGGTGATGATAATATGAGCATTCCCCGTCCGTGGGGACTCGCGAGAATACGGGGAGTGAGTCCCCGGGACAAACAAAAACGCGGGGACTCATCAAGTGGAGTCCTCGGGGAACGGCGAGAATACGCCTTAGGTCTTGAAAGGCGGACCCTTACTGGCTCTTCTGTTGCACCAAACTTCCAAACAATGGCATTAGCTCTTTCCGCGTAGCTTTTAGCTTGAGCAGTAATATGAGAACCACCATTAAGGTCCTTTCTAATGTAAGAATACCAAAGGTTTCGGTGGAATGCAAAAATCTTGATCCAGACAATTGGGTCTTGTCTTCGCCAGACCCAGTCTTCACCAGACTCCTTGAACATTTTTTGCTATTGGAATTTAAAAACAGATTAAGGCCAAATAGCCAATCATCTGAGAAAACCAAGTTCAGATATGGATTCAGCGTATCTCCTTACCCCTACATCCAACATTTAATCAACTTCAAATAAAAATTTAACTTTTACTTACTACAACATTTATTCAAATAATGTATACAACGGATACGTCAGCTACGATACTTCATCAGCGATATTTCGGCCCTTCTTGGCAAGGGTCCTCGCCATCTATATGGGTCAATTCTACTGGCAGCATGAAGGAGCAGCGATGGGGGGCTCCATTTCGCAGGGACTCGCTGAACTAACGCTGAGGAAAATCAAAGAAATCGTTTTCAGCATCGCGCCGATGGTTCCAAGTTTCTACAAACTTGGTTTCACAGCATGGGAAGGCCAAACAACAGACATCGTGAGTTTTTTTGACACTTTAAACTCAATCCAACCGACTATCCAGTTCAGGACTGAATTTGAAAACGACTCACAGAAGCTACCATACCTTGATGTTTTGATTGCTAACAGTGAAGGAAGTTTTGTCTGCTCAGTCTACAGAAAACCCGCCCACAACGATCGATACCTACCAGCAAGAATATGTGAAACGCGGAGTAGTTATCTCACTAGTCGACCGAGCCATCAAAACTTGCGACGAAGCTCTCCTAGACGACGAACTTTGCCACATTTGGGACGTACTGTTTGGAAACAAATGTTCAACTGGTTGAAGAGATCATCAGAAGACAACTGAAGCTGCATTCAGCCCCAAAAGATACTGTAAGTTCCCCTAGTAATGGTGAGGCAGAAGAAAAAAAGGCCCGCGTTAACCTTCCGTAGGTCCGTGTAGTGCCAGAAAAATTTTCCGAAAGTTTGAAAAAATAAAACATCCAAGTTTTTCACAGAATCCAAAATACTTCGCTGTCCTACCTAAACTCCGGAAAAGATAACGTCCCAAATCAGTACCAAAGAGGCATTTATTCAATACCCTGTGATTGCGGAAAGCGTTACGTAGGAAGGACAGAGAGAACTTTCAGAAAACGACTTGCAGAGTACGAGCAAGAAACTGACCACGCTCTCTCCAACGGACACCGTTGTCCGTCATAACTATACTTCCAGATCTGCACTTGCAGAACATATTTTCGAAAACCCATCCCATTTAGTATATTTTGAAAAAAAACAAATTCTTGCAACGTGCACGGGACTCCATCAAACTATTCGAGAAGCCGTTGAGATAAAGAAAAACCGAGCAGGCATTAACCGAGATACAGGCGAGTACTCCCTACCGGAAACGTGGAATTAAGCCTCAGTCCCTTATTAACAACAAAACCGAAGTCGATCAAAATGCAGCAAAAAACTCTCTTGTCGTCGCCCTAATCGTGCAGCAAAAACAGCAGCCGTGTCTAAAATTAAATCTCAGCACTAGTTTTTCCGTGCAGTGCGATGATTATTAAAAGTAATAGATACAGGGGAGTACTCCCTAATAGAAACGTGGAACGAGGTTATTGATGGGATACAAATTTAAGCTTTTAGTCCCTTATTAATAACAAAACCGAAGTTGATCAAAATACAGAAAAAAACTTTTCCTGTCATCGCCCCAATCGTGCAGCAAAAACAGCGGCCGTATCAGAAAATAAATCTCAGGACTGTTTTTTTTCCCTACAGTGGTATTTGAAAGTAATTTGCCCGAATAAGATATTTATAGTTGGTAGAAGCTTCAGTTCTTTATTACAGGTTTGTTTCCTTCCCGACGTTGGACCTGAAGAAACTTTTCGGTTTTAACAGGATTCCGGCGAGAAAATGGTTTCATATTCGTGTCCAGCATGTCTTCTTACCCCTTAATGGACTATCTCATTAGCTGTTCAAAAATATTTTGTTTGTCCCTTAATTTAAACCCCCACCCCTAGATGTAGGGTTACATAGCACATCTCTACGAACAATAGACAGTGCTAAACGGATACGACAGCTGAATTTCACAAAGTTCAGACATATTCAGATATCCATTTTGCGCTGTCAAATATTCAAATATGGATTCAGCATTTGGTTTACCCTATAGCCTACACCTATCTTCTTCCGTATTACTTCTGCCACCTTCCGATTTCGGCCGGATTCCAGACAAACTATTTTTCTGGCAAAAAACTGAAGCTCAAAACCGAATTCAGCATGTCTTCTTGCCCCTGCATCCAACCTCTAATCTCTAATCAACTTCAGTCTGATATTTTACTTTAAAAAATAATTCCTGTTTCAGCCGGATTCCGAGCGATCTAATTGTCCGGTGAGAAAATGATTGTCTTCTTACCCGCACATCGAACATCTTATCAAATTTAAATACGGCTTTTAATTAAAAACAAATTCTCCGGTTTTGGCCGGATTCCGGCCTAACTAATTGTCCGTCGAGAAAATAGTTTTCATATTCGGACTCAGTACTTCTCCTTGCCCCTTAATCGAACCTCTAATCAACTTCAGATTAAACTTTCACTTTTCACAAATTTTCCGGTTTTCGCCGGATTCCGGGTGACCTATTTGTCCGGCGAGAAAATGAATTTCATATTCGAATCTAGCATGTCTCCTTGCCCCTAATGCGACTATTTTATTAGCTTTTAAACAATATTTTTTGTTCCCCTTTATTTCAAACCCCTTCCCCACCCCTAAATTTAGGGCTATATAGTCCATCTTCGAACTTGACCTGTACTTTGGCCTAAAGAGTCCTCATGCCAAGTTTGATAAAAAAACATCTCAACCCCTTCGAGAGTTATGGTGCTAACAGACGGACGGGCGGACAACTTTGCGATGTCATAGGTATCCCTCCACTTACGTTTTGGGATCTCGAAAAGGTTCTCTTATCAGAAAAGGTGTAACTATTGTTTTATACGAAAGTGATGTGATCGTGCACCGTTATTTTCTACTGATGAAAAAGCTGTAAAAAGCAGTGTATCAAGTTCCTGTGTGGAGAAACTAGTTGAAGGACAAACAGCTTTCACTTCAATCGACCAAGTGAGGCTAACTGCCAACGCCTGAGAAAACCTCGGAGTTGATTGAAAAAGGAGAGGAAACGTTACTGGTCGACAGGGATGGTTGCAGTGAAACTTGATGGGTTACGCGTCTGAACGTGATACGGCAACAAAGTGGAGTTGGAGCGGGGAGTTTCCGGGAAATTGTGTGGCACACCTAGGGGTCAAATCAATAGGGAGATCGGAATGAAATTTGGAATGTAGAAAAGCTTTATACACTAGAGTTCACTAGACGGTCGGATCTGACCTGGGCTGAATGGGTAGTTGGAAGGGGATGCAGGAAATTTCTTGTGGAACTCAGATTCGAGTGAAACTTAATGACTTAGAAGGGTAAATAGATAAAAATAATGACAGAATTTATGTCCGAACCGGACCTGTCTGGGGAGGTAGAAGGGGTGCCGGAATTTCGAGGACATAATCAGGTTCGAGTGGAACTTGATGGTTAGTAGGAGAAGACGAAGGCAAGGGGTTGTCGACAAAACGTACCCATTCGAACCGTCCCCTGACGAAACGTCCCCGTGACAAAACGTCCCCATGACAAATCGTCCCCGTGGTGGAACGTCTCCGATCAAAACGTCCCCTGGCGAAACGTCCCCGGCTACAGATTTTTTTTCGTTGCTGAGGGATAGCTAGGCCTATGAGACTACTGATTGCGTCATAAGTTCAGACAAAAAATGTTTTTGGAATATATAGTTTTGAAAACTACGATGGAGACTACTTCAGCATTTAACCGATCCTCAAGAAACAAACCAAAGTGTTGCTCACGGCTATAGCCATTTCTTAAGGAAAGCGCAAAGATTTAGTAGTTTATCAGTTTTCGTTTTATCTTTTATTTAATTGGTTTATTTTGTGAAAGAGAGAGAGAGAGAAATTTACTGAATAAATAAATAAAACACTTCCGTTTAACAACCACCCCAAGAAGCAACCTTGTCCTAGGGGGTGGCAAAAATAAAAACTGCAGAGATGCAGAACAACTACTGAACAAAAAGTCAACTTCAATTGTCCTAATCGAGACCACAAACTAAATCACAAAAATATGTAACGGATAGAGATAATAATCATCCTCAGAACACCCACAACAAACAATAAATAACATACTCAACATTATGAAAATTGATACTGTTTCTCAAAATTCATACTTACTAAACAGGTTCTTTTTAATTTGACGTCTAAATGAAGGAATATCAGGAATGTTTTTTAAACCTTGAGCTAATTGGTTCCAACTTCTAAAACCCCTGTGAAGCAAAGAAAACGTAGACCGTGTTGTAACAGCTAAGGGAATACTTATCTGTTCAGAATTTTGGATGTCGTGGTCATGGTTCGATGACCTTAAAAAAACTAAACCTTCAAAACATGAAAGATTTTGTCTACTTTTTAACTTAAAAATTAACAGAACCGTATACAGTTCCCTTAATCCAGAAGCTGGTAATATTTTTAACCGCTCATAAACATCATGTTCTGATTCGCGGGGTTGAAGTCGCGAGAGCAATCTAATAGCGTTGTTCTGTATAACCCGTATTGGCCGAATAATAGAAGAAAATGTCCCGAGTCAAACGCTACAACAGTATAAAATGTAAGGGTGGATCAGGGAAAAATATAAAAGACTTAATATGGGAGCTGGGAAAAAATTCTTCAGTTTTCTCATTATACCAAACCAAGGTTCAGTGACAGAGTTTTGCTTATACACTTAACATGGGGCTTAAAAGACAAACTCTCATCAAGATAAACCCCCTGGTACTTTGTGTAAGGAACACGCTTTAAAGTTCCACATTGTGTCACGATTTCACGAAACCATGGATAACAAGACCAAATGTTTCGATGGGATCTCAAAAATTCAGTATTTGATCCAGACAATTGGGTCTTGTCTTCGCCAGATCCAGTCTTCGCCACACTCCTTGAACATGTTTACTAATAAAATTCAGAGACAGAGTAAGGCCAAATAGCTAATCATCTGAGAAAACCAAGTTCAGATATGGATTCAGCATGTGTATTTACCCCTATAAGTCAAATCTGTTTTGAACTACTTGTCCGGCGAAAAACGAAAGCTCAAAAACGAACTTAGCGTATCACGTTCTTTCCCCAGTATTGAACATCTAATCAACTTCAAATAAAAATTTAACTTATAAAAATTTTTACGGCTTATGCCGGATTCCGGTCGAGCTTTATGTCCGGGTAAAAAATGATTGTCATACACGGATTCAGCATCTCTTCTTACCCCTAAATCGGATATCTAATCAACTACAAATAAAACTTTAACTTTTAATAATTTTCCGGTTTTGTCCGGATTCCGGGCGAACTACTTGTCCGGGTAGAAAATTCTTTTCACAAAAGTGTTCAGCATGTTGTCTTACCCCTAAATTGAACATCTAACCAACTTCAAATAAAACTTTTACTTTTAACAGACTTTCCGGTTTTGGCCGAATTCCGGGTGAACTACTTGCCCGATGACAAAATGGTTTTCACCGTCGTCTTCAGCAAGTCTTCTTACCCCATAATCGACTATCATACTATCTATTTGAAAATATTTCATTTGCCCCTTAATTTAAACCCCCTCCCCCACCCCTAAATGTAGGGCTACAGAGCCCATCTACGAACTTGACCTTACTCTTGACCCAAAGTTTCACACCAAGTTTCATCAAAATATCTCATTCCCTTCGAGAGTTATAGCGCGCACAGATGGGCAGACGGACGGACGAACAGATGGACAACTTTTGTGATGTCATAGGTATCCCTCCACTTACGTTTTAGGATCCCAAAAATCAGGAGATCTCGAAAATATGATAAAATTAGACTTACCAAGATTTATCTTAAGCTTATTTACGTTCAGCCATGAATTCAACCTATCGATGTTATCCCTCATTGATGACTCAAGTAATTCCTTTGTCTTGGCAGTCCTGAGAGCAACTGTGTTGTCAGCAAATAATGGCACAGACTCATTTCGAGGATTTATAGGATTTATAAGTATCGGACCAAGAACATAACCCTGTGGAACACCGCATGTAACGGGGCACAATCCAGATTGGGTGGACATACTGGGTCTGGCTACTTAGGAAGCTCCTTAGAAGATCAAGAGCCTTACCTCTAATCCCATACAGCTCACATTTTTTAAAAGAAGGTCCTGATCAGCTGTATCAAAAGCCTTCATCAGGTCAAGGAACACTGCCCCAACTGTATACCCTTTACACAATGCTTCATTGATTATACTAGTCAAAAATATTAAAGCAGCCTCAGTCTTTCTATCCTTACGGAAACCAAACTGTTTACTAATAAATTAATTTCTCGAAAAACTGGGTTAATCGGATACTGATACATTTTTCAATAAGGAGAGAAATTACAGGCAGAACTGATATAGGACGATAATTCCCCAGTTCGTTTTACCACCACCTTTCTAAACCGGTTTTACTCTTGCTTGTTTTAAACAATCTGGGAATTTTCCCTGTCGAAAGCAACCATTAATTAGGGACGTTAGGATTCCAGAAATAGATGGGAATAAAGATTTTAAAGTTTTTAGGCTCAACAGATCACTACCCGACGAAGTACTTTTCATATTATACGTAATATCCCTTAATTCATCATCAACCTTCTTCAGGTTAAGGGGAAACATCAATAGGAGAGGGTAGGGTTGATCCAAATGGGGGGTCTCCTGGAGATTCAGAAACGGACTCGGCAATTGTAGGACCGTGTTAGTTTACGCTGCGATATAACTCATTGATCACGCTTTTGTTCGATATTTAATTTGGTGATACTTGTTATTAAAAGATTTTATTAATGGATCGAACCCGTCTGACCTTGATTCACTATGTCTCTCTAACTAACTAATCGTTCCATCCGCTTTCGTTCCCTCGCTTCCCATGTCGTTTTTATCCAGCATAACGGAACTACGCTTATTTTTGCATTTTCCTTGTTTGACTCTCTTTGAGCCACAGCGGGCTTCCCCTTTCTCTGAGCATATTGGTGCTCCTCAGATTGTGCATGTTGCTTCAAACGACCTAGAACTGATCAGTTACGAGTCACTTGCAACTTGCAAGGCATGTTACACGACATACTCTAACTGAAAACAATACATTTACCAAGCAACCGGTCCTATGTCCGATCTATCCTGCTTATAAGGAATGTTCCCACATCCGTAATGCACACTCTGAAGATGTTTTACCTCGATCATGCAACTGAAGATCGAGGCGAACTTAAAAATCTATGCTTGGGGACGTTTTGCCACGGGGACTTTTTGTCACTGGGACGTTTTTTCACGGGGAGGTTTTGCCGCGGGGACGTTTTGTCACGGGACGCTTCGCCGGGGACGTTTCGCCAGGCGACGTTTGTCATGGGAATGTTTCGTCGGTAAGCCGTGAATTTGACATAAATGCCGGAGAACACATGCCAGCTAGAGCGTTTGGGGAACCCGGGGTTGAATTTTTGGTCTGAGCTTTCAGCTTCAATATTCATAGCAATTTGATTTAGAAGAATAGCTATATCCTGGTGAAAACAAATCTGTTATGGCTAGGTCTGGCATTTCGCTGTAATCCACATGTTAAAATCTATCTTCCTAAAAAGTCAAATTCACCAATGCTGATATTTCCTTCTCGCCATTTAGCGGTATAATCATAGCTTTATGCGATATTCCCTGAGAACCGCGGTATTATACCGCGAAATGGGGTATAAGTGGCAACACTGTTCTCGACGGAGGTGGTATACCAAGCAAATGATAACAAGGGAGCCTTACAAAGTTGTGATCAGCTGTATTCTTCCCTGCTGTGTGGCGACATCCTAGTTATTTTCCTGATACCCCAATACTCTAAAAACACGCCAGTGCTCCTCAGGAAGAAGGAGTAAACGTCTCCGTAACGACTCAAACTCAACAACTCAAAGCCTGTGTCAAACAATCACGGCGATCTTCGGGAGCAGCTGTGATACAAGAGGTGATACCGCTTCTGGCTCTTCCGGTAGGTGTCCGACGATTTTGCATCGGCAAGGAGAGTTAGTCATCAAGAGTATTGATTTATCTCCGTTGTTTTCGCCCCGAGTCGGCTTTCTTCGCTGTCGCGGAGAGTTCCTTATCGACATATTTCTGCTAGTTATTAATAATTATAAGATAAATATTTCAAATTCTCACTAAATTAGTATGTCCAAGGTTCCCCATTTTCTTTTTCTGACTACTATCCAGTCTGTAGTTATGTTACGTATTGTCGCAGCCTAAAATCTTCGAAACTTTGCTGATTGTTTACCTTTTCCGCACTAAGATACTCATGTATTTCACATTTTCCACTTTGATTTCATGAATTAATTTTACTTATCAACTCGGCAATTTTTAATTTAAATTCTTCGGCTGCCATTAAAGAAGCCCACTGATTTATTCGATAATTTATCATAACTCACTCATTTGCATAATTGTCTTTTCCTTGCGAAAAACAGACGTTTCAGGTATTCTAATTAGATCCTTGGTCCATTTAAATATTGCTCTTTTGGAAACCTTTGTTCTTCTTATCCATAAATTACAAGCGGTGGTTCCATATGGGCTATTTTATAAGTGCATATGTGCAATGTCACACAGTAACCTATTGTATACCATAAACAGTGACCTTCCGGTCGTAAATACACCAAACCGAAAAACTACGACAAACAAAACCGAAGGTTTCGATGGGATCCAAAAATTTAATGTATGGGTCTTGTCTCGCCAGATCCAGTCTTCGCCAGATTCCTTGAACATTTCTGTTATTAAAATAGAAACAGATTAAGGCCAAATAGGCAATGATCTGATATGGATTCAGCATGTGTGTTTGCATCTATTTTTTTTCCCGTGGCATCTTTTATAATTTAACTAATTTTTACAGTATTTAAAAAACTAAGAAATCAGATTCGTACTTTCTACGGCTATTCCTCCATCCATCGATGACGTTAATTTAATTTATTTTTACCCACTTTTAACTATTCACGTTACCTAACTTTTGAAAATAAACCCATATTTTATTTACTATAGTTAACTATCTTATTTAAATCTATAAGTCATATCTATTTTGATGAAACTGGTCGAAACGTCCTGCCTTACTTCTGCCAAGTTTCCGGTTTCGGCGGAATTCCGGGCGAACTACTTGTCCGGCAAAAAAACAAAGTTCAGAAACGAATTCAGCACATCTTCTTACCCCTATATGGAACATCTAATCAACTTCAAAACTTATTTGACGGTGCAAAACGGATAAGACAGCTACATTTTATTTGAGCTATATTTCGGCCCTTCTTGGCAAGGGTCCCCTTCAGGCTCAAGCCGCTCAAGCTGGAAAATAAACTTGTGGCACAAGTTTATTTTCCAGCTTGAGCGGCTTGAGCCTGAAGGGGACCCTTGCCAAGAAGGGCCGAAATATAGCTCAAATAAAATGTAGCTGACTTATCCGTTTTGCACCGTCAAATATGATTCTTAGTCAGCTTGGGCTGAAGGAACATCTAACTTCAAAACTTTAATATTAAGTGTCATATACGGATTCAGCATCTCTCCTTACCCCTAAGTCGAACATCTAGTTTTTGCTTTTAACGAATTTTCTGGTTTCGTCCGGATTCTGGGCGAACTACTTGCCCGGCTAAAATATAATTCTTACCCCTTAATCGACTATCTCGTTTGTTGTTTAAACACATTTTGTTTGACCCTTAATTTGAACCCCCTCCCCACCCCTAAATGCAGGGCACCAAGGTTCATCAAAATATCTCATTCCCCACATATTCCTTTGCCAAGAAGGGCCGAAATATAGCTCTAATAAAATGTAGCTGACTTATGGTCCATTTACACACTGCGTAAAATCCGAGCGTATTTTGAAATCCGAGCGTATTTTACGCACGTTTTGAGCTTGAAAAGATTTCTAGCAATACGGACGTATTTAGATACAAAACGGACCGATTTCTCAAACACGTCCGTAATGCTAGAAATATTTTCAAGCTCAAAACGTGCGTAAAATTCGCTCGGATTTTACGCAGTGTGTAAACTCACCATTATCCGTTTTGCACCATCAAATATCATTCCCTTCGAGATTTATCGTGCTGACAGACGGACGGACAGACAGACCGATGGATAGACAGACAACTTTTGCAATGTCATAGGTATCCCTCCACTTACGTTTTGGGATCCTAAAAAGTGATAACCCCAGTCCTCACCCTAGTCTTAGTCTAATTTGGGCTTGTTGAATCTTTTTCGCTTGTTCTGAAGTTGGTTCAATCCAACTCAACTGAAAGCTAGATGATCCGGTTCAGACTGGACCTTGCAAGATAAATTGTCTCTCAGCAAGGCCGTATTCAGGGGGGGGGGGGGGTAGGGGGTTGAATTGTACTTTGTCTTTTGGCAAAGTACACCAGCCTGCATCTTTGCATTAATTATTAATTATTCTGCATTAATCGTTCAGTGTTTTTTATGATATATATATAGACATATGCTATGATATAGCCTAATAACATATCTTTTTTCTTTGAATATCGAGACCGGCTGATATTTTTGCTTTGCTTTTTTTGTCTGCTGGGTCAAGCGGACACTTCCGAGCTACTCCTTATAGAACAATTTTTACTAGTAATGTCGTTTCTCGATCTCGATTACCTAGCTCAGAAATATCAGTTTGCAAAATGCAATTATTTGCCACGCAAAACGAGCGATTTTTTTTGGTTAGCGTGTGTCGACTCTAACCCCTGGTTCACACTGCTGCGATTTAGTGCAAAATTTTGCGTCATGCTACATACGGCACACATCGTGTGACAAGCAACGCAGAACTTTGCGTTTTGTCGCAGTGTCGGATGCGTTGAAATATTTCAACTGATCCGACATAACGCATGCGATTCTTGAGGGAAAGACTAGTGAATTTTCAAGGCTAAAAATTGCTCTACCTTGTTCTGACTACAATCCTAGGATGGCCGAATGCAAATATCTTCTGAATAAACTTGTGTTAACCTGCTTTGAGCAAGATGACATATGGGGTTTGACTGAAAATTTCTAATGTTGGGTGGTATTCAGGTGGGTAATCTCCCAGCATCTTCAGAGGTTGTTTCCCCAAGGGCTTCTTTGTCCTTTTGCAGAATAATCTCTTCGAAAAATTTCGTTTTCCATTTGCGTCTGCGTGGTAGTGGGAAGGTCCATGCGATTCTGTCGCACGTCGGAACATCAAAGAAAAAATCGTGTCGCATACGAAGCACCAGTGTGAACCAAGGGTAACTAGCCGTCCTGAGCCTTGTTTTTGTTGCATGCAGCAGGTACACTTCTCGGCCGATTCCGGACTGATTCTTTCTACATCCGTTTTTGCACTGCAGCGCTTCCGAGGAAGACGGCAGCGCTTCTCGAGAATCACGGACTTGCTCACCGACCAAGTCCGTGCTTCCCTGCAAGATGCTGCAGCGCTGCCGCTTCAACCAAGAAGAAAGTGAATCCAAAAACGCATATTGTGCAAAAGCAAAGAAGTGCTGCAGCAGCGATGCGGCAGCGCTATTGCAACAAAAACGAGGCTCTGATTTCCGACGAGGAGGCTGGACGCAAATTATTTGAAAACTGAATGCGCCGTGGTTAAAAAGTGGGAAAACCAAGCAAAACAAAAGAAGTCCAAACCAGAAGGTAGGCCTGGTTGTCTGCCATGTCTTCCAAAATGAATACAATATTTGAAGCTTCTCATGTCCTTATGTGTCAAAGAGTTGTCGCCTGAACTTTAAGTTTTCAGAGAAGTGTGCGTTGCCTGACTGTCAAAACTCCGCTAGACCGAGAAAGCGCTAAAAGTCGTCGGTGCAAAACGAAACAACGGCGAAAGGCGGGGTTTTCGAAAGCTCAGAATCCCACGAGAGAGCTAGGGATAAGATAAAAGGCAAAAAGGTAGAAAATGATTGTCATATACGGATTCAGCATGTCTTCTTTGCCCCTGAATCGAACATCTAGTCAACTTCAAATAAAGCTTATACTTTTAACAAATTTTCCGGTTTTAGCCGGACTCCGGACGAACTACTTGTCCGGCGAGAAAATGATTTTAACATACGTGTTCAGCATGTCCTCTTACCCCTAAACCGACTATCCCATTAGCTGTTTAAAAAAAAAGAAATCGCCCCTAAATTTGAACCCCCACCCCTAAATGTCTAGGGCTACAGAGCCCATCTTTGATCTCGACCTGTCCCTTGACCCAAAGAATCCTCACACCATGTTTCATCAAATTATCTCTTTCCCGTGAGTTATCGTGCTGATAGACGGACGGACAGACGGACAACTTTTACGAAGTCATAGGTATCCCTCCACTTACGTTTTGGGATCCCAAAAAGGGAAGTGGCGACACAAGATACTCTCATTATTGTTCTCAAGATGCGATAGGCAGAGCCCATCTTCGAACTCGACCTGTCCCTTGACCCAAAGAATCCTCACACCATGTTTCATCAAATTATCTCTTTCCCTTCGTGAGTTATTGTGCTGATAGACGGACGGACAGACGGACAACTTTTACGAAGTCATAGGTATCCCTCCACTTACGTTTTGGGATCCCAAAAAGGGAAGTGGCGACACAAGATACTCTCATTATTGTTCTCAAGATGCGATAGGCTTAAGTCAATAGCATTCTTTAATTCGTGACATGAAGAAGGAAAATCTGAGTAATGCAGATTAACAAGATTGGGTGTCAGAAAGGCAAACACCTGATTGGCTGGTTGAAGTCTTATTATGCTGGTGAATTTGTCTCAACGGATCTTGAAACAGTGTCCCTTTTGACCCATTTTTATTACCCATTTTCGGGATCCTAAAACGTAAGTGGACGGATACCTGTGACATCGCAAAAGCTGTCCGTCCGTATGTCAGCATGATAACTCTCGAAGGGAATGTGACTCTATGATGAAATTTGGTGTGAGGATGCTTTGGGTCAAGGGAAAGGTATAGTTCTTAGATGAGCCCCAAAGCTGTATATTTAGGGGTGGGGGAGGGGTTTCAAATTAAGGGGTGACAATAAATATTTTTTAAAAGCTAATGAGATAATCGATTTCTGGGTAAGGAGACATGAAAATTGTTTTCTTGCCGGAAAAGTAGTTCATCCGGAATCCAGCAAAAACCGGAAAATTTGTAAAAAGTAAAAGTTGAATCTGAAGTTGATTATATGTTCGGTTCCGGGAAAGAGGACATGCTGAATCCGAATATGAAAATTATTTGTTCGCCGGACAAGTAGTTGGCTTGGGATCCGGAAGTTTAGCATGAAATTTTAAAACCCAATGATCTAGTCGCTATAAGGTGAGGAGACATGTTGTTGCAACTTTCAAACATACTAAAGATAAACAAAAAGTGTATACGATCAGTTTAGTTATCTTCAAAGTCCCAACCGGCATTTACTGGGCCAAAAAGGCAGAATCCATCCGACAACTGTCTGGTGAACGATTTAATAAAATTTGTCGGCCAATTTTTCGAAAATGACAGGTGGCTATACCAGTCCCTACCCTACCACTTTATCCATACACGCGAAAGCTCTGCGCGTCGGACGATACGCTGATCTATGGGCGCCGGAGGGAGTCAAGTTTCTCGTAAGAGCTTGGTCACACTTGGCTCATTTCTGCGAAGAATTAGGCGCTGAAGTGGTCATAGCTTGTTCACACGGGACCGAAATAAGCGCGTAAACAGCGGCTGATCTGTTCAGACGACAGATCAACTATCTGGGGTTGACGGGACAAATGAAAAGAAAAACCTACTTCCGAATATTCTTTTTGTTTGTAACAAAATATATAAAATTAACATAAACATCTTGTAAGTTTGTCAAAGTCAAATATAGTTGACTTGTAGTCTTTAGACTAGAAAAAAGTCACAAATTGAACATTGACAAATTTCACGCGACTCGGCAATTTTAAGTTAAAAAGCAAATTAAATTCATTTAAATATTTTTGTTTTTCAACGAGAACACAAAATATAAATAATGATAAATATAAATAATACGAGAACAGAATGCAATCGTTTGTTGTTGTTCGGTCACTTTTCAGTGAAGGTTGAATGAAAAAAACATTCAAATTCTTAATTTTTTCAAAGAAAAACATCGAAAAAAGCTAAATGACATAAATAGGAAATACTCTGTTGAAATTAGAAAATTATTCTACCGTTTTTTTAAAATCATTTAGTAATCCTGGGATACTTAATGTAAACATCCTGTTATGTTCACATTGGTCTGACAGAATTTGAACTGGATTAGCCTAAAACTCGCCAAGTTTGACCTAATTCCCCTAATTACGGTCTGTTTACTGTCCCCAGAGTCATCAAAGGTCACATTCCAAAGGAGTTTTTTTTATCTCGATCGGTAACCGCGATGAAAAATACGCGCCTATTTGGAAGATCAGCGGCTGATTTTTGGATTTTTTTCAACCGCTATTTACGCGCGTAAATCAGCCGCTGATCGAGAATCGGCCGCTGTTTCAGCCCCGTGTGAACAAGCTATCACACCAGACCCAAGAAAAGGCAGCTTCTTGGGTTGCTAAATTAAAAAAAAAAATACACCTAATTCTGAATGTTGTTGTTTTAAATTCAGAAGATCATTTAGAACGAAACAGCAATTCTGATCATGTTCCAAGAAATATGTTGGTATTTGTTTGTGGTGTTGAGTATAAGAATAATGTAAATAACTATTTTTTTTCACTTGAAAAAAAAGGAAAAAGACATCAGACAGATCCTTCCTTGTTATTTTTTGGCAAAAACAAAGAATAGATGTGACTGATCCGATGGCATTTTGAGATCTAGAAACTCTTTACCTTTCTTAACAAATAGGTTAGGTTAATCCTGAGATGTTTAAAAAAACTCATGATAGTTCACACTAGCACAACATAGTTAAAACCGAATTGTTGCAAAACTGGTCGATTTTACAACCCTAATTGCAGTCTGCTCATTATCCCCGAGCTGCCCAAAAGCCATCAACCGTCACGTCCCCTGAGGATTTTCAGAATTTCTCAGCTGAAAATGATTCTACAAACCTGCGCAGATTGGGTCGGTCACCGGTGAGGTCGCCAAGTCAGTTAAATGTGATTTTTAGTGAAGATCGGACGAAGGAAAAATAGAAGGTGGGTATCTACAATAATGATGCTTAAAGCGTCCAGTTTGATATTCTTGATAGATATATCTGGAACTGGATATTGGCACTACCGGATTCGATCACCCGGTGGGGAATGTAGGGAGGGGCAGGGGCGTCATTCTGGGGGTGGGGGAGGGCGGGCTACCCCCCAAAGGTCTTGAGAAAGTACTTTCGTCGGACGATTATGTAAACGTTTATCGGGCGCATCCCGAAAGTCGTTTTCGTCGGCACATCGGCTTCTGTTGAAATGTAAGAAATAAGATCTTTACACTTGTCGGGCAAAACACAGAAGAAATCGAATCCGGAATGCTTTTGTCGGGCGTCAATGTTCTTTCGGCACATCGGATTCTTTTTATACGTAAGAAATAAAATACTACAAACATTTGTCGGGCGCAAATTTTTACGGAAAAAATACAAATTTAAAAACCTTCGCATCCGGCGCTCAGTTCAAATTATTCTGGGTATAAATCGTTGGAAGCTTCGCTTTTTAGCTAAAGTTGAAACGAAAAGGCGAATGTGTGAATTCGATTATACGAATTTACATTAAAGGAACAATCTCAACTGATGCATTACAATTAGTTTTACACAAAATTTCGCCTGCGGCGCATTTTGTAGTATTCTCTGTAGTATATAGTTTTGTAGTATTCTCTGTAGTATCGTGTTTAATTTAATTGGCGTTTTAGGAAAAGCTAGAACTTGTATGGTAGGTATAGAAGCACAAATCCCGAGGAAAGGCAGATTTATGGGTACAGTCGTTGGAAGATCCGCTTTTTAGCGAAAGTTGAAATTAAATGCCGAATATGTGTACCATACTTTAATATGCGAAATTACATTAAAGGAATATCTCAACTGATGCATTCCAGTTAGTTTTATACCGGTTCTATTGTATGCTGGTGGGCACATTTTTTAGTCCGTCGGCACAAACTGGACGCCCCCCCCCCCCCCCCCCAAAGGTAAAAGGCTAGTGACGCCCCTTGGGAGGTGGAATCCAAGATCCAGCGTCATGCATAGATTTCGAGAGGCGTTCTCCCATCTAGATGAAAATTGAGAGTTTGATAGAACCCACATCCCATTTGTTCCGTTTCAGGTCCGGATTGGGCCGGGAACTGTGTGGGGAGTTTGGAGATGGTCACTGGAAATCTTGGCAGGAGGGACAAGCATAAGCCGGAGACATTTTTACGTCAGGACCAAACGCAGGCAATGAGGGGGAAGAGGGAAACCTTTGCGATTAGGGTATGGAGAGATCGGGACAGAACTTGGCGGACAATATGCTTTGGGGAAGCTGAAGGACATGTGGAAGAGCCTTCCGATCTTGACAGCTCGAACCTTAGCTGCTATACATGCCTCTGCCTTTGCAAGTGCAAGTCCATATGAGGTTTCTTCTTTTGTTTGAACGAAACAGAAACTGTTCTTAGACGACGAGTGGGATTCGTCTTTTCCGGCATTCCTGAGTTTTCACTGGTAATCTCGTCGTGATCTGGAGACAGGACATCAATGATGGAAAGGTTCTGGAAACCTAACAAGTCTGGTTAAGCGGTTGATTAGAGACCAATAAATGTACAAATGAATGTAAGAATGTTTAATAATTGTATTATGTTATAAAATGTTTTCGTGATTACTCCGCTGTACCCAAGAAGTGGGTAATTACACCTTAAAGCACAACTCTTACTAGAAATAATTTTTCCCCTATGAAATGGATCAGGGAAGACGTTTTAGAAAATACCATTACTTTCCCCCTGAGACTTGCGATTGTCTTGTGAGCGCTTGTCGACTATATCCAGCCTTCCTGCTCTCCGACGCGGCGGCTGGGCGCAAAACATTTGAAAACTGAACGTGCCTTGGTTAAAAAGTGGGAAAACTAAGCAAATAAAAGAAGTAATAAACAGAAGATTGTCACGTCCTTATGTGTGAAAGAGTTGTCAGCGGACGTTGAAGATTCCGGCAGACTTTTTGTTGGGTGACGGGAAAACTCGGCAAGGACGAAAAAGCGCTAAAAATTCGTAGTTACGAAACGAAACAATGGAGAAAGGTGGGGATTTTAGAAGCTTATAATTCCATCTGGGAGCTAAGTATATTATAAAAGGCAGAATAAGCAAGGGGGGTCCTTTAAGCGCAGACTGACTAGGAAACATGTGCAGTCAGTTATTACCAAGTCAGCTTTACGAACCTTTCAGTTCTTCCAGTCCCCGACGTTTGTCCCTGAAGTTCAGTAGCCTGATGAGGATCCTTGCCAAGAAGGGCCGAAATATCGCAGACAAAAGCATCGTAACTGACGTACCCGTTTTTAACAATCGTTTGGACACAAAAGCGGGTTATAAATAAATGACATGCTTACGTGATTTCGGTACGGTAAATCTACCAGACCCAATAGTGTGGATGAATAAGCCCAGTAAACATTCCTCTTGCGATCCCACTGAAAATTTTGATCTTAATTTCATCGTACGGAACATTTCAAAGGAGGGCCAACACTGCGCAGGTTATGTACCAAGTAATTAGCACTACTATTCCGGAAAGTCGCTAACAGTCTTCGCATTCATAAATTATACCGGCAGCAATCCCGTTTAACCGGATAGCTTGGCGTAGTCTAAAAATTTCGTGACTTCGAGTCGCATCTCCTTATAAATACAACCCGGCATTGCAGTTCTAGTTATGTGTTAGAACCTAACGTTCCCTGATAAGACTCTGTGCAATTTTCTCAGGACTTGTTTTGGACCCGGTGTCGAGGTAGGGCAGGGTCTTTCATCTTTGGGGCTACTGAAAACAGGAAAGCTCCAAGGGAAAAATGTCTTTCAGATGCAGTGTTGAGACAAGTATTTCAAATGTATACTTGAGAACTAAGTGCCAAGTACTTCGAAAATGTTCATTAAGTACCTGACCCCAAATGTACTTAGGTACACTGTAAAAAGTTTCTCCGAATAAGGATGCAGTATTGCTAATGGGATTAATCTTATCTCTATTGGGATGAGATTAATCCAAATTAGGGGTAATCTTATCTCAATAAAGATAAGATTAATCCCAGTAGCAAATACTGCTAATTGAGTATGAACATGGCTTGTACTGAAGTAGTACTTCATTTTCCTGCATGTATTATGTATACGACACGTTAGAACAGTCAATCCAAGTTTTGACCACCAGCAAATTGCAACAGAAATGATTTTAACATCATCGTGTAGAGATTTTTTTTACCACACATCAAGAGTTGGGAAACCCGAGGGGTTGCTCACTCGCTGGGCACCACTGTACACCCTCGCTGGGCACCGCTGGGCACCGGCTGGGCACTGGCTGGGCACCACTGGGCACCGGCTGGGCACCACTGGGCACCGGCTGGGCACCGGCTAGGCACCGGCTGGGCACCAATGTACAACCATTCTGGGAGTGAGCAACCCCTCTGGGAAACCTAGCGGGGGTGAAAAAATTCGTGTTTTTTTTTACTTTTCAGCTGAAATTTTCGATTTTCTTAAGGCTTAGCGTTTACTTCATGGGAAACATATTTCTGACGGGGTTTTATCTGCTTAACTCGAATATCGCATCAGATTAAAGATACAGAAGTTTTTCATATTCATCACTATTCGCGAAATTCATATTTCTAATACCTTGTCGCGGTATTCGCACAAAATAAGGACCCAAATGGATGTGATGAAAGGCTAATCAATAACTATACTATGTTAATTAATGATAATTACATATAATATATTTGGTTGATATAACTAATTTTAGTCACCAGTTGTCTCTGAACTAGGCCCATCAGTCAGCAAATATTATGTATAACCTGGGATATATTTTAGTTGCGATGCAAGTAATCCATCCGTCTTCATGTCATTCTGTTTTCGACCCTAAGACAAATACAGGCTGTGTGTATTGGCTACTTAAACCTACGTCTGAGATGATTCAAGCTTAGCCTTATACAGGTCTAAAGCATCTAAAGTTAGACTGCCGTACTCAGTAACCGTAGTTATCCAAGGATATAAATCGATACCAAGTTTTACAGGTGGCACCAATTATTGATTTTCATATCTACTGACCAATTACTGATCTTTAAGTATATGTATAAATATAGCCTAGGCTACATACGTGTTCCTCTTGCTTATTCTGCCTTTTATAATATGCTTAGCTCCCATATGGGATTATAAGCTTCTGATATCCCCAACTTTCTCCATTGTTTCGTTTCGTGACTACGAATTTTTAGCGCTTTTTCTGCCTTTCCGAGTTTTCCCGTCATCCAACGAAAAGTGTGCCGTAATCTTAACGTCCGCTGACAACTCTTACACATACAAGGATGTGATACTCTTCTGTTTATTACTTCTTTTATTTGCTTAGTTTTCCCAGTTTTTAGCCAAGGCACGTTCAGTTTTCAAATGTTTTGCGCCTACCGCCGCGTCGGAGAGAAGGAAGGCTGGATATAGTCGACAAGCGCTAACAAGAGAATCGCAAGTTTTAGGTGGAAAGTAATGGTATTTACAAAAACTTTTTTCTGATTTATTTCATAGGGAAAAGATCATTTCTAGTAAGAGTGATGCTTTAAAATCGTCAAATAAATAAATCAGGGATCAAAACTCATATAGATAATAGAGAGAGTATACAAAATGAAAGAAGACAAGGTGGTTGTGAAAAGTTACTCTGCCACTCTGCTAATTATTTCGAAACTATGACGTTGTTTTACATTATCATCCGTATCCGTTGCGTTAACACTTAATTCTAGGTTACAGTGATAGACGATTACCATAGAACATTGTAGCATCTCACGAAAATGACAAAGCTATACTAAACGATTCTTGAACGATGACATGAACCAAACTTTTCTTATCATCCAAAACACCGGAAACAAAATAGGTGAACAAACTAGGAAAAGTCGGAAACCACTAACCGACGAAGACGATTATGGTATATCAGCCGATTGTTACTTACAAGTCCCTGGCATGTCTCACAATTGGGTTCCGCCTATCCTTTGTTTGAGTGTGTACCCTATCACTAAAGTTGTCAACCCCACAAAGACTTAATTCTAAGTTACAGTGACCAGGAGACTAATTTTCTTACCCTCAGATTTATAGAGATCAGACAAAATGTGCACCAATTGCACAAGTTTCTAGCCGCTTATCAACCCCTTCTAGCAACCGATTCTTACTTAGAAGTCCATCTCCCTTTGATAGACATGGTACCAAATTGTTCTCACAATCAAATACACCGGAAACAAATAATAGGATTAATAGGTACACCAACTACCAAAGTTGCTAGCCCCTCATCGCGCAACACCTTGGTTTTGTTTCTTCACTAACGGTTAAATGCTGAATTGTTCCAACCATCGAGGTTTTCAAAATAGAATGTTCCAATCCAAGAAGAATTTTTCTGAACTAATGACACAATCTGTTATCAGATGTAATAGCTATCCCTCAGCGTTGAAAAAAAAAAAAAAAGAATATCGGAAGTAGGGACTAAATTGATCCTTTTCAATCGTAGACGTAGACTGGTGAAAACTTGGAACATTATCTTATATAACCTAGTTGTAGGTTATAACTTTTCGTAACTTTTCAGGATCAAAATACCATAGATGCCACTCTGCTAATTATCGCAAAACTGACGTCGTTGTTTTACATCATCATTTGTCTCCGTTGCGTTAACACTCACTTCTAGGTTACAATGATAGACCATCACCATAGACAATTGTAGCATCTCGTGAAAATGAGAGTGCTATAGCAAGCGATTCTTGAACGATGACATGAACCAAACTTTTCTTATCACCAAAAACACCAGAAAAGAAATAGGTGAACAAACTAGGAAAAGTCAGAAACCTCTCACCGCCGAAGATGTCTAGCAATTGGGTTCCTCATATTCTTTGTTTGAGTGTGTACCTTACCACTAGAGTTTTGCATAAAAACGACTGTTGTAGCAGAAAAAAATGACTGTTGTTCAGAAAACAAAAAGCAAATCGAATGTTTTTACGAAAAACTGATTGATTTCAAGGAAAATAGACTGTTTGAAAAAAAAAATCGTTTTTTTTTATGATAAATCGAGGCGCTTCACACTGCCACAGTAATTTTTTTTACCGACAGGCCAACAACATTGGGAGGGGGGACGTCCGCCCCCCCCCCTAATGTGACGCCCCTGTCTACCACTGTTCCTGTTTGGTTAGCGAGGTTTAATATCAATGTCTTGCTTGATGGGAATCATCCTTGTTCTGTTAAATGTTTTGAGTTGTGCTTGGGTCACTTTGTTGGTTCTGCCCCTAAGGGTTGCTTTCTCCAGAGCTTGCTAGAGCTCCGCATGGTGAGGTGATCTAATGCTCCTGTACTAGTGTCTATAAGAGTACCCTCTTTTCTTTTGAAAAACTCAAGATACTGTCACTTTTTTTTTAATCCACAAGTAGAAAACATTTCATACTAATGGGTTATGGGGGTCTCAGCCACACTATAAGATAAGTTACAGTGATAGACCATGGAGATTAATTTTCTTACCCTCAGATTTGTAGAGATCAAATAAAATGTACACCAATTTTCACAAAATTTCTAACCCCCCATGCACCCCTTCTAGCAACCGATTCTTACTTGCAAGTCCATCCCTCCGTGATCGACATGGTACCAAATTGTTCTCAAGATCAAATATACCGGAAACAAATAATAGGATTAATAGGTACACCAACTACCAAAGTTGCTAACCCCTCATCACCGAAGATGATTTTGGTGTAACAGCCGATTGCTGATTACAAGTTCCCTGCATGTCTCACGATTGAGATCGGCCTATTTTTGGTTTTAGTGTATACCTTACTACTGAAGTTGTCAACCCCTCTAAACTTTCTAACTGTTGTACCTCATAAAATAATTTTTGTACCAAACAACGAATAACATATACTTTGATCAGCTCATCAAGATTTATGCTGATGATGATGATGAAATTTTATTTACACACTTAAGAAGAGGAAAATAGTGCAGTACAGATAAAGTGGACAAACAAAGTGGACAGACAAGCTATCGATCGCCGTTGAAAAAAATTATATCTGTATTAGTTCAAAAGTTGACTTTTATGCCGTAGGCCACCTTTCTAATATCACTACTTAGAAAGGAGCAAAGGATAAGCTCTAATTTCTTTAGCAGTAAGAGAACTTTTAAGTTTAAGAGGCCCATCTGATATCATTTCTCTTCCTCAGTCCCAAGTGTCAGAAATGAAATGATAAACTCAGCTGAAATCACGAACAGAAATGGGTAGAAACAATAGACGGCAGCATTTTCGGACCCATGGGGAAATGCCACTTTTTTTCGAATTTTTTTTGGTTTCGAATTTTAATATTCAAGATAGTATCGATACCCGTTCAATGTGCTTGTCACTGTGTAAAATTTTTTAAGTCTATTTAGTGTGTTCTTAAACTATATGAAAATAACGTAGTCATGTTTATGTACATTGTTTTGTTTATAATAATAATTTCATTTTTCACCCATCAAAAAGCACATGGCATAGACGGAGTATGAATAAAGAAACAAAAGAATAAGAAAACACTATAACAAGAGGAAACCAGACAGAAAATAGAGACTACGACAACATTATCCTATCTGTAAAACTATCCTATTGTAGAAGAATGCTCTCCCATTGATGCTGAATCTTATTGTTGTAATTCTGTACAAGTTAGTGTTTAGTGTTTTAATATGTGAATTTTATTTTGTGTATTTTACTCGACTCCGCTGTTATACAAAAAGCGGCTCATAAATAAATAAATAAAAAATAAATAAAATAAGAAACTTCTTATAGAAAAGCGATGACTATGATCGCATCGTCAACCTCACAAATACTTGCGGTCTGCCTGATTGCCACCTACGTTTCTGCATTGCCTAACCTACCAGCGTATCTGGTCATGAAGACGAGGACCGTCATCGAGAAGCCGGCATGTTTCGTCTTGCCAACGTCAAGCTCGTTGAAGGCTTGTTCCGGGGAAAGACGAAGTCTTCAGGTGGAACTTCTGCAATCACGGAATAAGGAAGGGGATAGAACCGAAGGGTAAGTTTGTTGTTTGTTTTCGTGGACTTCCGTCGCAATTAGCTTAGGAGTTTACTTAGCATAGCGACAGATGAAGAAGTAGAGTGTGCTTTTTTCGGGGAGGGGGGGGGCAAATATCTGAAGCAATAATAAAGAAAAAATCGGGAAAATTGGGGGAGTGTTGGAAATTCGATCTTTCGTCTTGCCGTCGTCAAGCACTTTCGGCAAAAAAAAATTTCGCCCAACTTCGACTTTTTTCTTCGAACGTGTAGTCCACTTAGCATTTAGCTTCAAATACATGTTTTTGTTTTTGCGAATATGTTTCAGTTTACTTAAAGGACCCGTCGTACATATAGTGCCAATGCAACCTACTTCCGAATTACAGTCATTAATTCTTAAACCTGCTATATTTCCTATGTTACATTCTAAACCCGCCAACGACCCCACACTAATCTTTGCACTTGTCGCGATTCCACGTTTTTGGGATCCCAAAACATAAGTGGAGGGATACCTATGACATCGCAAAAATGTCCGTCTGTCCGTCTGTCTGTGAGCACGTCTCGAAGGGAATGAGATATCTTGATGAAACTTGGTGTGAGGATTCATTGGGTCAAGGGTAAGGTCAAATTCGTAGATGGGCTATGTAGCTCTACATTTAGGGGTGGGGGTTCAAATTAAGGGACAAACAATATTTTTAAACAGCTAATGTGATAGTCGATTATGGGTCAAGAAGGCATGCTGAGCACGATAGTGAAAACCATTTTCTCGCCGGACAAGTAGTTCGTCCGGAATCCGGCCAAAACCGGAAAATTTGTTAAAAGCAAAAGTTCGATTAGATGACAGGTTAAGGGGTCAGAAGAGAGGCTGAGTCTGTATATGACAATCATTTTTTACCCGGACATAAAATTAGTCCGGAATCCGGTTGTAACAGGATTTTTTTTTTTAGTCAAACTTTTATTCAAAGTTGATTAGATGTTCTTTATAGGGATAAGGAGATACGTTGGATTTGTTTCTGAATTTTCTTTTTTTTGGCTGGACTAGTTCGTCGGAATTCGGGCGAAACCGCAAACTTGGCAGAAGTAAAGCAGGAAGTCCCGGTCAGTATCGTCAAAATAGATGTGGCTTCTACGTATATCTGAACTTGGTTTTCTCTGATGATTAGCCTGGCGAAGACTGGATCTGGCAAAGACAAGACCCGATTGCCTGAATCAAATATTAGATTTTTGGGATCCTATCGACACCTTTGGTCTTGTTCCATGTGCATCTGCTCCCAACGAGTGTTCGCGTTTCATGCTACTGATGCGTAAACCGGTTATCTCAATCTTGCCGAGTTTTTGCTGGAAGTCAATGGGTCTGGGAAAAGGCTTAACAGCCAAAGTCGTGGATAATTTGTTAGAAGTAGAGCTTAGTTTTACAGTATTCAGATAGTTTTGCATATTGGAACATAAACAGTATGAAGTGGCAGGCGTGCTTTAAAGTTTAACTGAAAAGCAAACTTATTTTTGTGTCATTTAACTGAATACACCTTGGATTCTGCGAAGAGATTTTTTATTCCCCACTATCTGCTCTAGTTGTAACGTTCGGAATACCTGTGGCCGTCCCCACAGCGTAAAGTCTACCATGACGCGGGGGCTTTTCAGTGGGAACTGGTGAGATTGGTGATGATTGCTTAGCAAAGAAAACTCATAAATCTTTCTCGTAAGGCATACAACAAAAATACAAGCGCATAGAGGTGCCGCAAATCACACGGAAATTCCACCATTGAAAATCGATTACTCATTAATAGCGGAACAACGAAGTAACGCATTTTCAGCAAGTCTTCAAGCCAACTGAAGTGAATAAGCGATGGGTAACTAGATTGTCCCATCCCAGCCCTTTTCGGTTAAACTTTAAGTAATACGGAAACGCACAGTATGCAGTTTACTTTTGAGCGTTGCCCTTGAAGGATCCCTGGTACTTTTCACATCTCTCCTGTGGAGTTCTGAACTTAAGAAATCTCTGCCCTTTGTCATTGTTACTAGTCGGCTGTCATATGAGCTTAAGAACATATTTTTCACCCCTTATTTAAAACCTCCTCCCCCACCCATAAATGTTGGACTACGTGGTCTAGCTGCCAGCTTGACCCGAAGGATCATAATACCAAGTTTGACGAAAACCTTTAGCCCCTTTTAGTTTAGTTTTCAGTTTATTTCTTACGACCAAAATACATTTAACTATGATGCCAGTACCCACCCCAAGGAAGGTACAAAAAAGCACTTGCAATTGGGCGGGTACATAAAACTCATTTCCTAGCTAATAATTAACTAAAAACAAAACATAACAGAAAAGAGCACTAAAATAAGAAATAATAACCAATCTCTCATCAACTCATTTAATAATAATAATGAGAAAAAAGAAAAGAATAAGAAAAATAAATAAGAAAAAAATAATAAGAAAAATTAAGAGCTATCGTTATCACAGATAGACAAGCGGACGGACACACTGCTGCTGCACTGTAAATGTCTAAACCCGCAAGTTTGACTCGCTTTTAATATCCAGAGCGTAGTGGGCAGCGCTACAAGTAAAGCCCGTTTCCAGTGCATGGGAGCCCTAGGGCTATTTTGCTCTGCTTTTCTGAGACTTGTTGGCGGGCAATCCAAATCTGTGTAAACCAGAACAAGTAACACTAGGGAGTAGCGCCAAGACTTGAAAAGTGACACACATTCAAATAGCAGCGACACTAGCACAGCACCACTAGCGATACAGAACGTCCCTACTGAAACTCACTCAGTCGTGCAACAGTGCTGGCTCCATTAACTTCATATTCTGAACACAGCAAAAAAAAAGATACAACATCCCCTGTTTCCTCTATGTGTGCAGACCACATCTTAGCTTTACTAGGGTTGCGTTCCAGAACTTAACGATTGTTAACTTTTTGCGTTCCAGATTTCTGATTTCTTTCTTTCTTTCTTTATTTCAAAATATAGCCAACTGGGGCTGCTACATAACAACACATTTATATACACTTAAAAAAAAACATGCTGAAAGCACAAGCCTCCAACAAGCAAAATATTCAATCAAGATGGGTCGAACCCACAGTCAATTTCTTTCCCCCATGCTTGCCACAGAGGCAGAGACAGGCGCATTTGTGGACCACACAGAATCACCAGCAGAGGATTGCTCGACGCCAGAATTCGAGACTGAAGAGAAAGCACGGCGGAACGACGGATTTCAGGGAGAGAAGGGACTCCTTCACCAACAAACATACCCGAAGCACTAAAGTTCCATCTAAACCCATGTAACCACCGGAAAGAGTTGTTATACAAGACGCGAAAGGTCTTTTCGCGCTTGTGAGATTGGTTAGTCACAAGAGAGTAGCAATATAGTTGGGAACAGTACATTCTGAAAAGGAACGTCTTGACAGACGCATTGCAAGACCCAAACCTACGAATAAGAAGATTCGCTCTAGCGCTCAATGACCTTGCTAAAGCATTAACATGGTGATCATCATTCAGCGTCGGCGTAAAAATAAATCCAAGGTACTTAAAAGTATCCACGAATTTCAATGTCTGGCCAGACAACGGGTGGAAGATGAACCAGCTTCAGGCCACGTGGGACGAATGCCATGCAAAGGGTTTTTTCGTGTTGAATATCACGTCATGTGCCGAAGCAAACACATCACAAACTTTCATCAACTCATTTAGGGCATGAATGGTAGTAGCCATCACCACCAAATCATCTGCATAACTAATGTTATTAAAACAACTACCCTGGATAAAACAACCTACCCCTGCATCAGCAAGCGCACTGTTTAATTCATCAAGTTATAAAGGAGTGGGGATAGTACTCCCCCCTGCCTAACACCATTTAGGACACGAAATGGGGAGCTAAGCAGCCCATCTCATTTCACATAGAATCTTTGGTTTTTAAACCAACATGCAAGGGTTAGTACAATACGGGGGTCTACTCCCCTATCGTGCAACTTACGAAGAAGTTTCTCGTGGTTAACACGGTCAAAAGCAGCCTTTGCGTCAATAAAACAAGCAAATACGGGGGTTGAAAAATCCCAAAAATATTCCACCACCGATTTTAGAACGAATACACAAAATTCAGTAGAGGTCTTTGACTTGAAGCCAAATAGGTAAGCTGATGATCGTATTTGGGGTTCGACAATCCCATACAGGCATTTTTCAAAAACCTTAGATATCACAGCCGCCAAAGCAATGGGTCTATAGTTAGTAGTACTACTAAGATCCAGCACCAACGATTTGGGGATAGGTACTAGATAGACCTCCGTTAGACCATCCGGGACAAAACCATGAGCCAGGAAACCATTAAACAGAGCGGTGCGCATGCAAACTAGCATCGGTCCTGCATGCTTCAGGTGATTAGCGGTCAACCCATCCAGTCCACCACTTTTACTACCAGACAGCCCAGACACCACCTTAGCAACCTCCTCGCATGTTATCAGCTGCTTGTCGGTTTTAGAAAGGGTAGCACTAAGAGATAGCTCCATCGGACCAGTATCAGACGGCACTGACGAAAGTTCAGAAAGTTTCGAAAGTTCAGCTCCGAACACCTACGACTTCGGTTCCAGAGCTTAACGATTGTTAACTATTTTGTAACGATGGTTGGTGAGCATCGTTGAAAGCTAACAATTGTAGAATTTGGGAAAAGTTAACGCTCGTTAAAGCTGCAGTTAGCTCCGCCCCGAAATAGAATTGACGATTGTTAAAAATTTTTAAGTTCCTGGAACGCAACCTAGGAATCTCCAAGCCCGCAAGTTTGTCACGTTTTAAATGCCGCAAGCGTGGCGAGCGGCGCTATAAGAACAGCCCGTTTGGCAAGCATGGAAAGAATAGATCTTGGCGCTGCTCCCTAGTGTCATTTTGCTGTGGTGTAGAGCAAAAAAAACAAACTTGCAAAACAAACTTGCGGGTTTTGAAATGTCTAGCAAAGCTAAGATGTGGTCTGCACACATCGAGGAAACAGGGGAGGTTGTACCTTTTTTTCCAAGTTCAGAGAATGAACTTATTGGAGCCAGCTGTGGTGCACAACCGATTGAGTTTCAGTAGGGACTTCTGTCTCGCTAATGTTGCTAGTGTTGCTGCTATTTGATTGTGTGTCACTTTTTTCAACTCTCGACGCTACTTCCTAGTGTTATTATGCTCTGCTCTGGTGTAAGCAACTCGGTAATTTTTGGCACTTCTTATTGCAAAATGACTGCTGACCAAAAATACCCGGTTCTGTTTGCTTGGCTAAAAATCCTGTTGATCAGGTTAGTGACGGCCTGTGTTATAAATTGGTAACTCGCACTGTTGGAATAGTTTTGCACTTCTTTCCTTTTGGTTTTTAATGTCCAAAAAGCAGTAAAATTAAACAGTAGAATAGGCGTCTGGCTTTCATACTAAAAACATCACTTTTATACATTGTCGGCTTCCAGACCAGCGTTTGATCCTGATCATGGCAAAACATTTGGTGACCAACGTGGTACAACCTCCCCTGTTTCCTCGATGTGTGCATCTTCCGACTTCATTGGCTTTCAGAGCCAAAGCAGTGTTAAAAATGTGCACGGTAGGTAACGGTGATAACTAATATTTCGTGACTATGCAAAATCAGGAATGGAAACAAAGAATGATGGGACACGGCTGCCTTAAGTGAGGGGTTGTCCACTCTCGATTTTAGTGTACAGCAAGTACCCGAATCCCGACCGGCACTGGCACTGTTTTCAAGTGTTAGAACATTAAAATCAGCATGTTTAGAAGTGGGAATAGCCCAATTAACGGCCGCCACCGCTGGTTTCCGCCGCACCAGGAAAAGGTGTACACAATCAGCATTTAAAAAATGGACACTCTCGATTCCGTCACATTGATTGTGGTAATCTAATCTGTGGTAATTCTTCTTTAGAAAATTCGTGACCTGGGACGGACTACCCAAACAGAATCTCGATATTCATTCCATTGGGACGGAAGACTTCCGAACCCCTCGGGAATTTTTTGGTGAGCCATTCCTGGAGCCAAGTTTTTACACTCAGGTGAACGGACGTAACTTTTGGGGGTTGGGATTTCTCAACCGAAGACCTTCTGTGCTTTCAACAATATTTGTGACTTCCACCTTATCACTTACTCAGAGACTGGTCCCAGAGTGTACAGAGGCTAATGAGGCGTATGAGCCGCGATGTCCACCGAAGGAATCAAGTGAGTAGTCTGACAAATAGATTTTTCTCTTATCACTCCCCTTGTAACATATCTTTAACTGAAAAGCCATCTTATCCTTATATTTGGAGCCCGAACACACCGAGTTATTTCGACTCTGCTTAGGGATTTTTATCTTTTTTCATCTTGTCTAGTATTGACGTTCACAACATGCATTGCTGTTCCGACAAGACTACGTTTTGAATTTCAGCAAAAGCATGCATTTCAATTGCTAATAGTTGCGTTTTGCAGATACCATGGTATCTGTTACCACGATAACTGGATCTGCAATTTTCTGCAGTTACCGTGGTATCTGATATACGGTTACTTTGCAAAAACGACAATTGCCGAAATTGCGCTTTTCGAAGTCATCCCAAAAGAAAAACAGATATTCAGTCACATCACTAAGTGGTAAAGTCTTTCTCGCCAATCTGACAAAATTTGATGAAAGTGAGATGACTTGCAGATACCACGACCAGTTACCACGGTCGGACCGTAGTATCTGAATATCAGATACCACGCTAACTGGCCAGTTACCACGATAACTGCAAAAACGCCTTTTGACCGTGGTATCAGATACTACGATAAGTGCAAACACGACTTTAGACCGTGGTATCAGATACCATGGTATCTGCAAAAACTCAACTAATGAAGCAAATGCTCAGGAAATATTCGATTTCAGGTTGTAAGGTCACTGTAAATAAATCCAACTATTGCGAATGACCCAAAAAGATTCATTTTTCGGCCGTCGTTTACCGTTGTAGTTGCTACATATTTCAACCATTTTGCGTGGCCCACACATGTGTTTCCTCAGCCAACAAGGTTTTTGTTGCTCGCTTTTTAAGGGAGTTATATCATAAGCATTCTAGAACTTGCAACGTCTACAAGCCCCCCCCCCCACCCCCACCCAAGACCCACGATGATCCCACGACTCGATCCGACCGCTGGGTAGCGGTGCGGGTCGGAAGCGCCCGTCATGGGAGGATGGAATCACAGTTTGACTTTGGGTCTAACAAAATGTTTTTATTGTAGCAAGCATATGAAAATGTGTAGAAAAATTAAACTAATTATTTGCATTATCGATTTGTTAATTCCCGTAAGTCCAAAGTTAATTCCCGTAAGTCCAAAGAATTAAGGATGTAAACTAGATCACGATAAACCAATTTCGGAAACTCTGCTAAATCCGTTACAGGGATTTCTTGAAGATTCTGCAACTGAGCTAAATAATATTCAGCTTCCGAGACCTAAAAATCTCAAACTGGCCGATGGTTTCTTCTTCCGACATATCTAAACGTCCACATGGTGATTTACTTAGTTGTTATAATCCTCTTACACGCCACTCAATCTTCTCGAAGGTTCTAGTAATCTTGTGACCAGCGGCAGGCGATCAATGAATAGTTAATTAGCAATGGCGGATTGGCGTTCAGGAGTGAATTGTGTTCAAGTATTTTGTGGATAACGTTGGCTAGCGTGAGGATTTTGGGGAAAACAAAGGTAACAGTTTGTTCGTAAAAATCCGACCCATCAAAAAAGGATGGTGTCTCCCGCCTTCTCGGCCCAAATGAATCAAAGACTTTAAGCAACTGCAGAGTTGATTTCGACTTTGTAGCTTGAATTGGCAGGAAATTCAAATTTAGTGGCAATTCCAAATAATTAAATTAGCTACTTTGAGTGTGCACTCTACTTACCGTAGTTACTACGCATGACGTCAGGGATCCTGGCTTCTTGGCGTCATGGCTCGGACACAATTTTCTATTTTTGGCAAAATATCAAGCCGCGGGCTGATCGGTCCAGTTACTTCACAGAGATAGTAGTTGCTAACTACGCTCCCAAGCGTAGTTTGGGAGCGTAACATTTCAGCCCCACCGGTTCCATGAAAACGGGAAGGACATGGTGCAGGAGGAACATTAAAAACTTGGTAAAAGGCGGAAGTTGTCTGAAGGGAGAACAAGCGATTAGGCTTTCGATTCATAGCGAGTCGCGCATTAGCCCCGTGGAAAAGTCGGCCAACAGTCAGCAGTGAAGTCGGAAGCCAAGTTTCATGATATATTTTATGATACAGTTAAATGATACGAAAACAAATTAGCTTTTCGGTTCAGCTTTCTGTTTTTTAGTCCGCTTTCCTCTTTTTGGTTTCCTTTCTTCCTGCACCGCTTCCCAATTAAAGGGATGGTGGCTGTGACGAATTTTTCTTTCAGATCTTAAATGGGGCTACCATGGCCTCTTTGGTCCTGCAAGATGGGGTAATGTCGATGTCGTGTGCGGCGCAGGCGAGGAGGGGTCTCCAGTCGAAATCACATCCACGGATACCGTATTTGCTAAGTTTCTGCCAATCCAAAGAACTAACTATGACAAGAACCCCACCGAATGTGTTGTTACGAATAATGGACATACCCGTAAGTTCATGTTCTTTTTCAGTATTAACATACTTTTTTTTGTGGAAGACTGTTATTATTCCCTCTTTCACGCTTTGTACGGTTTATCTGCCAACGAACTACCGGACTGTACCGTCAGCGCGGAAGCTCCAGCAAGCCTGCTCTAAGCTTAGCTAAACACTGAAAACACCAATTACAGTGATTAATGAATTAATGAATGAATTTTATTTATAGCCCGCCAAACAAGAAAAGAGGAATATGCGGAGTAAGTGAACAAAGAGAAAAAAAGAAAATAAGTAAACTAACAAGAAAACTTCGTATTAACATATATGCAAAACACTAAAAATCGAACATTCAACAAACGGCACAGTAGATCAAATATGCACATGTACATACAAAAATTGTCTGGGGTGATTTTAACTCTAGTCCTGAAAGCCGTGATTTCTTTCCGGTTCTACGCTCTTGTCTCCCATCTGACCTAGAGCTAGTGCCAAAAGATAACAAGAACAAAGATTTCGATGGGATCCCAAAAAATTTAGTAATTTATTGGAGTTCTTGATTGTCCTGTTCTTCTTTCGTAGTCCGTTTCTGCTCAGTGCAGAAGATGGTAGGAGTCTTTTCTTTGTGATATGCAATGGAAAGTTAATTTTAAACAATATTTTTTAAGTTTTCTTATACATTATTTTTTTAAAGAGTTCTCGGCGCTCCTTAAAACTTTCTGCGAAGTTCGCGGCGAAGTCCGCACTGCTTGACCGGCAAATTGGCAACTCGGCTAGGCCGAAGAAGAGCTAAAGGGTGGGGAATGGGGATTTTAGAGGAGCTAGGGATAATTCACTATAAAAAGTTTCTCCGAGTAAGGATTAAAGGGGATCGACTAAAATGAGGCAGGGCATGGTGCAGGAGGCACGCGTAATAACAATAGATTGGCAAGTAGTGAGAGTTCGTAAGTCCGGAGCCTAAAAGAAGGCACGTTAGAACATTGTTCCTGGATCTCGCTCTGGAGGCTGAAAGGGCCCTTTTAGTTTGTGTTCCTCTTTTTAGTACTCGTGCCTCCTACACTATGTCGTTCCGTGCCGTGCCTTTTTAGTCGATGCCCGTTTAAAGTTAACTGCAGTATTTGCTACTGTGATTGATCTTATCTCTACTGAGACAAGATTAATCCGAATTAGAGATAAGATTATCTTTTTAGAGATAAAGATTAATTCCAGAAGCAAATACTGCAAGATTTTTTTTACAGTGTATAGAAGTCAGAGTAATTACGACAGGCCCTAACAGCTATGTTGTTGCTCGTGCTCATCAGGGTTGATAGTCCCAGTCTAGTACACTAGCCCTTTTTATGGCACTTGCCTTCCGGCCAAGTGTCATATACCGATCACTTTTCCGTCGGTCGGTCGGTCGGTCAGTCCGGTGTTTGCAAGTTAGGGTACTTCCAGATGTGCTAGGGCGATGAAACTTGGCAGGCATATTAGGGACCCGACCAAACTAACTTGGAAATAGTCACTTGCACGATCTGACCATCGTGGAGGGAGGGGGAGTTGGCGGAATCCGGAAAATAGGGGCATGCATAACTTTCGAATGGGGGATCGGATCTTAATGAAACTTGGTACCTGGAAAGAGCTCCTTTCTCAGATGTCTCATTTCAAGTCCGGACCGGATCCGATGAATCTTGGGGGGGGGGAGTCGGAGGGGGAACCGGAAATCGTGTGAAACTCTCAGAGTGGAGCGGTCGGGATGAAACTTGGTGGAAAGAACAAGCACAAGCTCTAGATAAATAAATGACAGAGCTGGAACGGATTCGGACACTGTGGGGGGGGGGAGTTGGAGGGGGGTTCCGAAATTCCGGCGATCCCTAGTTAATGTACTTCCAGGTGGGCTACGACGTTAAAACTTGGCATGCATATCAGGGACCCGACCAGGTTAACTTGGAAACAGTCACTCGCCCGATCCGACCATCGTGGGGGGAGGGGGAGACGGCGGAATCCGGAAATTAGTGACATGCATAACTTTCGAACGGGTTGTCGGATCCTAATGAAACTTGATATCTTGAAAGACCTCATGTCTCAGCTGTCCCATTTCATGTCCGAACCGGATCCGATGAACGGGGGGGGGGGCGGAGGGGAGAACCGGAAATCTTGTGACACGCCTAGGAGCGATCAGGATGAAACTTGGTGGGACGTACAGGCACAAGTCCTAGGTGCTTCAGTGACAGAATCGGACAGGATTCGGGTACCAGGGGGGGGGGGGGGCTCTAGGGGGGTGCCCGAAGATCGTGATTTAAGGTACTTCCAGATGTGCTTGGACGATTTGCTGGAGCAGTAGAAACTTGACATCATTAGTTAGACATCGCCACCCTTCCGATGCGCCCATTCACGATCGCCCTGAGTACATGATCCTTTTTGCCACAAGGGTTTTGCTTAGAAATTAATTTTTATCTCCCTTAAAGTGCACATCTTAACCGAAAAGTAAAAAAAAAACTTTTGACCATGACTTTCATCCTCTGACCCAGCCTTGCAAGTTTGACGCATCTTAACCAAAAAGGAAAAAAAATGCTTTTGACCGTCACTTCCATCTGACCCAGCATTGCAAGTGCCATATGAGCTTCCAGCTCTTGTTCAGTCATGGTGCTCAAACGTCTAACACCATGCCCGACTGCTAGAGCACTTTACATTGAAATTCCTGCATGGTCCATGGATTTCAGCATGCAGTGCACACATGAAAAAGCACAATTTCTATCGGTGTTAGTGTGTTCACATGAAAAAGCACAATTTCTATCGGAATTAGTGTGATTACATGAAAAAGCACAATTTCTATCGGTATTTAGTGTGTAACGATAGAAATTGTGCTTTTTTATGTGTGCACTGTATGCTGAAATCCATGCACCATGCATGGATTTCAAGGAACAGTGCTCAAACGTCTAGCACTCAGGCATGGTGCTAGACGTTTGAGCATCGTGACTGAAAAAGGGCTAGTGTACTAGACTGGATAGTCCCGTGTCATATTTTTTAGCCTACTTCCCTATTTTTGCTAAACTTGGCGCAATTTGCTCTTTCTGTTCAAAACCAATTTTGAACCACTTAAGGTTTGACCTGGCTGGGCCACAAGGGAAGCTACGCCCTCTCGAACTTGGGTCTCAGCAAGAATAAATAAGGGAAGAATTGAGAAGGCTTGAATCATGGGACGTTGTTTTCTGCCCGATCCTCAAGTACCGAGGGTGGAGCCTATTCGGTGCCTGTCCAGACCACAGAGTAAATATTGGCGCTATTTCTTCTGATCGCCGCGCTTCGCGTCAAGGAAGTGCGCCGAATTCAAATTAAACAGAAAGAGGCCGACATTTTCCCCTTCTCCCTCCAACAAATCGCTGCTACCACTAGTTTAAAAGACGAGACAACCGGGCTATGTACAGTGAGATGACATAAGTCGTGCAATCCTACATTCAAGGATGACGAAAATAAAGGCAGAAAAAGACCGATTTGGACTGAACACTATAAGTTTAAAGAAGGAAGGGAAATGCTTTCAAACATTCATGCAATCTCTATGGCAGATTCTTAGTGATGAAAAAAAAGACTGTCAATAGGATAGATAGTGAAACATTTAGACAACTACCCGAGATAATGATATACATTTTGACCAAAAATAATAAATGGTTATCTCAAATGTAGACGTTTTGAATGGTACCGTGCAATTATCATTTTCAGTAATCAGTTAAAATTTAAAATTAGGAAATACTTCAAGCCAACTGTTTTTCGCAACTAACCGAGAAATGTTATGAACTGAATTTTGTGTACAGAGTACAACTTAAAAACAAAACATATCAACTCTTTGAGTACAGTTTGCCAGCTATGCCCCAACTTTAATGATGTAAAAACATGATAATGAAAAAAAAACGATTACGAAAAGGCATAGACAATGACAAATTCGGGCAGATAAAGTGCAACTATCCGAGATAATGATATAACCTTTTGACCAAGAATAATAAGTTGTTATCACAAACTGATACGTCTTGAAAGATATCCTACACTCAGCAATCATTAATTTAAAATTAGGACTTTATACTTTTTTTCGCAACTACACGAGAAAATGATATGAACTAAATTTCGTGTAGAGTACAACTTAAAAACAAAACATAGTAACTCATTGAGTACATTTCGACAGCTAAATATTGTCCAAGCTTAATACCTTTTCTAGAAGCGATTCTTTACAGTCCTGAGAAGACCAAAATAAAATTACTAATGTTCACACCAGTCCTATTGAATCTGAACTATAAATGCATGCGTGTTAGGTCTATGCTTCAGCGTTCAAGTTGCTTAGTTGTTCCCCTGAGCCATCAAATGCCGCATTCCCTTGGGCTTCACCGTCTTTGTGAAGGGTGGTGACAACATAAGCTTCATATTGCAAATCTGACCCGAGATTGAGAAGGAGTTTCCATTTATATAATCCTCAGAATCTGCACTGTTTGAACTTCCCGCCTTTTCTGACTGCTTCATCACTTTTGCTCTGGAGGTAACATTTAATACTGCAAGAGGCAACACGCGAAGCTCCACCCAGGCTCCACCCCCGGTAAATAAGATCGGACGAAAAGAGATCTAGGATGCTGACATCGGGGTCATTTGAGTTCTCAATTTTTCCCTTATTTATTCTTGGTCTCAGTACAAACTTCCGCCGAGCTGAGTCACCGCTTATTTGTTGTTGAATTTGCGTGATGGTGGTTGGTTAGTATAAATAAAAAAATAAAGTAACCCAAACGATGTCACTTTATTGCTAATAGTTGCGCAGTGTGCAAATTTATTATTTTTTTTTTCAAATGAAAAGAGCAATGTACAATAATGATGTTGCCCCGGTACGGCTAACAAAATTATACCAGGAACAATTATAAGTTAGTATACAAGGAATAATTATAAATTTGTACACAGAATACCATGATCTAAAGTTTAATAAGGGGTCTGGAATAAAATGTACGACGCCAGCTTTGCTAGGGGGGTCGACTAAAAAGAGGTGCAGCACGGCACGGCATGGTGCTGGAGGAACGAGTAAGAAAAAGATATTAGCAAGTAGCAAAAGTAGACAAGTAAGTGAGAGTTCGTAAATCCAGAGCCTAAAAGAAGGCACGTTAGAACATTATTCCTACCCCTCACTCTGAAACCCGAAAAGGCCCTTTTAGTTGTCGTGCCTCTTTCTAGTACTTGTGCCTCCTACACTGTGCCGTGCCTCTTTTTAGTCGATCCCTTTGCTAGGCTGAGCCAAGGACTTTGTTGGATAATTTAAATCACGTGGAAAATCGGCTTTACTATTTCAGTCGTCGTCTCGTTTGTTGGACCGAGCCCACCGGTAATAATGAACGGAGGTATGAAGTCAGTGTACCAGTTCGCTCAGATGCACTTTCACTGGGGTGAAATCTCACAGGAGGGCTCTGAACACGTCGTCAATGGAAAAAGGCAAGTGCTTTAGTTTCGGGTAGAGATTTATCCTTTACCTATTGATTTTCAAATCATAACTATACGAATGGATCAGTAGTCAACGAGTTCAGGCAAGAACCACCAGCGACCCCCCCCCCCCCCCCGCTCCCCGACCAAACCATGTAGACAAGGTGATAGAGTAATAAGCTGACTGTTTAGAGCGTCTGATGGGACTTCACAGTTGCGTTTTTTTGCCAAAAGAGCTAAAAGGCCCCTCACACAAGTTCTTTCTGCTATTTCGACCATTTTGGAGAGAGGGATCAGGCGCCGTTCTCATGAGCAGATAGGTCAACTCACCTCGGAATTGCCTCGGAATCTCCTTTCTCGCAGGCCTGGGCAGAAAGGACAACGGTCTTCGTCCAAAAAGCGGTCAAAAGAGCAGCAAGGAGCAAGCGCTTGGTGCCAAATATGGGAAAATCATCAATCAAGTTTATTTTCAAAATAGCTTAAAGCTAGAAAAGGAATAAAATATTTACCAAAATCACAGACACGAAAAATACTAACTAATACACTTACAAGACATGACCAGAAATAGATGATGGGATGAAACTATGTAGAAACTGGGCAGAAGAATTAGCAGGATATGTAGAAAACTGATTGTCAGCGTTCCTCTCGGACCGACGCACGGAAGACGGGAGGGGAGGGGGAAATAGATGGCCTATCTGGGGACAATACATGATCTTTGCTCCAAAATTTTTTGAAAGAGTATTTCTGCGAAAATGAACCAAGGCCTTTGTTAATAGGTGACGAAATACGCGACTAGTGTGTGAACAACTGCTGCTTCTTCACCAGAAAAGGAAGGAGTTGGGAAAGGATTTGCTTGGGGGGGGGGGGGGGGGGGGCGGGGGTACAGTGATTGGCTTTGATTTGCTCTTTTGCTTTTAATAGCTGACCGACAACAGCATCAGGTGAATACGTCCGATCTAAGAGTTATTCTTTCGTTGTCAACCTTTTTTCAATTCAATTCACTTAATTTTTCCAAAGATTCTTCGTTAAGAAAAAATAGCATCGGAAACGTCAACAGAGATACACTGATATGTGAGTACATGGCCATTTTGTTAATTTACATAATACTTAGTATGATCTAAATACCGCTTTGTTTCAAGAAATTAGTCGTTTTGGGTAAATCCAATCTTTTTTTTCGCGAGAGCAATTTGCGGTACAAAAGCCTTATCCTTCGCTTCGCATTCCCCATGTTTATCTTTGTTCTGCCTTGGCTTAACGTATACAAAAATGGGGGGAGGGAAATCTTTCATTTCAAGTTCCAAGATTTTGTGTCAAAGTGCCATAAATACCGGTCACTTTTCCGTCGGTCTGTCGGTCAGTCCGGTGATGGGAAGTTATGGTACCACCAGATGCGCTAGGACGATGAAACCTGAAAGGCGTGTTAGGGACCTCATATGATTGACGTGGAAGTAGTAATTCCCCAGTCCGACCATCTTGGGGGGAGTGGAGGGAATTGGAATAGGGAATTGTGTGTAATGCATAACTTTCTAACTGGCGGTCGGATGCAAATTAAACTTGATCATTGACAAGAGGACGTGGTTCAGATTCATAATCCATAAGGGCCCATGAAGGTTTTACCTTAAGTATATAGGCTAACTGCAAAGTGAGAACAAATTTTTGACCAAAAGATACATTCTCATGCTTCCCAAGTGCCCATCATCCTTGCCGCAAGGGTTTTGATTACAAATGAATTCCTAACCTACTTTTTAGGTGCCAATCTTGATCTCAAAGTGCAACAATAAAAGTTTTTGGGATCCCAAAACGTAGGTGACGGGATACCTATGACTTCGGAAAAGGTGACCGCCTGTCCGTCCCTCGGTCCGTCCATCCGTCCGTCCATCTGTAAGCACGATAACTATCGAAGGGAAAGAGATATTTTATTCAAACTTAGTGTGAGGATTCTTTGGGTCAAAGGACAGGTCAAGTTCGGAGATGGGCTCCGTATCCCTATATTTAGGGTGGGGGAGTTGGTAGATGACTGTTTCTTAGAAAACTGTACAGTTTCTTAGAAATACTAAATTTATAAAATACTAAAACAGTCAGTTTTTAGAGGATTGATCATTCATCAACAGTCCACTCTTGTGTCCGCTCTTCTTGCAGGTTTTCGGTTTTCACCGTTTTTCCTCGAGTTCATAACTCGTGAAAAATGACAGGTTTCGAGTTGAAACTTGGTATTCATATTTGCATTTGGGTCTAGCTGTGCTTTTTGAGGGCCCCACCCCTCACACCCACCCGGTTCAGCGGCAATTGGGCCCAGATTGCCTAGTGAATATTGCTCATAACTTTACCACAACTGGAAACCTGTTATGGGACCCAATGGCCAGGATCCGGCTTCCGTGCGAACCCATTTCTCTTGTAGGATTACTGGTTGTTTTCACCTATTTTATGTCATTCCAGGTTTCCGATGGAACTTCACATGGTCCACTTCAACAGAGACTACCTGTCGGTGGGAAATGCTGTGACTCATCGGGACGGTTTGGTAGTTCTGGGAGTTTTCGTCGAGGTAACGTCATTTTAGTCTTAACGTATCTCCCTCGGATATGTTAGACCGTTCAAATTATTCACAGATATTTAAAGAAATTTAGTTTCAGTCGACTCGGTTGCAGTTTGATCCTGTTGCGGTGTTGCCATCTGCACCCTGCTTTGTTTACTTACGCCGCAAACGCCCCTCATAAAATTCCTTATTGGGAAAAACGACTGTATTGACGAAAAATCGGCTGATTTGAAGAAAAACTCCTATTTTTTAGAAAAAATCGACTATTTTTTACAAGAAACCGACTGTTTTCAAGATAATCGACTGTTTTTACGAAAAATCGCGGCGATTCGCGCCGACTCGGCTATTTTACCGACTGGCCGACAACATTCGGGGGGGGGGGGGAGGGGGGCGTCTCGCCCTCCCCCCCCCCCTAGTCGTGACGCCCCTGCCTGTGACATCCTGAAATCGATGACTGAATACTTGGAAATTTACCATCTTTAGATACACCCCTCGCCATAACATCAGGTTCTGAATGCACTCTTTGCACTCAAAGAAACTGTAAATTTCTTGCCGGACAAGTAGTTCACCTGTCTGTTCAAAGCCAGACAATTTGTAGAAGTAAAAGTTTGTCCATAACCGGCTAGTTTACAGAAGTCAAAATACACTGAATCCACATTTTATTGAAAAGAAATCGTCAAGGGACTAGTAATTTGTCCAAAATCCCGCAAAAGTAGTGAATTTGATAGAACTGAAAATTAATTCTGAAGTTGCATAGAGTTTGATTTGAGAGCAAGAGTACATGCTAAATCCACTGTTCTTAGTTTCCTCAGCGGATCAGTGGTCAGCACAGAAAACTTGACTACGCAACTTTCGGCCATCAAACCGGCCTCGAGGGCTTAGATAAAGATACAGGGACTTATTGTCGACAGGACCCCCCTTCTTTGTTATCTTGAACCCCCTCCTTAGTGTTCCCAAAGCTAGCTGGCAGGCCCTTGCCCCTTATGCACTGTAATTATGCACTGTAAAAGTTCGCCTTTAGCCGTGTTGACTAACAGATCGGGATAGTAGTCAAGAGGTCGTGCGTTCGATTCCTACTGCCGGAACACAAACCTTTTGCTTTTTTTCTACTAATTCAAAAGTCGAATTCTCGGATACTGCCCGGAAAATGCAATGGTCGTAACGAGAATTTTTCTTACTCTCAATATCGACTCATGGTACATTCTTGATATGTCAGCTAGCTCCCCGAATCAAGTTTGAGTCAAGTTTTCTGTACCTTTAAGAGAATAGGATATGAATAAAAAAAAAATCGAAATGAGCAAACTTGTTGGGTCAGAATATTTATAGGTTTTTGACTAGCAACAGTAAGCTTTGTCGTGTTAAAAATTTCAGACATTTCTTTTTTTTCAGATATCGGCCGAAGACAATCCCGTATTCCAGCCCCTCGTTCAAATCATGAATGAGCTGCTTCTGCCAAACAACACAAAGACTCTCCCTGGGACGAGTTTCCTGCTGAATAATTTCCTCCCCGGCAATGACGACTTTTACCGCTACCGCGGATCTCTGACGACGCCGAAATGCAACCAGGTGGTCGATTGGATCGTCTTTTCTAAACCAATCAAAATTTCAGAAAAACAGGTAGGTGGATCTTCTGTTACAATTCGAAAGAAATTGACTGATACGACAGAAAATGGTAGAGAAACCAACGCGAAAAACGAGGGAGGTAGAACGCCTATTAAAATTTTCTCCTTCTCCGTAACTTGACGCAAGATGGCGGCGAACGTGGGTTGAACCAGATTGGCCCTGGTTAGCCATCTTTGGAGAATTCCCCTGTGACGCATTTTTGTGTTGCATCGAAAAACTTTGGCTGTTTGTGATTTTTTTCCTAGATACCCCGTAGATAAACATATTTTAGGACTTTCAGAATTATCAAAAGTCAAAACCCGTGTTCACAAAAATAAAGGGCTGAAGAAGTGGCGAACATGGACCGGTCTCCCCTGCGGAAAAGTCTGTCACTTTCCATTAAGTTCGTGTTAGACAAATTTAGGGGTTGACAAGGTTTTGACAAGACAAGGTTTTTTGTTATATGGGATTTCTTGGATTTTCTTTTGGAAATATCTCGGGATTTTTAGCAGTAACTGTCATATTATATCATATCATAACCGGCTTCGTAAGCACTGTGATGATAGGTCTGGTGTTTCCACAATTTTATTCAGACCAAATCTACGTTGTATCAATTTTACTCTAGATGGCCACTACTTTTTGGAAAGGATCGAGTGGAAGCGCAGAAGCGCTGCCATGTACCAACTTTCAGCAAAACATCCCACTCCGTTTGGGAGTTATTGGGGTCAGGTACAGACAGACATATCTGTGATATCACAGGCATCCCTTTATTTTCGTTTGGAATCCAAAAAATAATCTGATTGTCTGTTTACAAAAATTGGCTGCAACGTCTTTCATAGTAGTCAGCCTATTCTCTATTTAGTCGAACGGCGCCTCATTTAAGTGGGAGTTTAGCTTCGACTTGAGTCACCTTAAAAGCTATAATTTGTTAGGGAAGTAGTTAAAGCCAGAAAAAGTTACATTGAAAAAATTTCACCTGCGGCGCCTGTCGTATATAATACCCTTTTCTCTATTTAGTTGAAGAGTGCGTCATTTAGCTGGGACTTTAGGCTAGAGATTGTTCTACGCAAGTAGTATTTCCATCCATTGTCAGCCCACGAGAATCTACATCTCTAAGTGTATTCATCCTGACAAGCTTGTTCTCTTTACATGACGTACCTTAATTAATTAGTGGTCCTAAGACCGTTTATGCAAATTTTTCCAAGTTCCGGAAGGTGAACCCTAGCTTTAGGATCCGACTAATTTTTATAATTTTTCTTTTCTAGATTGAGGCCTTCCGGAAAGTACAGGATGACGAAGGAGGATTCCAGTCTGGAAATTTCCGGCCAGTGCAAAAACTTGTTGGAAGAAACGTATTTAGAAACTTTGATGCCCCCCTGGCCCAGTAACTGTTATTACCGACATCAGAAACCAAAGAAGCTCACTCTATCTAACTGCCCTACCGGAAAACTGTGTACCTCTGACACACTATTGATGACCATCTCGTCATGCCGACGAAGAATCGCTATCTGGCTAGCGAAGAGCCAGAAACGTCACCACAACAAACATTGTTGATTGTTTTACGCAGGATTTGAATCAATTCTGTGGATTCGTTTGGGCGACGCTTCTTGTTCTTCCCGAGGTTCACTGGCGTGTTGCGTTGGCCGCGTTCGTCTTCGTCGTTCGTTTCGCCGATCCAACCGTTATTTTACTGTAAGCGTTTTCATGACGCCGTTCATGAACGATGTTGAAATGCCGAGACTAAGGCGTTTTCTTTGTTCGGTTGAACTGCCGTTTCATTTGTCGTTCCTGAAACGACGAACTGAGGCGGAAGGTTAGTTTCAACATCTCTGTTCGGTCATAGGTTTAAATTTTCAAAATTCGCGAGAAAACAAATTAAACTTGTAAACCAAGTCTTAAAGTGGGCCTCTTATATTAAAATCCACTTTTGTACTTTGTTGTGGCTGCTGTTGCAAATATTAAGTTAGTTCGACTTCTAACGTTTTTACAGTGTGCCCAAGAAAACACTAATATAAACAAATTAAAAGGACGTTTTTCGTACCGGCAACGACGAACGACGAAAATGAACACTACTATTGTGTAGTTACTTTTTGTTAATTATGCTTTAAATTATTGTATGGCGTTCAGTTGATAAACTTTACTGATATCTTTCTGACATCTTGCCGGTAGTACACTGTAAAAAAAAATCTTACAGTATTTGCTACTGGGACTAATCTTGTCTTTATGGAGATGAGATTATCCCTAATTCGGATTAATTTTATCCCAATAGAGATAAGATTAATCCCAGTAGAAAATACTGCATCCTAATATTCGGAGAAACTTTTTACAGTGTAGGACAGATTTCGTAAAACTTACTTGCAGCTTCTTGTCATCGACTATTTGGTTGCTGCGCTCTTAGGCTCAGCAGCTTTAAACCAAGTAAAGAAGACTTCAAACCCTACGGGTCTTATCCCCCAGAGACCCAGAACCTTGTGCAAGTCCTTTAAACACCGAAAAAAAAATCCCCAAAGAGCCCAGATTTTTTTGAGCCCCCCCCCCCCCGTCCATACCCAATCCCAACATCCACATGTACAACGTTTTGCTCAGCAGTGAAGCAAACCCATAGAGCGTGTTCCACGCTTCTAACAATAGTAACTATTAGTCACTATTTTCTTTCCAACCACGTACAAAATTACTACGCTGACCGTTCCAACCTTGTCCAAATAGTAACTACACTGTAAACAAAAAATCGTGCAGGATTTGCTACTGGGATTAATCTTGTCTCTACTAAGACAAGATTATCTCTAGTTCGGATTAGTCTTATTCCAGTAGAGATAAGATTATTCCCAGTAGCAAATACTGCAGTTATCTTTAATCCTTACTCGGATAAACTTTTACAGTGTATTTGCTTACCATGCTCGGGAGCGTACAAAGCGTGGCAGGCCCGTGTCCAGGAATTTATTTTGGGGGGTGGGGGGGGGGTAACCTGCTGGTCGGACAAAAAAGTACAAAAAACACATAGATCAGAGGGAAAAGCCTATAAAGATGATTATTTTTGTATGTTTCGGGGGGGGGGGGGGTCAACCCACTACCCCCCCCCCTGGATACGTTGCTGACTGGCATTCACGGAGTCAGGTCGCATTGATAAACTCTGTGTGCATCAACGTTTGCTCGCCGGTGATTGCATTTTGTAAATTGGAGCTCTGGATATAGTTGCTGAATACTGCGTTTTATCGAAGCTGGGGGGTAGTTAAACACCCCCCTTGCCAGTAAGTTTTTGCTTGTTGCCTCTTGACCGTCAAAACAAGATGTCTATTGTCGTTGACGAGCTCCTTTGTTTCTTGATCCACCGGATGGACTCTACACCGAAGGATATCGTAATAAAGCTTTGCGAGGACATGTACTCGCCTGAGGATGTTACTTCGAGCCGTAATAAGCTTTGCCAGGCCTTGTGTGCCAGTGATAGGGCAAAGTTTTCTGACCAGCTGAATCCGACGCGGCGCGCTAAACGCCTTGTCTTGGAGGATATGTTCTCGATCCTGTTGCAGTGTGACCGTAGTCACTTACCGGATTTTGTTGTTAAGGATTTAAATAGGCTTCCGCACGTTACTATTGCAAGCTGTGACCTAGCCGCTGTCATGGTTTCTTACTCGGTACTCGAGAAAGAATTGAGCTCTTTGAGGGCTGAAGTTATTCTGCTGCGCTCAGAAATCAAATCGCTCCCTAAGTCCCCTGGTGATTTACCTCAGAGCGAACGGGTTACTGCGGCCAGTAATTCATTTCAGAGCTGTGGTACCAATATTGGCGTGGCTGGCAGTATTCTCCTCTCGGCGGATGCGCGCCCGGCAACAAGTGACGTCACGGCAATTAGCAATGAAGTGGATTTACAGCCAGCGAAAAAGCTTTCTCTCCGAAAGAGCTGCTCTCGGCGGATGCGCGCCCAGCTACAAACGACGTCATAGCAATTAGCAATGAGGCGGATTTACGGCCAGTGAATAAGAGCTTTGCGACAGTGGTAAGGAATGGACAGGCGAAGAAAAGTAAGCTTCCCCCAGGTACTGTTACGGCTAAGATAACTGTTGGCTCGAATACTAAGAACACCGCATTAAAGTCTGTGCTACAAACAAAGGTGTCTCGTCTGTTTGTTAGCCGGTTTGTCCCTGATACGGATCAGAAGTCTCTGGAAAATGAGCTCAGGAAGCGGCTGAAGTGTCGGGTGGAGTGTATTAAATTACAGTCTAAGAGCCAAAACTGCGCTTCGTTTAAGCTAGTGGTGCCTGCGGCCATGCGTAGCATCGTGAATGACCCGGAATTTTGGCCCGCAGGCATAATCGTTCGTACTTTCTATGAACCGCGGGTTCCGGAACCGAACTAATGGCTTCAAATTTAAGACTAGCATCGCTGAATTGCCACTCATTTAAGCGGAACATTGCTGCTGTGAAGGCACTGTGTACAGATCATGATTTAGTTTTTCTCCAAGAAACTATGTTGTTTGATTTTGATCTTCCCCTTTTGAACTCAGTGGATCAAGATTTCTTAGCATATGGTATGTGTGCTACAAAAGCGGGCGACGGCATACTCCGTGGACGGCCGAAGGGAGGGCTTGCCGTACTTTGTAGAAAAGTGTATTGCTCATTTCTTTCTTTCCCGATACAGTCTGATGAAAGGCTACAGTCACTTTGTGTTTCTATAGCTGGAGTTGAGTACCTTTTTGCTAATGTATATATGCCGGTATGCTCAAATGAGAACCTCCCGGAGTTTTCCATGTATCTGGGTAAGCTTCTGGCTTTAGCGAATGATTATGATAATGTGTGTTTCGTTGGGGATTTTAATGCTAATTCTTGTTCTAATACGGTTTTCAGCAAGGAGATCGCGGAGTATGCAGCGCTCAACCACCTTATTTTGTCTGATGTAGTGGCGCTGGAAGCTACGTCATTTACGTTCATGAGCCATACTGGTAGTACGTCTTGGCTTGACCATATTTTATGTTCACAAGCAATGCATTTGAGGTTATCAAATATAAGGATACGTTACGATGTATTTGGGTCGGATCATTTCCCGCTTGCATTTGAGTTTGCGTGCCCGTTACTGCGTACGGATAATTTGAGTTTTTCTTCCCCAAAGGTGGTTAATCCTCCGCGTATTAATTGGGAGAGTGTAAGTGAGGCCCAGAAAGGGTCTTATGCTAAAGGGGTTGAGAGGAGAATCATGAGTTTGGAGCCTTCCTCTCAATACTCTTGTAGTTCAAACCCTTGTAATAACCCTGATCATTGTAGAAAACTAGAATCTTTGTATCTAACAATTCTTGGTATTTTGTTACTAACTGCATGTGAAACTTTACCGACTTCTGCCTTACATGGCCCTAGGTCTGGTTCTGGGGCAGGGGTCGTGCCTGGTTGGAGTAGTCATGTGAAGATACATTACCTGGCTGCTAAAAGAGCATTTTTGTCTTGGGTGTCTCATGGTAGACGGATTGGTGACGAGTTCGATCGGATACGAAGGCTTCTAAATTGTAAATTTCGTAGTTCTCTTCGTTGGTGCAAGAAGCATACTGTGCAACTTCGGGCTACGGCACTTGCAAGGGCTCTTGGGACACTTCGGTTTAATGCGTTTTGGAAGTGTGTTGCGAAGGTTCAACGTGTATCGGTGCCAAAAGCGGCAGAAAGAGTTGGGCCAGCGATTGGCCCTGTTGCGATTGCCGAGTTATGGCGTGGACACTTTAGCGAAGTTTTTTCTTCGGTAGAATCGGATGTGAGTGGTCTGAGGCGTCAGGCCTTTATTGACTCCCAGCTTAACCCTGGTGAGCAGCTGATATCCGTAGAGAGTATTTCTCGCGTGGTGTCTGGGCTTGCAGGTAGTAAGTCTGGTGGGCTTGATGGTGTTACAGCTAACCACATTAAATTTGCCGGTCCGACTGTGACTTGCATGTTGTCTGTGCTATTTAATGGTTTTCTGAATCATCATTTTGTCCCGGAGGCTTTGACTGAAGTATGTCTTGTTCCCATACCCAAGACGAGCTCCGGTGATATGTCTGCAGTTTCGAATTACCGACCAATTGCACTGGCTGCAGTCGTGTCAAAGGTGTTCGAGAAGTGTTTGTATACTATTCTTGAACCCCAGCTTCGTTCTTCACCTTATCAGTTTGGGTTTAAAGAAAAATCGTCAACCGATTTTTGTGTTTTTATTTTACAGGCAGTGATCCAGTACTTCTGGATGTTTTCTAGTCCGGTGTTTGTGTGTTTTATTGACGCCAAGGCCGCGTTCGACAGGGTTAACCACGAGAAGCTTCTGAATAAGATGGTCTCGAGGGGTATTGACCCTAGGGTAACTGGAACCCTAGCTGCTTGGTTCCAGACACAGCAGTTCCGAGTGAAGTGGAGTGGTGTAATTAGCCAGCCATTCGCAGTGTTGAATGGGGTTCGCCAAGGAGGTGTGCTGTCTCCGTTATTGTACAACCTGTATGTTGATGATTTGAATTTGCTGTTGGCTAGAACTGGAGTTGGTTGCTTCATACAAGGGCTGTGTTTCAACAACCTTAGTTATGCTGACGACCTAGCCGTTCTTGCCCCAACAGTAGCAGCACTGAATAAGCTACTGGCTGTTTGTGACGAATTTGCTTTGATGCATGATGTCGTCTTCAACACGAAGAAAACGCTGTGTATGTCATTCATTCCACGTGGTCTTCATTTGAAGATTATCCCAGATGTTGTACTATCTAGTTCAAAGATTCAAGTTGTCCAGCATTTCAAATACTTGGGTTTCACGTTTTCATCTTCGATGACTGCTGAAGCGCATGTTTCTTCGCTTATGAGGTCTCTATCTATTAGAGCAAATATACTGATAAGGAGGTTTGGTAGCTGCGAGGCCCCGGTAAAGAGTTTTCTTTTCAGGGCTTACTGCACGCCACTTTACTGCCTTCCTCTTGCGTGTAATGTCAGTGTGAAATGTGAGAATTCTTTTCGGGTTATGTATAATAATTCGTTCCGGTGGCTTCACGGTCTTCCTTGGAATTGTAGTGCATCGGGAATGTTTGTTGGTGAAGGGCTTCCATCTTTTGGTGAACTTCGGAGGCGGTCAATTCTTTCCCTTCAAACCAGGATCCTCCGATCCCCTAGCCCACTTCTTAGGATCCTTTGTGGGCCTCAGATGCGGCTTTCTCTGCCTGTATGGCTTGCGTGGACTCGTGAGTTGTACGCAGGGCTTTTGACGGGAGTCACGTAAGTGACCTCGTATTTACATTTGTTTGTTTGTTGAGTGTGTTTTTGTTATTTTGTGGCCCATGTTGGCCTTATTTGAAATAAAATAAAAAAATAAATAAAATACGGCCTTGAAGCGTGGTAACTACGCATCTCTGTAACGTGATTAGTTGTATTCGCCCGTGGCATGATAATTCTGCTGAAAAATAGAAAAATCGTTCCAGCCTTGACGGCAAAAAGCCAGAATTCTTGACGTTATCCGTAGTTACTACGGTAAGTAGGAACTCGCTCATAATAGATTATTTAGTTTGAAGCTGGGCTTCTTCAGGGTTCAGGTTTAGGTTTTTATGGCACTTGCAGCCTCTGGCTCAAGTGCCATATACCGATCACAATTCCGTCTGTCGGTCTGTCGGTCTGTCGGTCGGTCCGAGTTTTTTGTCCCACATATCCGAGTTAGGGTACTTCCAGATGTGCTAGGACAATGAAACTTGGCAGGCATATCAGGGACCCGACCAAACTAACCTGGAAATAATCAGTTTCCCGATCCGACCATATGCGGGGAAGTGGGGGCGCTGGAAACTTGAAAATTTAGGGCATTTTGTCACACTTTTTCGAGTTAGGGTACTTCCAGTTGTGCTAGGACCATGAAACTTGGCAGGCATATCAGAGACCCGACCAAACAAACTTAGAAATAATCAGTTTTCTGATCCGACCATTTTGGGGGGGGGATGGAGGGCAGGGGAATCCGGAAAATTGAGAAGTGTATAACTTTCGAACGGATGATCGGATTGTAATGAAACTTCATAACTGAATAGAATATATATCTGTAATGTCCCGTTTAAACTCTTGACCGGATTCGGTAGCCAGTGGGGAGTTGGGGGGGGGGGGACCGGAAATTTCAAGAAACGGTTAGAATGGAGGGATCGGAGTGAAACTTGCTGGGAAGAACAAGCATCTGCTCTAGATAAGTCCTTTAGACCATTGTACTGGATCCGGACACTTATGGGGGGGGGGGCGGAATTCCGGTGATGGTGGTTTTGGGGATTTTCACGATGAAACTTGGCAGGCATATCAGAGACCCAATCAAACTGACTTCAAAAAAAAAATTGTCGATCAGATAATGGTGGGGGGAGTGGAGGGAGGGGAATCCGAAATTTTCAGTCATGCGTAATTTTGGAATGGGTGATCGGATTCGAGTGAAATTTAAGAATTGAACAGAGGACATTTCTCCGATGATTTTTTTCATATCCGGACCGGATCCGGCAACTATTGGGGGGGGGGGGGAAATAGTGACCCGTTTAGAATGGAGGGATCGGGATGGAACTTTGTGGGAAGAACAAACAGATGCTCTAGGTAAGTCATTTTCTGAATCGGATTGGCTACGTGCACCGCGGGGGAGCTGGGGGGGGGGGTGGACCGGAAATCTCGAGAAACGGTTAGAATGATGGTATCGGAGTGAAACTTGCTGGGAAGAACAAACATCTGGTCCATGTAAATCTTTTACATAATTTGACTGGATCCGGACACTTGAGGGGGGGGGAGGAGGGGGTTTCCCGGAATTCCGTTTTTGGGGGGATTTTCACGACGAAACTTGGAAGGCATATCAGGGACCCGGTCAAACTGACTTGGAATAAAAAAAAATCCTCGATATGATAATCTTGGGGGGGGGGGGGAGTTGAGGGAGGGGAATCCGGAATATTGAGTCATGCGTAACTTTGGAACGGGTGATCGGATTCGAGTGAAATTTAATAATTAACCAGAGGACATTTTTCTCTTGTGACCTTTTTCATTTCCGGACCGAATCCGGCAATCATTGGGGGGAGGGCGGAAAATACTTGACCCGCTTAGACTGGTGTGATCTGGATCGAACTTCGTGGGAATGACAAACAGATGCTCTGGATTAATCATTTACAGAACCGGATTGGCTCCGGTTATTGTGGGTGGAGTTGGAGGAGGGGGGGGGGGGGGTCTGGGATTCCGGTGATCGCGCGTTAAGGTACTTCCAGATGTGCTAGGACGATGAAACTTCGCTGGAATATTGGAGACTCAACAATATTTGCTTAGAAATTGCTACTTCCCAAATCCGATTATTCCTTAAAGTACCAATCTTGACCGCAAAGTAAAAAAAATACTTTTAAGCAATATATGCATTTTCGTGATGCCCATCAGCCCATTAGCAGTTTTCCCTCAAGGGTTTTGCTTACAAATGAAGTTCCAGCTCCCTGAGAGCGCGCATCTCAACCGCAAAGTCGAAACTTACTTTTGATCAATCAAATCATCTTGACCCATGCAAGTGCCATATGAGCTTACAGCTCTTGTTTAAACAGTAAACTAAATAACACAAGGTCCAGATAGATATAAGGTTTGACAGCAAACAAATTACAACAGAAATGATTTTTACACCAACTTGTAGAGAAAAAAAAAATTGTACAACATAGCTAAAGTTGAGAAACCTCGCGGGGTGCAAAATTTACGCTTTTTAGTGTTTTATATTTTTTTTTTCATCTGATATTTTTATTTTCGTAAGGCTTAGTGTTTTCTTCATGGGCAACTTCCTTCTGACGTGGTTTTTTCTTATCATTTGATTAGTTGTTTGGTCGTAAACAAAAAACTTCAAAACGGTAACATTTTTGTTTTGTAGGCTACATTGATAAGTCCCATTCTCGAATATGGGCACTGCTCAGTTAGACACTTTTACAATAGAGATATTGATGCCCTCGAGACTGTTCAGCGGCGGCTCACTAAAATCCCGCCTAAACTGAGACATCTCTCATATCAGCAAAGGCTTGAAAGACTGAAACTCCCTACGCTCGCATACCGTTTCCACAGGGGGGACCTCATTGAGACACACAAGCTATGCCACGGTATGGACGAAAATATCGAAGCTGACGACATCCTCAAGTTCAACTTTAACAACTTACGCGGTCACAGCCTCAAACTCACCGCAGAGAGGTTCTGCAAAGATATTGGTCGGTGGAGTTTCAAAAACTGCGTGCCGCCCCATTGGAATCAACTGCCCGAAGAAACAGCAAACGTTCCATCACTGAGCAGATTCAAGAAAGAAATTGATGAAATGTATCTTTCCCAAATGTACGACCCTAAATGTTTCAAAAGAACTTTGTAGAGGCTTTGTAGCCTAACAGTTTTTTGCAGTGTGTTATTCTTATTATTATTATATTCAAGCGGTTGATTATGGACAAATAGCAAAAATGATTAAAGGGGTCTAGCGAAGACTCGGAAATGTACAAGATTCGATTGTCTGGATCAAGAAGTCTGATAAACATTAAATTTTCGGGATCCCATCGAAACCTTTGGTCTTGGTCGTTACTGATGAGAAAGAACGAACCGACTGGTTTTCAGAAAAATCAACGATTTTTATGAGAATTTAACCTGTTTTGACTACCATGCATTGACAACTGAGCCCAGATTACCCAGTAACTGAAGGTCAGAACTTGACCACGGGGTTGACCCTACTCTCCCCCTCCATGGGCAACTAAGCCCAGATTGTCCACTAGTCGAGCTCGTGAACCACCACAGGTACCAAATTTTAATTTGATATGGGGCCTGCTTTAGCGTCCCCCCCCCCACACACACACACGTTCGGTTCAGAGGCAGCTATGCCCTTGCGAACCATGATAGGTATCAAGCTGAAATTTGGAATGGTTGTTGTCATTGGGGTCCACATTTTGTCTTTTACGGGTTCCGCCCACAGCATGAACCCAACTGGTGTTCTGATCCGAATCCCTTAGGCTGACAATCCTCTGTAGCGTCGACCGGTGGGGATGATTCTCAGCTCTTCGGAAACGTATGGAGGTTTTTTTACTCAAGAGCAGAACGGAATACAAAAGCTCTTACAGTATATACGTCACGCACCTTCAATGACGCAGTGGGTCGAAGACCCTCCCGACCCCGGAAGTGTTCCCGAACAGAGACCGAAGTGGTAAATGTAAAACTGTCAGGTGTAAAATGTACAGCTGGTACTTGCTTATCTCATTCTAAGTCTGCTCGTCTATTTTTGGGATCCCAAAACGTAAGTGGAGGGATACCAATGACATCGCAAAAAATGTCTGTCTGTCGGTCTGTCTAAGAGCACGATAACTCTCGAAGGGAATGAGATATGTTGATGAAACTTGGTGTGAGCATTCATTGGGTCAAGGGTACGGTCAAGTTCATAGATGGGCTCTGTAGCCCGACATTTAGGGGTGGGGGAGGGGGTTTCAAATTAAGGGGCAACACTTTTTTTTAAAGCTATTGAGATAGTTGGTTTAGGGGTAAGGAGACATGCTGAATCCTAATATGAAAGTTATTTTCTTGCCGGACAAGTAGTTCACCGGGAATCCGGCGAAAACCGGACACAAAATTTGTCAACGTTTTCGGCTTTAGCAGTCCTACCCCTTTATTCACAAACTAGTATAGCTCTGCGCGTGGATGCCGGCATTCATTTGTTTATTCTGTGTCACGTCGATCGGAGAGATCTAGTGTAGGTAATCGAAGCCACGGGCGTCACGACCGGGGGGGAGGGAGGGGGGGACGCCCCCCCCCCCCATTTTGTCGGCCAGAGTCGGTAAAAAATAACCGAGTAGGCGCGAAGTGCCGCGATTTCTCGCCAAAACAGTTGATTTTTTTCTGAAAATCAGTCGATTTTCTGATAATCAGACGATTTTTCGTCAAAACAGTCGTTTTTTTTCTGAAAATCGGCCGATTTTTTCGAAACGGTCGTTTTTTTCTTGAAGACAGTCGTTTTTCTGCAAAAACGGTCGGTAAAAATTCCTTGCCCCCCCCCCCCCCCCCCCCCAAACATTTTGGCTAGTAACGCCTCTGATCGAAGGTCGAATGGGGTTCATATATAATGTTCAGACGAGGAAATATCAAGCGAGGATGTTGTTCAATGAGGATTCACTGGTAAAGTACAGGTCAAGTTCGTAGAGGGGTCCTTTAGTCCTATTTCTAGAGGCAGAGGATGGGTTTGGAATTTACGGTAAAAACATGTATGTCTTATAACTAATAAGATATTCACTGAGGGGTAAGGAGGTCCGCTGAATCCATACCTGAACTTAGGTTTCTTGCTGGACAAAAGGTTCATCACGAATTCGGCTGAAACTGGAAATTTGGTTGAAGTTCAAAGTTGTTTCTGAAATCGATTAGAGATTCGGTATCGGGGCAAGGAGACATGCTGAATCCATTTTTGAACTTTATTTTAACAGTAAAAATATTCAAGGAATCTGACAAAGCCGGAATGGCGAAGACATGACCCAATTGTTTGAATCAGTTGTTAGATTTTTGAGATCCCATCGAAACCTTTGGTCTTGTTTCAAATGCCATGATATACAAAAAGTTCTGTCAATCACATGTAGGAAAATCCGCATGTAATCAAAAACTGACAAATTAAATTAAATATAAATAAATACAATAAGTACACTTTAACTGATAATTATTTAAAGGCGGCTATGATGTCATGTAGTAGTCCTTCGCGTTTTTGCCTTCGAAATTGCGGACGCTGTCTGTAATGAACTGCATTGCCATAAACTACAGGATACATTTCTTCTGCAGGGTAGGGGTTGTACGCAGGCGCAGGCCGAGACCCAGCCGACAGAGAGTAAGCCCCGGGTTCGGGTTTCGCTGAAACTGTTCAAAAAACAATTAGTGGTAAGGGCACACAGACAATAATAGTGGGAAAGACCGGTGACTTCGCCAAAATCGGGTCTCTGAAAATCAACAGGAACGCTACCTAGCGTTTGGGCTTTGTCCAATTTCAAGCGGTAGATGATTAATATAATAAAAGCAAGAGGGCGTGAGTAGGTAATGTCTGTCAACATTAATTGATTCGAAATCGTGAATTCAACATTTGTTTCCATGAAAAAGCTATTTATTCTTTTCCAACTTGTTTTTTATTCCAATGAAAGAGGAAATCGGAGTGGAGAGAGGATGCTCATCATAAACGATACGAAAAAAAATCAACAAAACGTGCTTTGATGATGATTCTGCGGGGAGCGATGGATCAACAGAGCGATTTTTTAACGGAAGAACATCCGCTAAACGGCGCTGATTGTTGTGACTCATGGGGCCTACGGGAGTTTCCGGTCTTTCCCACTTTTACTGTCTTTGGTAAGGGCACACCATAAAGTAATGAAGCAAAGACCGTTTAAGAGTGAAACTCCCCTAAGCCCGACGAGTCGTGATAATTAGAGCTTCGGCTCCCTTCTTGCTAAATCATCGTCCAAATTCACGTGTCACGTATTGATCCTCCTGGTTTATTCATATTTTAGTTTGTTTAAGTACTTTGCGGACAGACGCAAGAAGTTCAAGTTCGTAAGGTTGACCAATAGGAGAAGAGGTCCAAAACAAATTTGAAACTGAAACTGAAAAGTGCTGAGATGATGATAATTATGGTTTATACGTGGGCATAATAAGGTCAAATAACTTGAAACATTTTTTTTTTCAAGAATACTCAAATACGTTTTTTTTGTAAATTTTTGCTGTTCTTGTTGGTTTTTGCTGTTGTGAGCAGGAAGAAAGGGTATAATAGTAATACTGAGCTGTTATTTCATATTGATTTATTTAGTTATTGGATCTTATTTGGAATTTATTTATTGGAAGTTACTTTTTTTTCTGAATATTAACCATGGCCCTCTAGGTCTTTTGATGTTAATAAAATATTAATAAAATCTAGGGCTTTTGATGTTAATAACACCTATCACCTATCTATGGTTTATTTGTGCCAATTATAAGTTCGAAGAAATTGGAACACAAAATTTTCGTAAAGGAACAAGGTTGAATTCTCGTCTTAGCGACGATAATGTGGGTGTAATAAGGTCGAATAGTTTTTTTTTCAAGAATTGTTAGATAATTATTGCTTGTAAATTTTTTTCTTGTAGGTTTTTGTTAAGGTGAGAGGGAAGGTTGCTTACTGGATTATGTATTCTTTGAAACTGATTAATTTATTTGTTGGAATTTATTTTCATGGCCCATTTAGGCCCATTAGGGCTTTAAGTGTTAATAAATATGTATCTATATATCTATATTCATATGTGGCAATAATAAGTTGGAACAACTAGAAACTTTTTTTCAAGAATAAATTGCCACAAAAAAAATTCGTAAAGTTAACAAGGTTCAATTCTCGTCTGAGCGGCGACAAACTTTACAGAACATATTTTGCGAAAAACTTTAAGAACCTTACGAACGCCGTCTGAATCGTCCTTTACTCTCACTTTCATCATTTGAAGTTGGACAAGGTCCAAACGCTAGGTAGCGGGCAGCTCGAGTTTCGCGACCCGATTTCAGCAGAGTTTCCTGTCTTTCCCAGTGTTACGGTCTTTATGATGAAGCACCAAATGCCTTTTACTAAATGCCGAGTAGCCTACCAAAAAAAAATTACTACTAAATTGCTTTGAAGCAGAACTAAAATCTTACGTAATTTGATTGTTTATTTAACAGTATTACGTGCCACTAATTTGCTATTTGTCTAGTGCAATAGATCCCGAGTATTGATCACGTTCTATTCCAAAGCGCGAAAACCGGGTGTAAAGTTCAGCAACTTTTCAAAGCAGCGCGAAAACCATTGGAAAGTGTTCGACTTTGCTTTTCAGCTCGCAAAAACCCTCATTTAAGAATCTTCCCGATTGTTTGTTTCTTCTTGCTTTGTGACTTACTCTGAGACGAGACTTAGCCATACCTGAAAATAGACCATAGACCTGAAAATGAGACTTACCCTTCGGTGACTCCCGGAGTGCCACGTCAATTTTAGGTTTTGCTTCGTCCACTTTAGGTTTTGGTGCTTCCTCAACCTTCGGTTTTGGAAAGGGTGGCGGGGCCAGAACAGTCAGTCCCAAGATTGCTATTGGCAGTGCTACAGGACAAGATAACAAGTTTACATGAAATCGATAAACTGACGATTTACAGAAGCACTAAATTTGATTAGTTTTTGCATTTCTAAAGCTGACTGCTTTTTGTCCTATTAAGAACAAATCATCCCAAAACAATACGAGTGAAGAAGTCGTATGGCTTACCCGGTCGGGTTTCAAGCATGCTTCTGTTTTGCTTTGTGAAATCTGCTTCACAGAAAACAAAACGAGCCTAGTTTCGAACTGTAGAAACAATTTTCAGCACCCAGACCCGTGAAAATTCAGCGGAAATCGTAGAATTTCACCCGGTATCCTTTGTACTTTAAAGCGTCTAAAATGCCACTTTACTTGGCATTACCGATTCTTCTGCCCCGGTTATCCGAGCACCACAGTATTCGGACCCAGAGAAGTATTTTTCACTACAGTTAAATACTTGCTACAGCCAATGACCTATGGTTTGTTGTTCGTAGTCACCCACCTGGGTCTCCCACTGGCATGGTATCGCGACTTCCACCTTTTATAAGTTTCGTCATTTCCACTAGGTGGCGCGCAACGGTGACAAAAAGGTTGAAGGTGCTCTGAAGGCTTACCGACGAAACGTCCCTATGACAAAACGTCCCCTGGCGAAACGTTCCCGTGACAAAACGTCCCCGTGTCAAAACGTCCCCGTGACAAAACGTCCCCATGACAAAACGTCCCCGGGTCAAAACGTCCCCATGACAAAACGTCCCCGTGACAAAACGTGACAAAAATGTGAAAGGTGCTCTGCAGGCTTACCGACGAGACGTCCCCATGACAAAACGTCCCCTGGCGAAACGTCCCCATCACAAATTGTCCCCTGGCGAAACGTCCCCGTGACAAAACGTCCCCGTGACAAAACATCCCCATGACAAAACGTCCCCGTGACAAAACGTCCCCATGTCAAAACGTCCCCATGAAAAACAGCCCCAGGGCAAAACGTCCCCAAGCACATAGATTTTTAATTTCGCCTCGATCTTAAGGTGCATGATCGAGGTAAAACAAGTTCAGAGTGTGCATTACAGATGTGGGAACATTTCTTATAAGCAGGAAAGATCGGACATAAGACCGGTTGCTTCATAAATGTATTGTTTTCAGTTAAAATATGTAGTGTAAAATGCCTTGCACTTTACTCGTAACTGATCAGTTCTAGTTTGTTTGAAGCAACATGCACAGTCTGAGGAGCACCAATAAGCTCCTCAAAGAAAGGGGAAGCCCGCCGTGGCTCAAAGAGAGTCAAACAAGGAAAATGCAAAAATAAGCGTAGTGCCGTCATGCTAGATAAAAATGACATGGGAAGCGAGGAAACGAAAGCGGCTGGAACGATTAGTAAGATAGAGAGACATAGTAAATCTAGGTTAGACGGATTTGTTCCTTCGAACAAAAGCGAGATCAATGAGTTATATTGGCAGCGAAAACTAACACACAAATAAACCAATTAAATAAAAGATAAAACGAAAACTTACAAAATACTACATCTTTGCGCTTTCTTTAAGAAATGGCTATAGCGGGAGCATCACTTTGGTTTGTTTCTTGACTATCGGTTAAATGCTGAAGTAGTCAACCCATCGTGGTTCTCAAAAGTTTATATTCCAAGAACATTTTTTGTCTGAACTGATGAAGCAATCAGTAATCTCATAGGCCGAGCTATCCCTCAGCGAAAAAAAAAATCTATAGCCGGGGACGTTTCGATGGGGACGTTTCGCCACGGGGACGTTTTGTCGTGGGGACGTTTTGTTATGGGGACGTTTTTTCACGGGACGTTTCGTCGGGGACGTTTCGCCAGGGGACTTTTTGTCACGGGGACGTTTCGCCACGGGGACGTTTTGTCGTGGGGACGTTTTGTCATGGGGACGTCTTGTCACGGGGACGTTTTCCCAGGGTACGTTTCGAATGGGGACGTTTTGTCGACAACCCGCCCTGCACGCTCATCCACAGATTGAAACTGAACTAATTTTGTTGAAAAATGGACTTCTAAGCGACGTATTTTTTCCGTCAGAGGCTCTGATTCAGCATAAAAATAGGTATCCTAGGTGCCACGTGTAGTCGAAAAGATTGACCCTCAAAGGAGAAACAAGTCGCTTAATTGAAGATTAACTGAAACCCGATACTACTCAATTGTCTTGCTTCTCAACAGCTAGCGCTACCGTCAGTCCCCTATTTTCGATTTTCCGTTCATAGGTGTTTCGTCCTTGGGCTCGTTTTTTCGCACTCAAGCCCCGCCCGTCGAACGGAATGAATAAGACAAAATGACCAGGCGGGTTTGGAGCTCACGAAAGAGAAACGTCAATGCTCAGGCGCTTTTCCGCTGAAGGTAAAACGTTATTGAGAATTACTCAACAAGAGAAATGCCGAATCCTAACTGGCTAAAACGATTACTTCATCATCTTAGACAATCCAGGAAATTATCTTTTTTGGCCATTTAGAAGCTTCCATTCTTTTCTCCCATTAGAAACAAATATTACCGTCAATACGTTAGCATTCAGGATAACTGAATAACTAGATGATAACCAAATCTATAGAAGGAGTATTATCGAACGCACAAATTGGTTAATTGTGTCGCGAGAGCAACACTTTGGTTTTGTCGTGTTTTTTTTTTTTCCTAGTACCCCGACTTGCGTTTATCCTTAGAAAGTGGTAAGGGTCTAAGCTGTGCGGTTTTTCCGGAAAGTGTGGACCTTAGGCCGGATTGATGAATATGACATTACATTTTGGAAAGCTCCGTAGAACTCTTGCCTGGGGCCAAAAAGGATGGTTTTCGCTTGTCATTGAGCCAGAGCCTACAGTGTGGGAAGTAAAGGGGAGCTGTATAGCCTATGTCAGAGAGGACTATCTGAAGTTTTCCAGTCAAGCTTTCGTTTCATCAAACCATGTTTGTGCTTTCGAGTGGAAAGCTCCGTTCTAGCAGGCAATCAGACAGGCACCAGTTTTAAACTGAAGATGGACTAAAATCTATAAGTGCGAAATATGTGTGGTAGTTCCCTGGCCCCACAGCCAACATTTCTTCTTTGAGGGATAAATATAAAAATCTGCAGAAACTAAAAAGTGTCATTTTCCCATGGGTCCGAAAGTGCTGCCATCTATTGTTTCTACCCGTTTCTGTTCGTGATTTCAGCTGAGTTTACCATCCCATTTTATACATTTGGGAGTGAGGAAGAGAAATAATATCAGATGGGTCTCCTAAACTTTAAAAGTTCTCTCACTGCTAAAGAAATTAGAGCTTATCCTTTGCTCCTTTCTAAGTGGTGACATTAGAAAGTTGGCCTACGGCAAAAAAGGCAACTTAATTTGAACTAATATAGATAGAATTTTTTTTTCAACGGCATCCGGTAGAACTCGATGAGCTGATCAAAGCATATGTCATCTGTTTTTTGGTACAAAAATTCCTTCATGAGATACAACAGTTTGAAAGTTTGGAGGGGTTGACAACTTCGGTAGTGAGGTGCACACTGAAACCAAAAATAGGCCGATACCAGTCGTGAGACATGTAGGGTACTTGTAAGCAACAGTCGGTTGTTAGACCATAAGCATTAGCAACGTTCGTAGTTGGTGTACCTATTAATCCTATTATTTCTTCCTTGTGTATTTGATCGTGAGAACAATTTGGTACCATGCCTATCACGGGGAGATGTACTTGTAAGTAAGAATCGGTTACTAGAAGGGGTTCATGAGGGGCTAGAAACTTGTGAAAATTGGTGTACATTTTTGCTTTGTTCTCTATAAATCAGAGGGTAAGAAAACTAGTCTCCTTGGTCCATCACTGTAAAATGGAATTCAGTCTTTGAGGGGTTGACGACTTTAGTGGTAGGGTACAAACTCAAAACAAAGAATAGGCGGAACCCAGTTGTGAGACATGTTAGGGACGTGTAAGTAACAACCGGCTGTTATAACATAACCATCTTTGGCGGTGAGAGGTTTCCGACCGTGTTAACGCAACGGATGCAAATGATAATGTAAAACAACGACATAGTTTCGAAATAATTAGCAGAGTGGCATCTATGGTATTTTGATCCTGAAAAGTTACGGATAGCTTTATAGTACAAATTAGATTATATAAGAATGTTCCAAGTTTGCACGAGTCACGATGTCTACGATTGAAAAGGATAAAGTTCAACTGGCAGCAAAGTCAATTATTTAGTCCCTACTTCGGATTTTCTGTTATTTTTTTTTTACTTGTAAGCAAAAATCGACTGTTAGACCATAATCATTTTCAGCGATGAGGGGCTTGTAGCTTTTGCTAGCTGGTGTACCTATTAATCCTATTATTTGTTCCTGGTGTATTTGAACTTGTAACTAACAATCGGTGATTACACCATAATCATCTTCGGCTATGAGGGGCTTCTGACTTTTCCTAGTATGTGTCCCTATTAAATTCCCTACTTCCGATATTCTGTTGTTTTTTTTTCACCGCTGAGGTTACCACATGAAGAAAATTATTCTTCATGGATTAGAACACCCCATTTTGAAAACCTCGATGGGTTAACAAATCCAGCATTTAACCGTTAGCGACGAAACAAAGCCAAAGTGTTGCTCTCGCAACACTTTTGTCGGCGAAGCCGAACAAAGGTTGCTGCAACATTTCACGTTGCCCAGGCAACGTAGGTCTAGTTATTATTTAACTGAAAAGACAACTTATTTTTGTGTCATTTAACTGAATACACTATACACTGAATAATTTTGATTCTGCGAAGGGATTTTTTTTTTTTCCACTATCTGCTCTAGTTATGAATTCAGAATATCTGTGACCGTCCCCACAACGTAAATTCTACTATAACGCGCGAAATTTTAATCTCAACACAAACGCGGCTTTTCAGTGGGCAGTGGTGAGCTTGGTGAAGACTGCGTGGTGCCTGGACCAAAAAAATCATAAATCTTTCTGGTAGGGCATAGAACACAGAAACAAGAGCATAGAGGTACCACAAATCACACGGAAATGTCACTATTTCAAAATCGATTATTCGTGAATAGTGGAATAACGAAGTAACGCATTTTCAGCGGGTCTTCAAGCCAATTTAAGTGAAAAAGTGATGGGTAACTGGATTGTCCTGTCCCAGCCCTTTTCAGTTAAACTTTAACAAGAACACAAGAAATCGGTTATCCGCATCCGTCCTTGGTAAAACGAATGAAAATTGATATGTTGGTCTTAAACCAGTTCAGCACGCCAAACGGAGAAGTCTCTGTTTAACTCCCTCTTCTCATTATTATCAGCGTAAATTACACAGGGATAGGCTACTCCTAAGGTGTACTCTCGCCGTTCCCCGAGGGCTCCTCGGGAAAACGAAGGGAACGGCGAGAATAGAGGGAGTCACTCCACGCGGACTCCGCGTACAGAAACAGCGAGAACACGTGGAATGCTTCCAAAGTGGATTTTATTCGAGAATAAAATATGCAGTTGACGAAATTAGTCTGGATCCACTTTATTTTTGGTTTCGTTTATTCTGATTGTTTTTAACTAATTTTACATTGCACCAGCACGAGCAAAAACTGATTCCCCTCCGAATCTGAAAGGGAGTCCTTCTTTATGATGGTGATGATAATCAGAGCATTCCCACTGGGAGTGAGTCCCGGGACAAACAACAAGAGCTGGAAGCTCATATGGCACTTGCAAGACTTGGTAAATAAGAATGACGATGGACCCTTGGAAACCACGAGAACGTAGCATTTGGTAATTTTTTTTATTTTTTTTGCACTTGATTATTTTTGCCGGGCTCATGGGGATCATGAAAATGTAGGTTTTGCTTAAAAGTATTATTTGTACTTTGCGGTTAAGATGAGTACTTTAAGGGATGGTCGGATCTGGGAAGTGACAATTTCTAAGACAATCTTGTCAAGTCTCTAGGTTTCCTCTCCAAGTTTCATCATCCTAGCACATCCAGAAGTAGCCTACCTAAAACTCCGATCACCGGAATTCTGGACCCCTCTCCAACTCCCCCAGATTGACCGAGTCCGGTCCGTTTCTATCACTGACGTATCTAGGGCTTACGCTTGTTCTACCCACCAAGTCTTATCCCAATCGCTATATTCTAAGCGTGTTACAAAATTTCTGCTCCCCCCCCCCGACTCCCCCACATTGATCGGATCCTGTCCGCACTTGAAATGGGACATCTGAGACACGAAGTCTTTCCAAATATCAAGTTTCATTAAGATCCAATTCCCTGTTCAAAAGTTATTTATACGTCAATATTCCAGATTCCCCCTCCCTCCACGGTGGTCGGATCGGGGAAGTGACTATTTCCAAGTTAGTTTGGTCGGGTCCCTAATATGTCTGCCAAGTTTCATCGTCCTAGCACATGTGTAAGCATCTTAAGTCGGGATCACCGGAATTCCGGAACGCTCCCTCCAACTCCCTCCGCAATGCTCGGATCCGTTCCGGTCTTGTCAACTACGTATCTAGGGCTTGTGCTTGTTCTTCCCACCAAGTTTCATCCCCATCCGTCCACTCTGAACATGTCACACGATTTCCGTCCCCCCCCCCCCCGACTTCCCCCGAAGTCATTGGATCCGTTCCTGACTTGAAGTGTGACTAGAAGTGTGAATCCCCCTCCCTCGACTCCCCCCACGGTGGTTGGATCGGGGAAATGACTATTTCCAAGTTAGTTTGGTCGGGTCCCGAATATGCCTGCCAAGTTTCATCGTCTTAGCACATCTGGAAGTACCCTAACTCGCGATCACCGGACTAACCGACTGACTGACAGACCGGCAGACCGACATTGATCAGAAAACGCGGGGACTCCTCAAGTGGAGTCCTCGGGGAACGGCGAGAATACGCCTCTAATAGATCCGTAAGTTAACAAACAGCTTTCAGGTTTGAAACTGAAAGGTAGTGTCAAGCTTTCATCGTGAGGTAGGTTCGTACCTTTTTGTGTACTGGAGGAAAATAATTAAACCAATAGCCTTCTCTAGCAGTGTTTTCGATAGTTTCGGTGACGATCGTAGCGGGACAAATACGAACTACACCGCTTGGTGGCCTGGATCTCGAAACGGAGAATGGCACGAAATATTTGAGATTATAAGGTCAAGAAACAACTTACCCAAAAACCCAGTGGCAAAGACCAGCGGTGCAAATGGCTTGATGAACGAGTTCACGATATCCAGTGAAACTGGTAGGTCCGGAGCCACCGGAAGAACAATGCCGTTTCTATCCTCAGAAGCATCAGTGGAGTTTAATCTTGTTACCGAGTTAGCCTCAACTTTTGCAGACGGTGCCTGTGTAGTGATGACTGTGGGTGGTACAGTAGTCTTGACTGTAGTTGGTGCAACTGCCAAAGTCGTTACTGCTGTAGCCTCCGCTTTTGCAGACGGTGCCATTGTAGTAGCAGATGTAGTTGGAGGGACTTTCTTCGACGGTGCTACGGCAGCCTTGTCCGTATCTGGTGCAATTTGCTTCGATGGTGCTTTCTCTACTGTAGTGGTTACTTTGGGTGGTTCGCTGGTGAAAGTTGTGTTTTCGTCGGTTTCTCTTTTGGGGCGGTTGCGAACAGAAGGTTCATCTTCGAACTGGTTGCTGCTAGATGGCTGGTTAGGCAACGACGGAAAGGATGAACATGTGCTCTCGTTGTCGCAGAAGCCAAAGTCTAGGGTCAAAAAAATATTTTTAGGTTTAAATAATTTTAATTAATTAAATTTATTTTACTGAATTTTTATCGTTAGGTTTAGTTTAACTCAGTTCAGATATTTGTGTCCGCCAAAGCTAATAGGTAGAGACAAAAACTCAAATTAATGCTAGGAATATTTTACAAATTGTAAATTATTTTTTAAAAGTGGCCAATCAAGCAATTAAGAAATCTTTGTACACTCCATCCAACGATTACGAACATAATGAATTTTTGAAGGTCCTCAATTTTATTTCCTGAATCTGAAATTCCCGCTCAAATTTCTAAATTATATGATTCAGAAAACGGTAGGCTCAGTAGGTAAATAGTTACCATTGGAAAGTTTCTGTACTAGCTTCTGAGCAGGCAGGACAGCATTGTACATTTAGTAATTTGGAGGTTGGCACATACCGTTGTTTTGTCGGAGAAAACAAGACCAAAGGTGTCGATGGGATCCCACAAATTGTATGTCTGATCCAGACAGTTGGGTCTTGTCGATATCGGGTCTTCGCCAGACTTCTTAAACTTTTTTACTTTTAAAGTTTAGAAACAGATTAAGGACAATAGCTATCATCTGAGAAGACCATGTTCAGATATGGATTCACCCCTATGGCTTACGTAATATCTTGACGAAACTGATCAGAATTTCCTTCCTTATTTCTGCCAAATTCCGGTTTCGTCCGGATTCGGGGCGAACTAATTGTCTAGCAAAAAAGTAAAGCTCTCAAACGAATTCAGCATGTCTCCTTACCCCTACATCGAACCTCTAATCAACTTCAGATAAAACTTTTACTTTTAACAAGTTTTCCGGTCTCAGCCGGACTCCAAGCGAACTATATCCGTCCGGTGAGAAAATGATTATAGCCTACATATTTAGCATGTCTTCTTCCCCGTAAATCGAACATCCAATCAAATTCAATATAACTTTTACTTTTAACAATTTTCCGGTTTCGGCCGTGCTTCCGGACGAACTACTCTTCCGTCAAGAGAATAATTTTCATATTCGGATTCAGCCCGTCTCTTAACCCTAAATCGACTATTGCATTAGCTTTTTAAATATTTGTGTTCGCCCCCTAAAATGAAACCCCTCCCCCACTCCTAAATATACAGATATGGAGCCAATCTACGAGCTTGACCTGTACTTTGACCCAAAAGATCCTCACAACAAATTCGGACAAAACATCTGAATCCCTTCGAGAGTTATCGTGCTAGCAGGCAGACGGACGGACGGAGAAATTTACACGTTTTGGGATAGAAAAAAAGTTATTGCAGCTCTTAGCAAGTACCGGTTTTTTGTCAATCGACCTTGTGTCCCCGGCTTGCCCTCTGTTTATCATGATTTTATACAGAAGTATCATTAAAGGACCATCTTGCTTATTCTGCCTTTTATAATATACTTAGCTCCCTTGTGGAAGTATAAGCTTCTAAAATTCCGACCTTTCTCCATTGTTTCATTTGTGGCTAATAATTTTTAGCGCTGTTTCGGCTGTGCCGATTTTTGCCCGTCAGACAACGCAAAGTTTGCCAGAATCTTAAATGTTCCGCTAACAACTCTTTCACATATAAGGATATGATAATCTTCTCTTTTTTACTTCTTTTATTTGCTTAGTTTTACAACTTTTTAACCACGGCGCGTTCAGCTTTCAAACGTTTTGCACTCAGCCGCCGCATCGGAGAGCAGGAAGGCTGGGTAGAGTCGACAAGCTCTAACAGGAAAATCGCTAATTCCAGGTGGAAAGTAATGGTGTTTTCGAAAATCGTTTTTTCTGGTCTGTTTCATTGGGAAAAGATCATTTCTAGTAAGAGTTGTGCTTTAAAACCTTGAACCTTGTACGGTAGGAGACTGGAATCCACTACGGTTTGCTTGAGAATAAAATAAGTCAAATCGTCTTGTAAAAGGATATGTTAGGTCTATAGGATATGAAATGGTGAAGGTGAGGAAGAAGTCTTACCTAATGATACAGATCCATCATAAAGACAGCATCCTGTGTAGCAATCGCTGTCAATTGTGCAGCGTTTGATTGGCCTGCCAGCATAAGCCAAGGCCTGAAAAATACAAATAACTGCCAAATCGTCACCTTTTATCTTCACCAACTATATTATTGACCTCGCAAAAGTAAGCACAGCGTCACAGCAGAGATGGGCGAATCCTAATACGGATTCGAATCTTCTGCTTGTCAAGCTGGATTCGGATTCTAATTCCAAACCCTAAATCTTACGATTCCGCTCAAATTCCTAGACTTCATTCTTCCAGTTTCCGTTTTGCCAATTTTTACAGTGTCCAACTTTTTGGTCTTGTCCACCAAACATACTCAGTACAGTAGAGGTATGCTTATGTGAACAGTTACTTTAATGTGAACAGTGCAGTTTTGGGCTAAATGGTAGAACAAAGATCCAAAATACCCATACTGATGTTTTCACATGCCCTTAATTACCTACTTTGGATAACTGGTAGTTAGCTCTAAACACAGCAAGTGCATGAAAATGTCAAAGTCCACTGTCAACAAACGTTCACATAAGCATACCTCCACTGTAATTTATCACGTTATCTGATACCTTAGATATCAGTGCTTTTCATGACCTATGTATATCAATTTATTTTTTTTAAGGTCGGATTCGAATCCTCAGCATGAAATGGTGGATTCGGAATCGGATTCGTACACTGTAAAAAAAATCTTGCAGTATTTGCTACTGGGATTAATCTTATCTTTACTGAGATAAGATTACCCCTAACTCGGATTAATCTTATCCCGATAGAGATAAGATTAATTCCAGTAGCAAATACTGCATCCTTATTCGGAGACACTTTTCACAGTGTACCCAGCCCTGGATTCGGATTCGAATCCTTTCATGATCTGATTCGCCCATCTATGCGTCACAGTCGATAGACAGCTTTAAACAAGGCCTGGAGAGAGAGTTGAAGGACAAGGCTTAGAAGTATGAATAGGAAGCCCTAGAATGACTATATGATCAGTGATATGGGCATCACCGGGAGAGGTCAGCATTATAGAAAGTCGTTCCAGTTTGATCTAACCCCGATGAAAAAATTTCTCTCAAAATAGTAGTATGAAGTTGTACGAAAAAGTAGCATGCAGTACGAACTGATGCTACTACATGCTTCTATGTCAAGGCTACCTTGTTACTCCATTCTACTGCATGCTACTATTAGCAAGACTGGATGCTACTACAGCAAGACAGGATGCTACTGGATACTACTGTTTAAGACTGGCCCATTTTGAGGCACATTAAATGATAGTATTTTTACTATAACATATGCGACTTTTTCGTACAACTGTCATACAACTACGCAGGCTACACATTTTTCATCGGGACAGGTCTGAGATACACTAGTCAATTTATCCATCACTTGTTCACATAGATACGCTTGAAGACGCGATGAAAACCCATTATTTCGTTGCTCCTCCATTCGTATAATCGATATTCTTGATGAAAGTCCAAAACACGCCAGTGAACCTCAAGAAGAACGAGAAACGTCGCCCGAACGACTCAATATCTCAAATCCTGTGTCAACCAATCACGGCGTTCGTTGGGGACAGCTGTGATGACGCTTCCGGCTTTTCCGCTAGGTCGACGACGAGTCTTGATGGCCACGGTAACAGTTGCCAGTTGCCAAAAGATAAGTATTTTTCGGGTCACAAATTGTCCTATTTAATTAGAGAACTAGCCCTAATAAAACTGTACGGCTGGGAAGTTCGAACATCAGACCAGCAGATTCGCTGATTTATCTTGGTCTACCGATCGGAAGGTCGATCAGAGAGACTAGAGCACTGTTTGTCAAACATATCAAGAATATACCCTTATTTATTCTTGAACATAGTCACAAAAAAATTGCTGAAACTTATCGTTCCATTGTGGCGAATGAGTTGCGTTTCAACCGTCTTATTGTCGCCACGATTTTTCAACTCGGTGGCTCTGCCCCACATTTTATGCATCGCATATTTCTTTCACACTCACCTTTTCACCTTTCGCTCTATTGATTTTCGTTTTCGTTTCTGTAAATTCCTGTTCCGCCTCCCTCCTTGGACCCGAAATAGTAAAATCGTCACTACTTGCAACATCACTGACCCATTTACAGCAGTTGGACAACTTATACAGAAGTACGACAACAACATCAATGCGAGAGCATTCTTCTACAATAGGATAGTTTGTAGATAGGATAATGTTGTCGTAGTCTCTATGTTTGTCTGGTCTCCTCTTGTTATAGTGTTTCCTTCTTCTTTTCTTACTTCATTCCTACTCCGTCTATGCCATGCGCTTTTTGATGGGTGAAAAATCAAATTATTATTATTATTTTAATATTCAGCATTCTTCAGAGGTAATCTTCCGATATGATCAGCTACACATTTCCTGTAACTCCTGTAAGGGGGCGGGATATAAACAGAAACTATTCCGATTCGAGTGATGAACTGGTATAGGGTCAATTACAGATTTAATTCTGTCGCGTGTACTGTCATTAGGACAATAAGTAAGTAAGACGAAGCAAGAGACGTCACGCTCAGAATGCGAAACCTTTGGATCTTGTAGCATCAATGCGCACAGTTAAAACCCTTCATCTGTTTTTTTTTATCCTTCACACAGAAGGGCATGTGTAAAATCTGCAGTTTAAAACAGAATAAACAAACGGCTTCGAAGTAAATAAATTCGACTCACCAACAACACAAAGGCCGAGATGAGCACCAGTCCGCACTTCATTTTCTCCAGATGAAAAGTGAACAACTATCGTCGTAAATTGTTTCCCAAAAATCTAATGAATACGTTTCCTGAATTTTGATTTCTCCCGGAATAATATGTCGGTCAAAATTATAAATTCTGAAGGTGAATCCTTCGCTCAACTTTCGATGCGCTAATTAAGTCTGGGTCTAACATTTCCAGATCCCGCGAGATGATTCAGATTTCTATTACTCGATCTTTCAGAGCTCAGGGCTGAGCAATTCACCAAGGGATTATCAACTCCTTGCCTTGCACTTTACAGCAGTCCGCTGTTGTTGTTCTCGAGCGTCTAGACGCCAGAAATCGTGACCACACTGTCAGAAGTTTCATAACAGATTGCGCATAACACTTTCAAGAATAACCTTTTCACTTAGAAATAAAGTGTTATGACCAATTAAGTTTACACTATTTCGTGCCTAGATCTCCAACAACACCTTCAATTGGTAAAAATACTAATGGGAACGTAAGAAACATAACAGATAACACCCCAAAGTGTTATCTGTTGAAACCGCGCATCCTTTTATTGTCGTTATGTAACTTCTGACAGTGTAGTATTTTTACCTATTGAAGGTGTTGTTGGAGATCTAGGCACGAAATAGTATAAAATTAATTGGTCATAACACTTTATTTCTAAGTGAAAAGGTGTTATTCTTGAAAGTGTTATGCGCAATCTGTTATGAAACTTCTGACAGTGCATCAATAGTAAAAGATAATAAAATCAATAGTAAAAGATAACTGAAGGAGCGACGGCGGAAAGAGCGCCTACAGCTCTTTTGGCTGTGGGAAATCCCCGTCGACACGTCCTCATGGCAAAACATGTCCATGGCAAAATATCCCATGACAATACTCCCCCATGGCGAAACTTCCACACGACTAAACGACCCCATGGCAAAACTTCCCCGTGGCGAAATTTCCCCCCAAAATGTTCAGCTTGGTCTTCATCATCGATCATCGTATTCATTCCTGAATATCTGTTTTACAACATGATAACTTAACCAAATATAGTTGATATACACAATTCATTTAAAATTTGTACGACTTCACAACTTTTGTAACATAATTAAAGGACGCCTCTTGCTTATTCTGCTTTTTTATAATATACCTAGCTCCCATACAGAATTATAAGCTTCGAGAATCCCCACCTTTCTCCACTGTCTGGTTTTCTGCCTATGAATTTTTATCGCTTTTTTTGGCCTTGCCGAGTTTTGCCCGTCACACAACGAAACTTTTGCCGGAACCTTCAAAGTCCGTCGACAACTCTTTCACACATAAGGATCTCAGAAGCATCTGTTTATTACTTCTTTTATTTGCTTAGTTTTCCAAGTTTTTAACCACGGCGCGTTCAGTTTTCAAATATTTTGCGTCCAGCAGCCGCGTCGGAGAGCAGGAAGGCTGGAGATAATCGACAAGCGCTAACAAGGAAATCGCTAATTTCAGGTGGATAGTAATGGTATATTCGAAAACATTTTTTCTGATCCATTTCATTTGGAAAATATCATTTATAGTAAGAGCTGTGCTTTAAACGGTAGGATACGTCGAGGGATACGTCAAACATAGAAATATAAAGAACTTCATAAAATATGGCACAAATGACTTAAGGAATCTCTCAGAAGAGTGACTAGGCGGGTTTTGGAGCATTAATTTATTTGCCGTTCTGGTGCGTGCTTGTACTATTCGTTACTGCGTAGTCTGGCAGATACCCATGTGCTTTTCTGTTGACAAGCACTTCCTTCCGAATTTCATGACTAAAGTTGTGTTTTTTGGATTCAATTCTGTTTCGTCAATTTTAAACTTTTGATGAAACTTGGTGTGAGGATTCTTTGGGTCAAGAGTAAGGTCGAGTTCGTAAATGGGCTTTGTAGCCCTATATTTAGGGGTGGGGGAGGGGGTCTCAAATTAAGGGGCCAAAAAAACTATTTTTAAAAGCTATTGATATAGTTGATATAGGAGTAAGGAGACATGCTGAATCCGAATATGAAAGTTATTTTCTTGCCGGACAAGTAGGCCACCCGGAATCCGGCGAAAACCGGAAACGAAATTGACGACATGTACGTGCATGGTGGGTGACTTGACTATGCGCGGGAAGGGAGGGTAGCCTATGGAGTGAGCTAAGAAAAGCTATGGTCCCTATCTCCACAAAGCCAAGAATTGTTGGTATACTTGTCAGTCGGTGAGGGTCCAATCGTGGGGTAAGCAGAGCAGTTGACTAACCAAAAGCGTGGTAGTGCAGCGATGCTACGAGGGATCCCAAGGAAGTACTAGGGCTATGACAGAAACAGATGGGAGTTGATGCATCCGCTGCTGTGAGACGCTTCACTTGCTAGGCACCGATGCTGCACCTAAAACTGGCGGCCCCTCGGTAGACGACTTGTTAAGTGCAAAACCGCCTGCGCCGTTCAATAGACGGCGACCGAATTTTACGTACATGCAAAGTTTATACCACCATGGCTACATAACATGTTTCGTCAGGCTTTTTTCAGTGAAAGTTTGTTCGAAATGTCTTGGGCGCCAACTTGTGTTTTGCCACGCCAGCGAATGCCTTGGCCACGGCTTTCACCATTATCCTCAGAAAATCTGGTCTCAGAAATAAGAGTTAATAGCGGGAGTGGGGGAAACAAGGTCCGGCAGATATGCCCTCAAATACTCATTCGCGAACGGTGTACAACAAGCGGCACACCGGAGAGCCAATGGAGCAAGCTCACGGCGCGAAGGCAGCCCCCCCCCCTCACCCTGTTTATAACTCGGCAAAGGACATATGTGCGATCTGGAAAGCTTCATAAATACTCCTTGAGCCCAAACTGACTGGGAAACATATATTTAAACAATGCATAAAACGGCATTGCAGGTTCGTTCCGTCCCCAACGTTTTCCCTGACGCTCGACAGCCTGACAATCCTGGAAAGCTTCACTAGCTTATGCGCAAGCTGAACCGACTTCGGGTAAAAACTCACTTCTTGCGCTCCGCTAGCTTCATGGTGGGTTACACACTTTTACGCACGTCTTTGGGCTTGGAAAAATCGCTAGCAATACGGGCGTATTTATATAAGAAACGGACCGATTTCTGAAATGCGTCTGTATGCTCTTTTCAAGCCCAAATAGTGCGTAAAATACGCTCGTACGCAGCGTGAAAACCCACCATCAGCCAGTGACGTGAAAGTGAATCTACTACTACATGAGTTGAAAGTGATCTCGGCGAGTCAGCGACAAGTTGTGAAGATGCAAGAACTGTTCCGTTCGTCCCGCTCGGCGGATTCTCGCCTTGCCTTTTAAGCTGCTTTCACATTGACGCGTTTGCCTTTCACACTGAGCTACGCAAGCGTTGCGCTTGCGACAACGCAACGCGGAACTTGCGCTTAAAAATTTGACGCAACGCAAGAATAGAACTGAGCTTTATTTTTACGTTGCGTTCGACGCGTACGCATCAGATTTTTCAATTTGTTTTTCACTGAAATGTACGTTTCTGAAGAAAAACTAGTCTAACTAGCTCAAAAGAGTCCAGGACTATATGATAAAAAGGTCCCTGACTATCACAACAAGACTTTCATTAATAATACATGGTTATCAATTTGTGAAATCATCAATAAGGAGTTTAGCCAGAGCATGACTGGTAAGTTCACCCTACTTTGTATCACATTGCATTTAATTGGACCTTGTCTCCTTCAGGTAGCAAATAGTAATAATAAATATTACCCATGAACATTCTACAAACTGTCTGAATATGCCTATAGCCTCCATGTTTAGTCCAGGCATCATTTTAAGTCTTCATCAGAACTAGCCATTTTCTGAAAATGCAACGCACAAGCCTTCACGGTGTTAAAGGTCCGACGCAAGACAGACGCAACGCTGACTCTACGCAAGCGTCTTGTGTTCTCAGTGTGAAAGCCGCATTACACACTGCGTAAGATCCGAGCGTATTTTACGCACGTATTTGGGCTTGGAAAAGTCGCTAGCAATACGGACGTATTTATATAAGAAACGGACCGATTTCTGAAATGCGTCTGTATGCTCGAGATCTTTTCAAGCCCAAATAGTGCGTAAAATACGCTCGTACGCAGCGCATAAAACCACCATCAGCCAGTGACGTGAAAGTGAATCTACTACTACGTGAGTTGAAAGTGATCTCGGCAAGTCAGCGACAAGTTGTGAAGATGCAACGACTTTTCCGTTCGTCCCGCTCGGCGGATTCTCGGTTTGCCTTTTAAAAAGCGAATCTGCGAGACCGCCAGAATCGCCCTACAAGCCTCTTAGCTCACGCAGAAGCTGCTTTTCCTCTAGTAAGGAAAGCTGTGTTCAATCTGCATAAATTATGAGACCTCGGGTGGGGGTTATCCCCACGCTTTATCAGCAGCAAATAAAAGGCAAGTAGAAGGGCACCAATACTGAAGTCACGAATGCTTTAAGGATTTTGGTATGTTTATTTTATAGTAAACTTGCATCCAACAATAACTATATACAATTTATAATACGTATATAAATAGTTAACATATTTTACTTCTTATACAGATGAAACATGCGAGTTATGCTATATATGTGATTTGCCGAGTATACTCATTTGGAAGGGCAAAATTATAACATCTCAACTCCACAACCGATAGATTAGACGTATATTATAATCCTAAATATACCGTTTGCGTCATACTATACACAGTTTACGACGTCTTGCAGATTCCAGGTTGAGTACAAGAATAACCAAATCTCACTCTCGTTTTTTCTTATATACAGACAAACTTGACCGAGTACACCTTTCCAAATTGTTTTCAGCCCCATTCTTTACTATGTAAATACATGCAAGGCAAATGTCGAAATCTAGGGCAAAGACTCACCCTCTTTCTACAGTTTGTTCAGTACACCATGCGACTCAAATGGGAAACAAAAACAGTGTACTAAACAAACTGGTGTACAGTATACGGAACGCATACAATTGGCCTCATCTCGACGGTTGGTTACCGATCCCTGCCATTAGACCCAGAGGCTATGTTCCAACATGTTAATATATTTACATGGTAATATTCACATTGTTCGTAGTATCTACTTGTATCAGGAAAGAGTAAAGGAGTGTGAAAGTGTAGGAAGAAAATGAACGTAAAAGCACTCAGTTCGTTATGAAGGCTACTGAATCAATACAGCTGCAACGGCACGAGTTGACAAAATAGCTGCAAGATCAGAGAACTTTATGCAGACTAGGATATGATTTTGAATAGTAAGCCGAGTTTATGTAAACTGGGTGCGCGGCGAGGTTACAGGGGGGAGGGGGGCACTGAAAAAACAAGTTCAGACAATTTTTGTTTCTTTGTTGCCATTTTCTATCCTCTTCGTTTTTTTTAGAACTGCAGAAGCTAATGTAGCTGTCAAACGCCCAGGTATCAATCAAACTAAAGTTTTTGTTTTATTTCGATTGGAACGAAGCAAAGTGGAACGGACGTAGCTAGAAGTTTTGTAGGAGTTACAGAGTGGGGGTTGGGGAGAAGGGAATATAACTGTGGTGGTCTTGTCCACTATTTTAAACAGCCACTGCGTACTTTTACCAAGGAATATTTTACGCAAAAACAAGATAAATAAATGCGTGGGTTCCAATTTTACAGCTAACTATAAAGCTGCTTTCACATTGGCGCGTAGAGCCTTTCACACTGAGCTACGCAACCTCTGCGTCGCACTTGCGGGGATGCAGCGCAGAGCTTACGCAGACAAATGAACGCAACGCAAGAATGGAACCAAGTTGTATTCTTGCGTTGCGTCGACGCGTCCGCATCCGATTTTTTTAGTGAAAAAGTTTTTGAAGAAAAACTGGAGAAAACCTGCTGCTAATGATGAAGAAAAACTTACTGATGATGAAAAAAAAGAAAATTCAGCAGAAGAAACCGAGGAAGGAAAACGTAAATACCCGTTCAGCGTGGAATCTTCTCGCATAGGTGTGAAAGATACGCTACGCAACCTGTGCGGTATGCATGATAAACGCATACGCAACGCTTCGATACAACGCGTCAATGTGAAAGCGGCTTATAATGGTCGATCGCGCTAAACGGATGAATCAGCTGAGGTTTATTTCAGCGATATCGCGGCCCTTCTTGGAAAGGGTCCTCGTCAGGCTGTAGATAACAAGACGGACCTGCAACAACTGATCTACTGCAGGTTCGTTCTTATACCTACAGTCAGGCCCGGACACACATATGCAAGGCCCCTAGGTGGTTACAAGGGTTTGCCTCTTTTTTGGTAATTTAGCGAAAAACAAAATTCACTTTTTTTCATCTAACGTACTAGTTGAGAAAATAGACAATCAGACTTAAAAATGTAATGCACAAGTACCAACTACTTTTTTAACATTGGGAACTATAAGGATTGAAGCCAAGATGACCATTCAGTGCAAAAAAAATAAAAACAATAAATGTTTACAGTTTCCTGGTTCCACGTCGTTCTCTGTTGGTATTGTTTTAATGCTTGTATTGCCTTGCATGTTATTTTATAGTTCAGTTGATTCTGTTCGTTTAAGCGTTTCTTTCTTTTTGTTTATGTTACCCTTACGGTCTCACGCTTTCTGTGCAAATAATTTTCTAAAATGCCCTATAGGCATATTTCAGACTGGGAAAAAACTGACTTGAGACTGGCAACCGCGGTCGCTAAAGCTTAAGTTTTGACTGAGTGCGAATTCATCGCTTGCGTTCCAAACAGGTCGCCAACACTTGTGTCGCGTTCCAAAAAAATTGCTTTGCCGGGTGAAAAGACAAATATTTTTTTTATGAAGAACCGTCGCACTCAATTTACAGATGCCCGATTCGGAAATACTCTATGCCTAACGCTGGATACCCTATGCCAAATGCTGAGTACCCGTTGCTGCCGTAACCCTGATCTAAGAAATTCTGATTACTTGATTTCTGAACCTCACTCGATTCGTCCACATTTTATAGGGTTAAAGTACAAGGCGATTGGAATACGGTGTCCCAAAAGCATGGGTTTGTGGTAAACGGCTCATTATTCCTCCCGCTAGCACACAGTTTAACTACCAATGGAACCACAGAATAGACACTTGATTTTCTGATTTTAATTTTTCAACTTCCGTCGCCGAGGAAATTAGCAAGAATTTAGCAGCGCCGTATCAGAAGCGGAATGGCGAACCGCGAAACATCCCGTGACTTTTATCCCCAGTTCCTACTGCTGCGTTGTATGCGCCATGATTTTTCTTTGATTTTCCAACATACGGCAGAGTCGTGTTAACGTTCCAAAATTTAGAGATGTGTTCGTAGCATACCTCCACTGCAGATCCAGAGAACGTGTGCCAGGGGTAATCTTAACCACCCTCCCCCAAAAACTCAGCCACCCACTCTAGAAAAACGATATATCTGTCCGGAAGTGTTCATTTGCACTGTATAAATAGGAGGAAAAACAGAAAACATAACGTGAAAAAAAAGGCAGAGCCAATAAAGCAAAAACATTGGTCTAGGAATATAGTGGTTATATAAACTATATCGTCGATGAGCAATTAAAACTAAATGAGCCGAAAAGCTTTTGCAAATCAAAACACTTGCCAAAAAAGGAATTTCCATAGCACATTTTTTCTCCATGGTTTGACCACAAGTGACCATATTCACAGTTGGTTGGAACGGGAAGGACGATTAGTAAAAAAAAAAAAAAAAAGGTAGAAAATCTCGCTCTTTGGGCAGACATAATTACACGCGCACTGACTCGCTTCATATAAAAATAAAAATTCACCCATTTTCTGATTGTACTCTTAACACGATTCAAAACCTGTTTTCAAATATCCAATTCAGGCAGCTAACTCTAAACAAACTTGGCCAACTCTTTTTCTATTAGAAACAAAAAATCAATATTCGAATTCCTAGCTGAATGGGTCTGATCTCCTCTACAAACGTGGTTCCTGTACTGACACATATTCACGGTTTTGTTTTGTATTACTTGCCATACATTTCGGATGGACTAATGAGGGTAGTAATGTGACTACGCGAATCAAATAACATGGTTTCACACCAGCAATTCAGGTTCCGGGATAAAGGGACTTTCACACTAAATCCGTAAGCTGCGTTAGCCAACTGTAAGTCAGTCTTGAAAACTGCGTGAGTTGCACCACACGGCGGAGAAGTGTGAAAGGCACTTACGCCACTGCGAACGAACCTTAAAGGAAATGTAGCACTTGCAGTACCAATGCACTCATCCCCGTAGGTTCGAACTTCGCATAAGATTTGTCTGGGTATCCAACAGCTTTTGACTACCTTTTATTTGTTCCACGAATTTCCCTTTCCCTCGCCCATATTGTTCTCGACTCGATGACGGAATAGGGTAGCTTCACCGCGCATCGTGTAGGGAAACCGGTGCGTCTCGAACTTGACAAACGGCAGAAGACAACGACGCGGGAAAAGAAGAGACGGCCGCACGTTGATTTATGAAGCTAGATACTGATTGGGAAACAGGAAAACCGGGTCAGGATACTGTCAAGTGATGCACTTCATTTACAGTTAGTTCAGACACGGGGCGCATCTCGGCTGATGTTACATATGACTCCAATAACAGCGCTAACTCCTAAAGTTCTAGGAAGCTCAAATCGGTTTCTTACTCGATGGTGTTAGTGAGGTTAACACGGACCGAAACAATAACACGTCTAGCAGACTGCCTCACTATCACAAGTTTGATAACAGATAACACATGTTTGCGCATCACTATCTTAAACATTATGAGAGTATACCTGTTACGACCCATTAAAGTGTTAAATTTTGATACAAACTTCTTTTTTGACACTTTTGACACCAAGAGTTACGTTTCGCGAAATAATATCAAAAAGGGTCATAACAGATATAATCTCATAATATTTAACACGAGGAGGCGCAAACATGCGTTATCTCTTATCAAGCTTCTGACAGTGCAGTGATTAGTACCTAATAAATTGGTGGATTCCTCCAGCCCTATAAGCCAGTAACAGGCAACTTTCGACGATAACAGATTCGTGTACACTTTGTATCTCGTCATTCAATTTAACGCCAGCTCACAGGCCCTGTCGGGAAGTAACATAACTGAAACGCATGTTCTCTGCAGGTTTAGAGAACCGACGAGTTCCGCAGATGTACTCGGGCCTTTCAATATCACAACCAGGTAAGGTAGTAACCTCGGTGCAGCATCCGCTAGCTGCTTAACGATCACACAGTCTGCAAATGTAGCCGGACTTTTTAGCAGGTAGTAGCCGATAGCGCGGGCAAATTTTCATTTCATATCAAGTTGGAAAAGGCATGATAAAGCTGCACCAATAACTGGATATGCACCGGGAGACACGACCTTCGATCCCGCCCACTTGAGTCAACAGCCAACCAGGAAAGAGCATTATACCCCTCCAGCACGTATCTCAACACATCAGTTGTATACTTGGAGTCGAGGGGGTGACACTTCTCTTTGCCGTTTGCACTTTGTCCGATTGGGTTCTCGTCTGCGTTCTGGTGGACGGAGGAGCTGTGGAGGTGTAGTGCGGCTTTGAGGAATACGGGGTCGTTCGAGGCTAAGTGGGGACACGAGGACCAGAACCAATCGGGCATGTTTCCAGTGGTGACTGTGGAAACGTAGTAGCCTAGGGCGAGGGGTTGTTGGAGAACCAGGCCGACCTCCTCCACTTCCCCCGACGGCTGAAAGAGAGAGATTGATAAGTGGCGAATGGGGCAAGTGCGTGTGTGTGGGGGGGGGGGGGGGGGGGGGAGAGGGGGTAGTGGCCAGATAAACCAAATCCATTCGACCTCGGAGTCGTAGACGATGAAGGACTGGGTTGTGTAAGACCCACTGCCCCCCCCCCCCCCCCCCCCCCCCCCCAGTCAGTACATAATTTGTAAGAAGACTGATGGCTTGTCGATTGAGTATTGACAGTTTCTTAGTTGTCTCGTCTTTTTGTGTGTTTGTTTCTTTAGTGCGCAGGTTACTTGCTAGGTTTCCCCTTTCTTGGGACCGGATGGTGGCTGTTATATTGTATACAGTTGTGTACGACCGTGATTAAGTTGTCCTATTCAATTTTATCTTCTGGGCATCGAGCCTGCTCTCTGACATGAAGCTATGTAAAAGTATTTGTTTTCATTATTTGCAATTAAATGAACCTGAACCTGCCAGGAACCGTCAAGCCAACAGACATTCTGGGTGATCATAATATTTTATATGAAGAGGCTCTCATTAAACTTGACGTTCCTAAATTAACTGAACGTAGAAATACTCTTTCAAACAAATTTGGAGCTAAGATAATGTGTTCTCCCCAGATGGCCCATCTATTCCCCCTCCCCTCCCGTCTTCCGTGTGTCGGTCCGAGAGGAATACTGGTAATCAGTTTTCTCCATATCCTGCTAATTCTTCTGCCCAATTTTTACGTAATTTCATCACATCATTTATTTCTGGTCATATCTTGTAAGTGTATTAGTTAATTTATTTCGTGTTTGTGTATTTCGTAAACTTGTCTTTTTCGTAAAATCCTCTTCTAGCTTTTAGCTATTTGGATTAAACTTGATTGATTGATTTTTTGACTAACAATCTTCGGTGCGGATATCATGGTGTTCTTATGCAGTGCTAGCAGGAGTGGACAAGCTTTACAGAAACACTTCAATGCATGCCCGAACTTCGTAAATCAACAAATCATGCTTCATCTGATCTTACGCGCTAAACTCGTTGTTAGGCTCTCAGGCTAGTCCTGGTCTTGGCACGGCTCAGTGCTTGGTGCAAAGTTGTGCAGATGATTGTTTAGCCCATATTCCCACATTTATTCAGGACAGTCAATTCCTAGAATATCTTTCTATGAAAAAACTCTGAAAAAAAAATAAATAAATAGGCATAGCAGATCCTAATTAAATAGAACCCTAATTCAATGAAAAGAATAGCTTCTCGTGTCATTTACAATGAAGAAAATATGTCAACTTACCCTTCCGGGGCCACCCATGTGACTCATACTGTTCTGGTCCATCATATACCCTCCAAACTCGTTCTGCTGACTTTGCGCCTGCATCTGACCTTGATTGCCGCCATTCGTGGGTGAGCCAGGGGTCATTCCACCATCCATGTCCCAGTCGAAGAGACCATCCATGTCCCCCATATCACCCATGTCTCCGAGCATCCCTCCGCCCATGTCATCCTCAATGCCGAAGATCTCGTCGAGATTCTCCTCAAGGTCCGGGTTCATATCCGCACTGCCAGGGAAGCATGCTTGAGGTAGCTAAAAAAAAAACATTTGTGTTAAACTCTTCATGGCTTTGAAAAAATAAGTTGAACGCTTAAAAAAAAGGAAAGATATCTAGGTTACGTTCACACATGTCGGCACGCGCGGTATCGCTCAGATAGGAATCTATGCGTGATTATTTCCGGATAACGACGGTATCCGGATACCATATTTTAAGCCCGTCCTTGATGGAAGCAATGGTGAAGATAATTTATTGTGTAGTCACTCGCAGTTTGGATGACCAAGAGATCCAAAAATGGAGAGTTTTAGTAAGTCAGTCTGAAACCTTGAAGTTTTACCTAAAGTTAAGGAGGTTTTTGGGCCTGAGTTTTATTTTAAGATGACTTTACCTTCGAATTTTTTGAATTTATGGATCCAGATCAGAGCTAATTCCCTCCCTTTGTTAGGTAGATTTATAGTTTTTGATAGGGATATGACTGGTTCAGATGTCAGGTATAATTGCCAACTTTGCAAAGCTGGGGAAGAGGAAAACATGGACCACTTTTTTAATCGATGCCAGGAGCTTTCGAAGCTAATTAAGGTGACCAGTCTTTAAGGGTAAGAGAGAGAGAGAGAGAGATAGGTTTATTTAGACAACATCATAGCTGACAGCTAATTTGCGTTGCTTCACTATACTAAATAACAAATTAACACAAAAAAAGGAAAATTTAGCAAATCCGTAAAAAAAGGTACAAACGAATTTGCGTGGAGGTTCGTTCGCGAAGCTACTGGAACCAGTTTATTTTGGTAACGCGTACGGTTGTAGGGCGGTGCAGTGGGTGGTAAGATGTCTCGATGCTGGGGTTTAGAGAGAAGAAACTTCCCAAACCTCTGGATAATCTGCTCGTATTTTTGGGCCAAGTTTTGCTTCATCTTAGTATCCTGAATAGCGCCAGGAAAAGGGTTATAATCAATGTATGTGATTATGTGGAATAAGCGCTGACGTTAATACAAAGCAAGAGAAAAAAGAAAAAAGGTAGAATGGTTCCAATTTAAAGGGCTCGTCATGTCTATAATGACAATGCAGCCTACCTCCGTAATTGCATTCATTACGTTCTTAAAGGACACCTGAACAATGAATTCAATACTTGAACACACCATGGAGAATGCATTTATAGACATGGCCACGGAGAGCATTCTTCTCCTGAGCGTGACGTTTACAAAACAGGGATGTTCGTTTCTGGAGGTTTGCACATGCAGACTCCAAGACTAAAAGCGCAATTCATTCAAATCTTGTACAGCGCTGGCCGGATCGTATTGGAATTTCTTCAAGGTATACGTTTGGGCTTAACTGGTTAAAAAATATTCCAGAAGAAGGGTTGATTGGAGACATTTGTTCATTTCTAAAATTGTTCGGTACTGAAGTAAGGACAGATCCAAAATGGAGCGAAAATCATAGCTTGGAAACACTATTTCGTACTTGGATTGGGTTTTCTGCAGGCAATGTTAACGGAAGTCATACAGATAGGGATGATACTTGGTACTCTTCATTCAGGTGTCCTTTAAAGCACAACTGTTACTGGAAATGATCTTTCCACGATAAATGGCTCAGAGAGATCGTTTTGAAAAATAACATTACTTTCCACGAGAAATTAGCGATTTTCTTGTTAGCGCTTGTCCACTCTATGCAGCCTTCCCTACCTCCGACGCGACGGCTGGACGCAAAATATTTGAAAACTGAACGCGCCGTGGTTAAAAAGTGGAACAAGACCAAAGTTTTCGATGGGATCCCAAAAATTCAATATCTGATCCAGACAACTGGGTCTTATCTTAGCCAGATCCAGTCATCGCCAGAATCCTTGAACATTCTTACAATTTAAATTCAGAAACAGATTAAGGCCAAATAGCTAATCATCTGAAAAAACCAAATTCAGATATGGATTCAGCATGTGTGTTTACCCGTATAAGCAGGGGCGTCCCGAGGGAGGGGGGGCGCAGCGCCCCCCCCCTACGTTTTGGGCATTCGGTCAATTTTTCGCCGAAGGCGAAAATTCGGTCAAAACGGGCATCGCGGCGAAGCCGTGATGCCCTTTCGATAAAAATCGTTTGTCCCCGCATTTCGAAATTGGGTGACTTAATGTGTTTATTGGTTCCCCTTTCTTTATCGACTTTTCTAATTCATCCAACTTTTGTTCAATCCGCATCGATTTCACCGCATTTGGTCTGTCCTTTCGTAAATTCGGCGATTTAACCTGTTTATTTGGTCTCATTCGTTAGCGAATCCGGTAATTCACCGGACTTTTCTCAAGTCCGTATCTGTTCTATTCCATTCGGTCATTCTATTTCATAATTTGGTCATTAATCAGATTCATTTGGCTCTGATTCGTGACCGAATTCCATAATTCATCCAACTTTTGTTCATTCCGCATCGATTTCGCCGCATTCGGTCCGACATTGCGTAAATTCGGTGATTTAACCTGTTTATTTGGTCTCATTCCCTACCGAATTCGGTAATTCGGTCGCATTCGGTCAGTCCATTTCACAATTAAATTCGGTGAGATTCATTTAGTTCTGATTCGTTATCGAATACGGTAATTCGCCGGATTTTTTTTAGTCCGTTTCTATTACTAGACTTGCCAAATTCCGTTGTTTTAGGTGGTTCAACAAGAGTTTTATTCCGTTACGAAATTCGGTTGTAATACCGCTCTCGATCTGTTCCTTATTTTTTTAGTTAGTTTTTCGGTATACTACGAATTCATTATTTGCTTCAACCCAGTTACTGAATTCGGTAATTAAGTGGCATTTATTTAGCTCTCGTTCTTTACCATTTACGGTAGCTTCAGCTAGGTGCTGTTCATTTTTTTACTTCTTAGGATTGCAGTACTTCAGTTATAAGCACGTCTTTTGACGTGAAAACTAGCCTACTTCTGTTTGCTGTAAATTCCGAACAATTTTACTTTGTATCCACTTTACCCTGGATCGCCCCTTTCGTTGCCAGACAACTCTGGGTTGAATAGGTAATCTTGGGATAGCAGAAAGGCACTTTCATCATCAGTGTTTCCACAAAATTTCGCCTGCGGCGCATTTCGCAGTCTCCACTAGTTAGACAAAGGTTGCCTCATTTAGTTGGCATTTGAGGCTTGGAATTTTGGGGGGCTTGAACTATGTTAAAAGCTAGAATTTGCATGGGAAGTAGTTAAATGTTGCCAGAAAAAAAAGGTGGATTAAAAAAATTTGGTGCACAGCGGTTAGACGTTGTCGCTATGCAGCAACACCGTTTTTTGCGATTATTTCAAGTCCTGTTGGCAAAACTGGAAAGGTCTTCCAGAGGTAAAAGGCAGTGACAAGCGTATCCATGAAAAAGAAAAACAGAAGCGGAAAAACGTGAAAACGCGCCAATTTTTCTCTTTAGACTCGTTTGTATATACTCTGCAACTTTTTACGTTGTAGCTTCATGAAGGCAACTCGCTGTGTTTTTACAGATTTTTTTTAATAAATTCAGTAAAAATCAGGTACCGATTTACCAGGTGCGCCCCCCCCCCCCCCAATGAAGAGAGGTTCGGGACGCCCCTGCGTATAAGTCATATCTGTTTTGACGAAAAGTTCCTGCCACTTCTGCCAATTTCCCGGTTTCGGCCGAACTCTAGAACTACTTGTCCGGCGAAAAAAGAAAGCTCAAAAACGAACTCAGGGTATCTTCTTTCACCAATAATAAACATCTAATCAACTTCAAATAAAAATTTAACTTATAACAAATTTTCCGACTCCAGCCGGATTCCGGTCGAACTATATGTCCGGTTAAAATACGATTGTCACACACGGATTCAGCGTCTCTTCTTACCCCTAAATCGGTTATCTAATCAGCTAGAAATAAAACTTTTACTTCTAACAATTTTCCGGTTTTCGCCGGATTCCGGGCGAACTACATGTCCGGGTAGAAAATTGTTTTCACATAAAAGTTCAGCATGTCTTCTGGCCCTAAATCGGACATCTGATCAACTCCAAATAAAACTTTTAATTTTAACTAACTTTCCGGTCTGGGCCGGATTCCGGGCGAACTACTTGTCCGTCGAGAAAATGGTTTTCACCATCGTCTTCAGCATGTCTTCCTACCTCTAAATCGAACATCTAATCAACTTCAAATAAAACTTTTACTTTTCACAAACTTTCCAGTTTTGGCCGGAAACTACTTGTCCGATTACAAAATGGTTTTCGCCATCATGTTCAGCATGTCCTCTTGCCCCATAATCGACTATCACATTAGCTGTTTCAAAATATTTTGTTTGCCCCTTAATTTGAACCCCCTCCCCCACCCCTAAATGTAGGGCTACAAAGCCCATTTACGAACTCGACTGGTCCACCGACCCAACGAATCCTCACACCAAGTTTCATCAAAATATCTCATTCCCTTCGAGAGTTATCGTGCTTACAGACGGACGGACAGACGGACAACTTTTGCGATGTCTTAGGTATCCCTCCACTTACTGTTTTGGGATCCCAAAACCATGAAAAACAAAGCAAGTCTAAAACAGCCGGTAAACCTGATAGTCTACCATGTCTTCCAAAATGAAAATAATACTTTGAAGCTTCTCGTGTACTTATTTGGCTTTTGTCGAAGTTTGCGCTGCACGACTGTCAAAACTTGGCTAGGCTGAAAAAGCGTAGGTGCAAAATGAAACAATTGCGAAAGGCGGGGATTTCAGAATCTTAGCAAGACGGGTCCCTTAAGCAAAGAGACCCAAATTCCATATGTTACATTCTAAGCCAGCTAACGATACCTCACTAATCTTCACACTTGCCACGATTCTCTATTATCCATGCGCATTATGCTCCCGACGAGTGTTCGCGTACATGATATTGATGTGTCTACCGGTTATCTGAATTTTGCCGAATTTTTGCCTGAACTCAATGGGCCTGAGAAAAGGCTTAAAACAGCCAAAGCCGTGGATAATTTGTTAACAGCAGAGCCTAGTTTTGTTATGGAGACATCCCATAGCACTTTGCTCTGCAATAGTCCTCCTAGTTATTCCCTCCCTCTATCGCCTACTTTTCGATATATCTCTTCGGTTTTCACCACCATCATTAATTTCCCGACATCGTGACAATAGGTCACTCGGTCTTTATCCGCTAGCTCCAGTTAGCTGCTGGCTAATCCGAGGTCAGGCTTTGATCCATTTCATTCTAAGTATTCTGGTTACGGAATGAGTCCGCAGCCAAAACAGTTCTCTTTGATCAGTTTTAAACTATTCAAATAGCTTTGAATACTGGAACATAAACAGTAAATAGTGCAAGGTGTGTTTTAACTACTTTAAACTGCTGACATTCAATATTTGACCATTAATCTCTTATCGGTTTGACCGCGTTCGGTCTCAGAATTAACTGTTGACTGAGATTAAGCGAAACTTACGGCTGTTGCTGCAGACATGGGGAAGACCATGATGTGGGTCGTACTACAGTCTTCCGGCGTTGACAAGTTGCTCGTTGCCACTGGTTGGCTCGACCGCTCATCAGGCGTGACCTATATGACAAGGGCTATTATATAAATGTGTTTCTCTCAACACTGTAATCTCGCCATGAAAAAAATAAATAACAAGAGCTGGAAGCTCACATGGCACGTGCAAGGCTAGGTCAAGAGGATAAAGGAAGGAATTAGTCAATGCGTGGGTTTGTTGTGATCATTTGTAAGCAAAACCCTTGACATAAGAATGATCAGTGGTCCTTCGAAATCACGAGAATGTATTGTTCGTAAAAACTGTTTTACTTGTAAATTTGGCCGTGGTGATGCGCTAGAGGGCGCTAGAGATTCATCTGTGATGCAAAAATTGCAAATTGCATCTCTTGAAGCACAAATGATGATAAGCTCATTGGAATCATGAAAATGTATATTTTTCTCAAAATTACTGTTTCTGAAACTCACATGTAATGATTAAGGGCTCATGACTATATATCGTTTGGTTAAAGTATTTTTTTGACTTTTCGTTTAAGAAACCCACTTTTAAGAGTTCTAAAAATAATTTGGGTTAAAATGTATACTTTGCTTAAAAGTATTTTTTGTACTACGTGGTTAGGATTAGTACTTTAAGGGATGGTTGGAGCCAATCTTGTCGAGTTTCTAATGTTCAGGCCAAGTTTCATCGTCCTAGCACATCTGGAAGTACCTTAATTTGCGGTCACCGGAATTCCGGACCCTCCCCCACCGACCCCCCTCCCCCACAGACTCTTCTCGCAGTGCCCGGACCCGGTCCGGTTTTGTCACTGATGTATCTAGTTCTTGTCCTTGTTCTCCCTACCAAGTTTCACCCAATCGCTCCACTCTAAGCGTGTCCCTCCCCCCCACATTCATCGGATCCGGTCTGGACTTCGAATGGGACATCCAAGACACGAGGTCTTTTCAAATATCAAGTTTCGTTAAGACCCGACCACTCGTTCAAAAGTTATACATACCTCAAGATTCCAGATTCCCCCTTCATCCACTCCCCCACGATGGTTGGGTCGGGGAACTGACTATTTCTAAGCCAATCACGTCAAGTCTCTAATTTTCAAGCCAAGTTTCATCATCCTAGCACATCTGAAAATACCTTAACTCGCGATAACCGGAATTCCCATCCAACTCCCCCCACAATGCCCAAATCCGACCGGTACTATCACTGACGTATCTAGTTCTTGTGCTTGTTCTTCCCACTAGGTTTCATCCCAATCGTTCCACTCTAAGCGTGTCACAAGATTTCCGGTTCCCCCCTCCTACTCCCCCCCCCCACATTCATCGGATCCGGTCCGGACTTTAAACGGGTCATCGGAGACACGAAGTCTTTCCAAATATCAAGTTTCGTTAAGACCCGATCACCCGCTCCAAAGTTATACATTCCTAAAGATTCTGGATTCCGCCTCCCTCCACTATCCCCACGGTGGTCGGATCCCTGACTTGCCTGCCAAGTTTCATTGTCCTAGCCTACCTGGAAGTACCACCGGAATTCCGGAACCCCCCTCCAATTCCCCCCACAGTGCACGAATCCTGTTCGGTTCTGTCAATGATGTAACTAGAGCTTGTGGTCGTTCCTCCCACCATGTTTCATCCCGATCGCTCGACTCTAAGCGTGTCACATGATTTCCGATTCCCCCGCCCCACAACATTCATCGGATTCGGTCCGGACCAAGTTTCAATTATCAAGTTTCATTAAGTTCCGATCACCCGTTCGAGAGTTATGCATGTCACTAAATTCCGGATTCCGGCTCATCTCCCTCCCCCCACGATGGTCGGATCGGGCAAGTGACAATTTCCAAGTTAGTTTGGTCGGGTCCCTAATATGCCTGACAAGTTTCATCGTCCTAGCCCCAAACTCGGCAAGATTGAGATAACTGGTTTTACGCATCAGTAGCATGATACGCGAACACTCGTTGGGAGCATATCCACGGCTTTGGTTGTTTTAAGCCTTTTCCCAGACCCATTGACTTCTAGCAAAAACTTGGCAAGATTCAGAAAACCGGTTTTGGCAAGTACAAAGAGTTGGCAAGTACTAAGATTAGTGAGGTGCCGTTAGCGGGTTCAGAATGCAACATCTGAAATTTAGGTCTCCGGGTTTAAGAATTAATGAATGCAGTTACGGAAGTAGGTTGGATTGGTATTATAGACACTACTGGTCCTGTACGGATATTCCAAATTTCAACGAGCATAAAGAACCATCTGTGACAGATCTGTGAATAATTAGGAATAGTATATTTATAAGTCTGAGATGCTCAACTTACAAAAGTTGCAAACTAGTTAATCCTTAATATTTTGAAAGTCTTCTTTCATTTTTGTGTTCTTGCTTGAAATATGTTGCTATGAATGAATGAATTAATGAATATAATCGCAAAAAAGACCTGTGGGCCATGGCGGGATGAAACGTGAAAAATATATAAGCACTCCGCCCATACCACACCAAATAGTCAATTATTCACCGCTCACTTAACAATTCATACTCAAGACTAATACAACTTCAACTTACAATAAACGACTTTACAACACAACAACTCTTTCAAGAGCCCCCCCCCCCCCCTGAAAACTCTCCTTTCCAAAAATGTATCTCCTTCAACCTCCCAACCCTCTACAGTAACAAACCAAGCGTTCCACATCTTCATCTATCTTTCGGAATAACGGGCAAAAATAAGGACCAGAACAGCACTTAATCCTACCAATAAATTTTCTTCTCACATCCACCCCAGGACTCACCGTCCACTTCAACCCATCCGATTTTAAACCAACCTTAATGCCTAAACTTAAGTTGCTATGTCGCACATGAATGTTAGAGAGCTTGAAATCTTGTTTCCTCTTTACGATGGTCAGAAACAGAGAGTGGGTTTGCATGAAGCAAAGGCTGAACAATGGATTACTCCTACAAAGCCACTGCTCTTCCACACGTTATGTATCTTTCCCCTTTATGGACCATCTTCAGTAACGAAAATCTTCGTCATATTCGTTCCATTTTCTTTCGGTTTTCCAAATATTTGCTACGCCTCCCCCCCTGGAGAAGGAACAGCCATCTCATCGAAAAGTTCCGTATAGATGATCCGTCTGCGGCTGTCCTGAGATCCATCGGCAGGACGAAGGAAAACTGTAACCACCCATGGAGCTCCGTGATGGTCCGGTTCACTGAATTTTAACTATTTTGGTTGTTGTTGTTGTTTTATTTCTCTCTTTTTCCATCTTTTACCATACTCCGTCTTTACCTAGACGGGTCATAAACAAATTTAATTTTAATTTGATTCGTCCAGGTTTGGAAACGGACTTGAACCTTTTACTTATTTGTATGCAACTAGAGGCACAATGGAGAGGGAGGCAAGAGTCCAACTTACCTGATCGGTGAAGACCTGGAGGGCCGAGTCAGGTTCTAAAGAGACGAGGCAAGCGGAGATGATCCCTGGCGACTCCAACGGCGACAAGAGCCGACACTGACCGCAGAGCTCACTTAGCTGCTGAGATATTCGCTGCAGTGAGTTACGACTCAAAAGACAGCTCCAACCTGAAGAAAATTCCGTTAAGGACCTGTCTTACCTTTAACACTAATGCAACCTACTTCCATAATCATTCCATATATTCTTAAACTCGGAGACCCCAGTTTCCCACGGTACATTATAACCCCTGTAACAAAACCACCCTGATTTTCTCACTTGCCGTGTTCTGCTACCTTCGATGTGTATCACGCTGTCGACGGTTCTCTGCGAGAAGCTTTTTCATCAGAAACAAGACCAAAGTTTTCGATGGGATCCCAAAAATTCAATATCTGATCCAGACAACTGGGTCTTGTCTTAGCCAGATCCAGTCATCGCCAGAATCCTTGAAACATTCTTACAATTAAAATTCAGAAACAGATTAAGGCCAAATAGCTAATCATCTGAGAAAACCAAGTTCAGACATTGATTCAGCATGTGTCTTTACCCGTATAAGTCATATCTGTTTTGACGAAAAGTTCCTGCCACTTCTGCCAATTTCCCGGTTTCGGCCGAACTCTAGAACTACTTGTCCGGCGAAAAAAGAAAGCTCAAAACGAACTCAGGGTATCTTCTTTCCCCAATAATGAACATCTAATCAACTTCAAATAAAAATTTAACTTATAACAAATTTTCCGACTCCAGCCGGATTCCGGTCGAACTATATGTCCGGGTAAAATATGATTGTCACACACGGATTCAGCGTCTCTTCTTACCCCTAAATCGGTTATCTAATCAGCTAGAAATAAAACTTTAACTTCTAACAATTTTCCGGTTTTGGCCGGATTTCGGGCGAACTACATGTCCGGGTAGAAAATTGTTTTCACATAAAAGTTCAACGTGTCTTCTCGCCCTAAATCGGACATCTGATCAACTCCAAATAAAACTTTTAATTTTAACAAACTTTCCGGTTTTGGCCGGATTCCGGGCGAACTACTTGTCCGTCGAGAAAACGGTTTTCACCATCGTCTTCAGCATGTCTTCCTACCTCTAAATCGAACATCTAATCAACTTCAAATAAAACTTTTACTTTTAACAAACTTTCCGGGTTTGGCCGGATTCAGGGCGAACTACTTGTCCGATTACAAAATGGTTTTCACAAAATGGTTTGCCCCTTAATTTGAACCCCCTCCCCCACCCCTAAATGTAGGGCTACAAAGCCCATTTACGAACTCTACTGGTCCGCCGACCCAACGAATCCTCACACCAAGTTTCATCAAAATATCTCATTCCCTTCGAGAGTTATCGTGCTTACAGACGGACGGACGGACGGACAGACGGACAACTTCTGCGATGTCATAGGTATCCCTCAACTTACGTTTTGGGATCCCAAAAACGGTTATGTAAATTGTTTCCCTGTTTTCGCTACAAGTCAACAGGTCTCGGAGAAGGCTTAAAACAGCCAACACCGTGGGCTATTTGTTGGAGGCACAGCATAGTTTTAAAGTATCCAAATATTTTAAAATACTGGAAGTTGAAGAGTAAAAAGTGGAAGGGGTCCTTTAAAGGACACGTCGTACTTTTGATAGTAATAGATTCTACTGCAGTAGTATTTTCGTCCGTTCTCGTTTCCGAGATTTTACACTTCATAAGCGTATCCTATCTCCTCTATTAGCATCACACTGATCATCGCGCGCCACGGTGGTCGGATCGGGGAAGTGATTTCCAAGTTAATCTTTTCGGGTCCCCGATATGCTCGCCAAGTTTCATCGTCTTAGCTTTGAAGTACCCGAACTAGCAAAACCTGGACCGACCGACCGGCGGACAGAAATTGCGATTGCTAGGCACTTGGCCGAAGGGCAAGTGCCATACAAACTGAGGAGAGAATACGAAGAATGATACTATCTTAAATCTTAAATACCCACGCACTTTCTTATTAAAAAGTTTACCGCTCTTCACCTTACCTTCCAAAACCTTCCAAGAATTCCCCCTCTCCCCCAGAAACTTCCCATTTGATCGCATCTTTGTCGCTCTTCGTACGCTCAAATGTGTTAATGGGAAACACCCTGGCTTCGACCAAAAACACGGTCAAAGTTGCATAAGGGTTCGTCCCCACCGATGAACTTCTCAAGGCAAACTGATGGGCCTCGGAAAGAGACAATCGCGGAGAAAAGTTAGTATCTTGCCGATAGGATGAACAAAATACCGTAGGAAAATCCAAACCTGGACGAAGAATGGATGGAACTAGTAGGTAAGAGGTGAATTAGTATTACAGTTACGAGGGGTCCTATAATCAACTATGCCCCTTTCTCTCAGATGGCCCAAGTTCCTAAAATCTGTACTGCAATATTTCGAGTGTCTTAGTCAACGCGTCTGAAGCGAAGGCAGACAAGCAATTAAACTACAATCGTACTTTCGTTTCAGTTTCCTGTTTGTTTTTGTTTTTTTAGTATTTTTTCAACAAACGTAAAAAGACAAGTTCTATACCTTTCAACTCTCCATGTCCGACGCGTCCTAGACGACCAATCACAAGTCTCCAAGGTAAGACACTCTGCGACAGAACACCAACAATGAAGTCCATCAGTCGGTTCAAAGCGTTTCGTCGGGCAGATATTCTTCTTCTTCTGCGAGGTACTTCGATGGATATTGTGCAAGACTCTCGCAACTCCCCCCGATCATCGGTAGCAGTAGCGAGAAGGTATCTAAGGAGGAAAAAAATAGTATGAAATTACCAAATTCGAGAGAGGGACATTTATTCTTAAAAGGTACATCTATTATCTGCAACAGCATTTTCGCCGAATTTGACATTCACGTCAAGGTAATTTCACTGAATACGTATATAAATAAATCAAAGCATAGTTAAAAGGGTCGAAAACAAAAACAAAGAAATTCAACAATAATTGTGATGAATCGATTTTGTTAAGTAACAGACAAATCCTTCGAACACAGTGGTTTTCCAATATTCTTTTTTATACTCAAGCAAGTCCCCAAAATTCTACTTTAAAGTGACAAGTTAAGGTGCTTTCCCGAGATCCCACAAAGCGGCTTTGGCTCGAAAATAGTGTCTCGCACTGTGGCTCGAATTCCGGCGCGCAATATGCCTCAGTTGAAAAATGGCTCGACAGGTAATTGTGAAACTTGATACGACAAAATATGTTTCCTTTAAAGGACCTGTCTTACTTATAATACTAATGCAACCCACTTCCGTAATCACTCTATATATTTCTAAACCTGGAGACCCCGATTTCGTACGGTACATTCTAACCCCTCTAAGAAAACCACGCTGATTTTCTCACTTGCCGTGTTTGCTACCTTCGATGTGTATCACGCTGTCGATGGTTGTCTGCGAGAACTTTTCCATCAGAAAGACCGGTTATGTAAACTGTTTCCCTGTTTTCGCTACAAGTCAACACGTCTCGGAAAATGCTTAAAACAGCCAAAACCGTGGGTTATTTGTTGAAAGCACAGCCAAGTTTCAAAGTATTCAAATATTCGAAAATACTGTAAGCTGAAGAGGAAATAGTGCGAGGGGTCCTTGAATGAAAAAAAACAACAACAGCAAAACACATGCAGAATTCTTACCTTTGGTCATGAGAAAGGCAGTAGGAGACGTATAGGGTTTGTGCCTTGTCCCGGGGTAGGGACATAAGGCTGCTGGCACCGAACTCGTTTTCAACCCCCTTTTCACAGATGGGGGCAAGGACGTAAGGGGGGCAGTAGAGTCGATGGGGAACTTTGTACCGCTCCTGTGGAAAATAAAACTTTAGCCGGAGAAAGGGTAGGCTATATTTGACGGCGCAAAACGGATAAGTCATTTTCCAGCTCGAGCCTGAAGAGGACCCTTGCCAAGAAGGGCCGAAATATAGCTCTAATATAATGTAGCTGACTTATCGGTTTTGCACCATCAAATATGAATCGCAGTCAGCTTGGGCTGAAGGAATATCTATCACCAAAGGGTAGGCTATTCATGTTTTGACGAAAAGCGGCTGGCAGCAGTACGCGGGTGGCTTCTTAGTGCGTGGGAGCGCGAATGGAAAATAACTGGTTTCGCTTTATATAGATGAGAAACTTCGGCGAAAGAACGACAACCTTTCTTCCAACCCGATTCCACTATGGGAATAATTTGCACGGCTGTGAAAGTGTTTGTTGACAGTACAAGTCATGTCTAATTAGTTCGTAGCCCTGTTCGTCGATGAGGTTAAAGTTGCTAAAACAAGCCTCGAACCGCTAAATTTCTCAAGAAATGAGAATACTTACACCAAAACAGGGCTCATATCTCGCAACTCTCAAAGGACCCATCATACCCTAATGCCAAAGCCACTTTCACCATCTCTTCGTCCATTCTTAAACCCGGACACCCGCATTTAATACAATATATTCTAACGACAACTGAGTGATTTTCACACTATTTTCGCTGCGTAACATTCTCCCAACGACTCTCCGGGAGAAGCCCGCTCATGAGAAAAATAGGTTTTGTAAATGTTTCCCTGTTTCTGCTTGAAGTCAACTCAATGGGTTAGGAGAAAAGCCTAAAACAGCAAAAGCCGCGGATAATTTGTTAAAAACATAGCTTGATTTTGAAGTATTCAATAATTTTAGAATAGTGGAAAGAAAACAGTAAATAGTGCGAGGTATGCCTTAAAGGACCCCTCGCGAGGTTTGCTTTAAAGGACCCCTCGCACTATTTACTCTTCAACTTATGGTATTTTAAAATATTTGAATACTTTAAAACTAGGCTGTGCTTTCAACAAATAACCCACGGATTTGTCTGTTTTAAGCCTTTTCCGATATCCGTTGACTTATAGCGAAAACAGGGCAACCATTTACATAACCGTTTTTTCTGATGGAAAAACTTCGCGTAGACAACCTTCGACAGCGTGACACATCGAAGGTAGCCAAACACGTCAAGTGAAAAAAACAGCCTGGTTTTGTTTGCGGGGTTAGAATGTACCGTACGAAATTGAGGTTTCCGGGTTTAGAAATGTACGGAGTGATTACGGAAGTAGGTTGCGTTAGTATTATAGGTGAGACAGGTCCTTTAAGGAAGAAGAAGAAAATTAAAACACAAACAAAAATAACAATAAAGACTTACATCTCTCGACTTGAGGAATACGTCGAGTTGAGCCGCTGGTCCGAGTCCCGTCAAGGACTTGACATTGCACTGGTGGGTCAAGGACCTCCGACACTGACTGTACATTTGAAAGGCGATACCGCGGTGAATTTCAGGGGCCAAGGACTTCACAGAGAGAACAGACTCCATGGAGATTAACTGAAAAAAAGAACCGAACGGTCAAACTAGATTACGCTAATTCTAACTGATCCAATAAACAAATAAGGTTAATTAGATATTCCTTCAGCCCAAGCTGACTGCGAATCATATTTGACGGTGCAAAACGGATAAGTCAGCTACATTTTATTAGAGCTATATTTCGGCCCTTCTTGGCAAGGGTCCTCTTCAGGCTCAAGCCGCTCAAGCTGGAAAATGAACTTGTGGAAAAACAATTAAAGATTCTTCCTTAAATATCCGATTTTGTGAACTTATTCTCTGAAAATTGGCTGGAATTAAAGCTGGTGCTGTGATTTCATTTTGGACACGGCTGCTGTTTTTGCTGTTCGATTGGGTCGTCGAAAGGGTTCTTCTGCGTTTTGACATTGGAGTCATCTGTCTCTTCTTCTTCTTTCCAGCTAAGATGGATACTTACTGGCGGCATGTATGGGCGATTTGAAGGGGGCGATTATCCCCAAAGTACGGAACTTGAGAGTGTGTAACTTACTGTTTATTTAATTTTTTGTTCGCGCCTTTGGCCTCATTTTGTTACTCCGCTGTATCCATGAGCGGATAATACCGGGATGTGTATGTAAGTAGCTGAAGTGCGAGATTAGACGGCAGCTACCTCCCCTCGTCTCTGTCTCCCCCCGTGTCTACATGCTATAGCATCCTATGTTTTTCATGTGAATTAATCGACGCACTGAGCGAGGATTCTCGTTCGGTTGGATACGGGTATAATAGTAATAAAGGGTTATATTCCGCCAAAATGACGACACAAACAAAGGAATACATAAATGCTACGCACTTATGGTTCAAATCCTGACAATTTTTAATCTTTGAACACATCATCACCAAAAAATATCTATATTTAATTACGAACGAAACAACTAAACAAGAACTACGAGCTCATATGGCACTTCTTACGAGTAGGTGCTGCAAGCAACTAGATAAGAACGTTACAAACTACCCCCTTCAACCACCCTAGGTTCGGACCTAGAAATAGGATATCTAATTTCACTAGAATATCAGAGCATTCCTGGTATCGCCCCGAGTCATCTAGAGCAAATGACTTTCCTACCTTCCAAGTTTAGATCCACTCTTTTGATCCCTAGACGCGCCACACTCCCCCCCCCCCCCCCCGTCCAACTCCCCCTACCGCGGCCAAACCTGGTTCGAACACATCGACTGATCATACAAAGTATTTCTCTTACCACCTCTCAGGTTTCAGTCGAATCTGAGCATTCCCACCCCCCCACCGTGCTCAGATCCGGTTTGGCTCCTAAAACATATCATCACATGACCTCTCTACTTTCCAAGTTTCATTCAAATCGCTCCACCGTTTGACCACTATACGAGCCACACAATTGCCGGGACTCCGCCCATTGTGGCCGAATACGCCTAGGACATAGAGACGTCGCATCTCTGACATCTGCTCTTCCCGTCCGTCAAGTCTGAATCGAATCGGAAGCATATCTGCAAATTTCCAGTTCCCGGTCCCTACCGTTGCCGGATCCGGTCCGGACGCCATTTAACAAATCTAGGCCGCAGAAACTCGGTATTCTCCAACTTCAAATTCAGCCTATTCGTTTGGTTCTTGTATATCAAAGTTTCCAGACCCTCCCCCCCCCCCTCTACAACCATGGCCGCATGTGGTTCGTACACATGTTTTGCATACCTAGGTCATCAGTTCTTTTCGCCCATAAAGTTCGCCCATCGCCCATAAACCGGCCCGCGCGCAACCTACGAAAGTAAGTAATTTCCGGATTCCGGCCTTCCCTCAACTCCCCCAAAATGGTCGGATCCAAGAGCGGAAGTTTTCCTAGGGCATTGTGTCGGGTTCTTACCTCGAAGGTCGGGTCAATAATATGTTTAACCGTCCTTACAACAACGTAACATAACTCGCTATTACCGGAATTCCGGGAAAGCCCTCCAACTCCCCAAGAGCCCCGATACGACCTGGTTCTGTCAAGAACATATCTAAGGCTTACGCTTGTTCGTCCCACCAAATTCCATCCCAATCCCTCGAATCTAGGCGTTTCACCAGATTTCCGGTGCTCCCCCCCTCCAGCTCCCCTCAACAAGTCGATCATTTGTTGTGCTAATCAATTTGTCGTTTTTGCATAGCCTCCGTGGTATAAAACCCAACAAATTATCCCAATTAAAATCTACAATTTACCGTGGTATCTGCAAAATGCAACTGAAGATTTGCAAATCCCGTAAAACAAATAGCTGCGTTTTTTTGTCATTCCCTGACATCCAATTAACCGACCTATTTACTGCTATAAGCCGTTTTTTCGACATTTCGTCCTGTTCCCTTTCGACCATTAAGTGGACCTAGTCCATCCGACAACGGATCTTACCTGAACGGCAATGTTGGCCTGTAAGTTCTCACTCAGGGCCTGGGTCATCTGATTCAGGCACCGCAGGAGACCGATAGTCCCGAATCTTCTGATGTTGACATCGCCCTTAAAGGGTCCACAGCTGAACGGGTCCAGGACATAAACAACGATTGTCGGCGGATCGGGTTCCTCTTCCTCGTTGTTGTTGAGTTCGTGGGAAGATGGCACTCCTTCATCATTGCCTGCGGACAATATGTATCTTTAAACGACTCCTCTAGTTCTGCCCTTTTCCACCGTCCTTAGCTTTCCTACTGAGTACAGCTCTGTGAACTTTTTCGGCCGAGCCAAATCTGCCGTCAAGCAGCCCAAACGTTGCCGAAATGCCGACAATAAGAAGGGAAACATAAAGTCAAGCTTCAATATTTCCTTTTAATCAATGCCTTTTTCTCAATGTTTCCTTTTAGTAGACATGGTAGGCCAGCAGGTCTATCTTGGGTGTCATATAATGCATTTCCTTGCAAATTCAGATTCCAATTTACAAATCCTTCCATCCTACCCGTATCCCATTCCTGCTTCGAAAACAGGATCGGGTATTCCCCGAAAATTTTCTTTACTGTGCCTTTCCAGGGCTCATCCGCCTGGATATCAATACTGTCAATGATCCTTTCTGTTTTCGGAGAGGGAGCAACTGAATTCATCGTGAGAGATTCCAAATCCTCGATCTCATCCGTGGTCTCTCAAACAGAGGCGTTACAAGCCAAAATGTTGGGGGGGGGGGGGGGGGCAAGGAATTTACCGACTGGCTGGTAATTTTTACCGACTGTTTTCAAGAAAAAACGACTGTTTTCAAGAAAAAACCGACAGTTTCGAAAAAACCGACTGATTTTCAGAAAAAAAACGACTGATTTTCAGAAAAAACGACTGTTTTGACGAAAAATCAACTGGTTTTCAGAAAAAATCGACTGTTTTAATGGAAAAAAATCAACTGTTTTGGCAAAAAATCAACATTGGAGGGGGGGGGGGCTTCCCCCCCACGACTATACCCTAGGACAAATTTCCGTGGAAACCTGATTGCCTCCGTCTCACTAGGGTTAAAGACTGGCAGAAATACCCTTACTTCGTGGCATTGAAGAATACTGGCTGGAATATTTTCGGATAAACCTGCCCCTGGCTCGAAGCTCAAAGCCCTTCCCTACCGGGGATTTAATTCTAGCCTTGTCAACTAGAAAGATTTTCAGTGGGACACAAGACGCTTCCTCACGACCACTGCATTCACAGTGTCGGAATCTGCACATATCATCAATTTCATATTTACACAATCAATCATAGCGCGATATCGCCTTAAATAGTCCATCCCAAAATCTCTTGTTGCGCAAAAAGCTGCGCAACAACAAATTCATGCTTGGTTAAAATACCCGCTACTTCAGCGGTTACCGCATACCCCACTTCAACCGAAAGTGTCACCCCGCTGAGTTAAAGCACAACTCTTACTAGCAATGATCTTTTCCCTATGAAATGGATCAGAAAAAAGGTTTTCGAAAATACCATTACTTCCCACCTGAAACTACCGACTCTCTTGTTAGCGATTGTCGATTATATCGAGCCTTCCTGCTCTCCGACGCGGCGGCTGGGCGCAAAAGATTTGAAAACTGAACGTGCTTTGGTTAAAAAGTGGGAGAACTTAGCAAATAAAAGAAATAATAAACAGAAGATTATCACATACTTATGTGTGAAGAGTTGTCAGCGAACAATGAAGATTCCGGCAAACTTTTCGTTGGGTGACGGGCAAACTCGGCAAGGCAGGAAAGCGCTAAAAATTCTTAGTTACGAAACAAAAGAATGGAGAAAGGTGGGGATTATAGAAGCTTTTATTTCCATATGGGAGCTAAAGGAGGGTTTTCGCGAGCTGGAAAGCAAAGTCGGAATCGCTTTCCAATGGTTTTCGCGCTACTTCAGAAAGTTGCCGAACTTTCCAACCCGGTTTTCGCGCTTTGGAAACCGAAGCAGCTTTCCCGGAAAGTGATTCCACGAGGTTAGTGGAAAGCTCCGCGGAAAGTTGAATCTTTCGGCGGGAATTTCAAAGGTGCGGAGAAAAAACAGTGCAACTGTCACTAATAAAATGGCAATCGTAATTAAGGTGACTTCGATGTGATATATGAGAATCAAAGAACCGTTCAGTGAACCATATTTATTCGAAAAAGTTTGTAATTCAACGTTTTCTCGGCGATATCAGCTTTCCATGCGTTTTCGCGATCAGTCCAACGGGAAAGTGGAAAGTGATTGTGAGTTGATTCCAGGAATCCCTTTCCCACAGTTTACGCCATGCGCTTCACTCGCCGGAAGGTGATTCCGAGATCTCGCGAAAACCCTCCTTAAGTATATTATTAAAGGCAGGATAAGCAAGAGGGGTCCTTTAAGTTTTTGTCCTGAAAACTTGGGATTACGGCATGCGACACCTGCGGAGTAGGTCCAGGTACGCCTACCAGTCTTCGGCTCAGTTTCCCCGAATTGCTCGGTCGTTCTCGGGACACTACAGTTATGTTTCATAAAGCGTAAGGCAAAAATATTTTTTTTTGTTATCGTTTAGGAAAACACACGAGTTAAAAGATCGTATTGTTTGTTAAAATTGCGCATTTGATTTGATTTATTAGTTGCGTTTTTGATCCGAATTCTCCTCGCGATTCTCCTCCGAATTCTTCTATTTCGCGTTTTTGGACTATTCAGATGAAGTGAATGCGTTTTTGACGTGAATGCGTTTCTTGCGTTTTTGTCAGAATCAAGAACGGGGAAAGCCTCGCGATTCTGCAGAATCGAGAATTTGCTCCGAATGGTGAATTGTCGATTCTCGTCTCTCCGTTCTCCTCCCTGATTGGTCAACAGAGTTCGGGTGTTCAATATGCATATACACGTATACCAGGTTGCGGACGAGCTGCAAAATTAGTGTTTTTGTCAAAAGCGAGAATGGAGAAGTCAGAGGAGCAAAAACGGTAATTTGTACGAGAATCGAGAATTCAGAAGCGATAATTCGGAACGGAGAATTCGGATCCAAAACGCATCTATTGTACAACTCAGGTACAAAATTTCGTAGTTGTCCAACCAAATTGTTGTTGACCGACTTGTCCTAGTGACCGAAGTTCTGACACATACACACACCGTCTCCCCTTCCAAGTCACACCCAAGACGCACTGCGTTCACTAGTTGAATTGCAAAATATCCTAGCCCCTACGCGGAACATAGATGTCTGAGACAGTAGTTGCGTTTTTGCTGATACCATGGTATCTGTTACCACGATAACTGGATCTGCAATTAGTCGTTTTTGCAGTTATCGTGGTATCTGATACACGGTGCTCTGCAAAAACGACTATTGTCGAAATTGCACTTGGTGAAGTCATCCAAAAAAAAAACAGATATCCAGTTACATCACTAAGTGCTTAACTTCTTTCTCACCAATCTGACAAAATTTGATGAAAGTGAGATGACTTTTCAGATACCACGACCAGTTACCACGGTCGGACCGTAGTATCTGAATATCTGATACCACGATAACGGGCCAGATACCACGATAACTGCAAAAAAGCCTTTTGACCGTGGTATCAGATACCACGATAACTGCAAAAACGACTTTAGACCGTGGTAACAGATACCATGGTATCAGCAAAAACGCAACTAGTATGTGGAGAAAGAGGATTGCTTTTAGTGCTCGATACTGACAATTCTGCTTGTGCCCCAAAACAAGTGGCAATAGTTAAAGTCCGTATCCAAGCATGGCTTCTTAGTCCCTATCTAACCTTCAGCTTTCGCTTCATACAAATCCACCCTCGTACGGGGGGTCATCGTCAAGGCGATATCAGATTTCAAGCATCAAACGCTTCCTATCCTCGATAGCAACATTTTTCTATCTAGGCAGAAACAAAAATGAAAGAAGACATCCCAAATACCCGCAAGGATTGACAGGTTGCCACTGCTAATTATTCACAGATAATTCATTCGACTCAGGGGAGGGATTTTGGGAATCCTGGCATCGCCGATTGGGGCGAAAATCAAGGCAAGCGTTGTGGTTACAGACTCTGTAATTAACAGAGGTGCTGCGAGTCTGCTGTGATCAAGTCCAAGACAAGACCGAGACCGAAGTGACGCTCACGAGTCAAGACGAGTCCGAGTCCACGAAAAAAATTGTTCGAGACGAGACGAGACCGAGTCCGCGAAAAGCTGTCTCGAGACCGAGTCACGCCCCGAGTCCAACAATACGTTTCATTTTTGTCAAAAGCCTTTACAACCTTGTTACCTCCGGTTCCTAACATGAATCCTTAGAACTCCAAGGTCTTACTTGACTTAATCCTCCTTGCAAAGGTTACGACATAACCATCCCTTGGCCTATCTTGAATTGGTCCCCGGAGACGTCAATTCCATTTCGAATTTGCTGTCCGAGACGTCTCTTGGACTCGGGTGACTCGCCCGGATCTCGAGACGAGACGAGTCCGAGTCCTCCTCCACAAAGGAAGAGTCCGAGTCCCAGAAAAAGGTGTCTCGAGACGAGTCCAGAGTCCCGAGTCCACCACCTCTGGTAATTAATAACTGAAGGAAGTGAATGAATGTGCAGTTTTGTCATAATATTAACAATTAGGTGAAAGAAAAAAGCTACAGACGTCAGGAAATAGAGAGTGAAGTCTGTTTTAAGCAGAAAAGGCGCAACTTTAAAACAAACAAGCACACCAGCAGGACCGAAGATCTCGTCTCTGCAGTCTACCGTACGACCAAATATTTATCGGCCCACACACACTCTGCATTACGGCTAGGTGCGAAGTAAACAAGACAACTCAACCAATCAGGACAACATACCTTGTGATTGAGATTGCTGACTATTTGTACTCTGACTTGAATATTGCAGGGATTGAGCTGCCTGAGAATTTTCCTCTCCTGATTGCTGTTGCGAATTTTCCTGGTCTACCTGACCGGACATAACTGGAGGAGCCATGTTTTTGGATCCTGAGTTGTTCTCCAAAAGTGACTGGTCCAATGGGATTGTCGCTAGATGGGGCGCGAGACTATGCCGGCAGGCCTAGCGTGGAAAATTCAAACTATTAGAATGCTGAGAAATACGAAGCTTGCAATTCCCTCCTCCATAGCAATCTATTTCCATTTATTGATACTACATGTGCACACTACGTACGTGTTCCACCCTCTTAACAATAGTAACTATTAGTTACTATTTTCGTTCCAACCTCTCGAAAGTTACTATGCTGACCGTCCAACCTTCCCGAAATAGTAAGTATAGTAACTATTTGATTACCACGCTCGGTAGCGTAGTAAGCGTGGTATCTACGAATCCCTGTGACGTGATTGGCCGGATTAGCCCGTGGCACGATTTTTTGCTTAAAACAAAAAAATGCATTCCATCCTAGACGCCAAGAAGCCAGAATTCGCGACTTTATACGTAGCAACTACGGTAAGCAGGGTGGAACACGCTCTACAATTATTATGGCAGTGGACGTCCCAGGAGGGATCAATCAGATCACTCCGGAAGCATAGCTTGTAGGGGACCTCCCACTAAACGACCTCCCGACACACACCTAGCAACTACTTCATTTATCTATTTACACTATAATTACCTTTATTTCTATTCCATCAAACCTGGACCTTAACCTCCAAGTGAAGTATTCAGGTATTGTATATTTTCTATAGGTGGTAAACAGCAGACTAGAGTGTTTCTAATGCGCAAAAACGGGCAATGATTTTCTTCGACATGACCGCAACACTTACTGGCAAGACTAGTCGCTCCCGATACATCGTCGGAGGGTTAGTCGACCCCTCATTGTAGATAGATAGATAGATAGTTTATTGCTATAAGCAGCCCGAGGGCCATAGCAAAAATTTAACAAATGAAAAAAACAAACACTAACATATAATAATACTCGTTTCCGTTTAATTTGTTTTACTTATTCCAAAAATCTGCTTCTGTGTTCCATCGCTAGCCTCAAAAATCGCCCCATTTTCTTTATACTAGCAAAACACTCAGCCTTAAAAATTTGTTTTAACCACTCTTCGTCAAATACGCACACATCATACTATTCTTTTCTCCAATCACTCAGCTCAGTACAATCGCAAAGCATGTGAACCACACTCTCATCCACGCACCTACACATCGGACAATGATTTTCTTCGACATGACCGCAACACTTACTGGCAAGACTAGTCGCCCCCAATACATCGTCGGAGGGCTAGTGGACCCCTCACTATCTTGGCTACAGTCTAAAGGTTGTAAGCCGAAAACAGGAGGATTCTTAATGTGCCGTTACTGGCAATGATTCTCTTCGACGTGACTGCAATGCCTATGAGCAAGGCTAGTTGCTCCCGATACCTCGTCGGACTGCTAGCACAACCCCCGAATTTTTTTTTAAGTAAACTACGCTACGCGCTAAACTCAATTGGCCAATCGGGTTTTCTTACAAAGAAATGAAGACGATGCTTTCAGCCGCCCTCAGAGTATTCAACGGTTTGACTGAAACACGGTTGTGACACCATATATGCACGCATTCTCGATTACTCATGTCACATGGTTTGTCATTTTTTTTTTTTTCAGAAGAGGGAGGTCTGATACAGGTACATATAGGTCTGATTTTGATAAGTTCAATACATTTTGTTAGATTTATTATAGTGCTTGTTTAGTGTATTTGTAGTTTTGTGTCATAAATTAAAAACTTTAACTTTGAACATGGAATAACAAGATCAAAGGTTTCGAACGGACCCCAAAATCAAAACAGTTGAAGAGCGTACAGAAGAAAGTAGCAATAACAAGTCATATCGCGTTTGCTGAGAATTAAAGATTCTCGGAAAACTAATGTATTCTGCCTACAGCACAATGAACTACTGTCACTTCACTCCTGTCAATTCTTCAGGTTCAGGTTCATTTATTTATATTACTACTTCTACAAAATAAACAATTAGCACAAGTCCGGCAAAGCGCAGAGCCCGGAAAATCTAATAGTCACTTTTTACAGAACAAGCATTTTGGAAACAAAAATAGAACAAAATTTTACCTGAGCATACGCCTTTAAGAGATGAGCAACGTTTGAATCTCCAATGGCATTAAACCATTCATCCGCCGGTTCAGTCTGAAGCTTCGCCAGCGTTGTTCTGTTAACCCGAAGAATTCCATCTCGCAAAACTTTTGTAATTGGACGGTGTTTTCCAAGACGGCAATTCTGAAAAAAAAAAGTCAAATCCAAAGACAAGTCAATTAAATCACACCAATCGAACACAGCACACGCGTCTAGGCAGCCAAACTTTCGAGGCAGAACTCTAAACATTATCTACAGTAGAACACTGTAAAAAAAAATCTTGCAGTTTAAGAAGATAATCTCATCTCTAATTCGGATTAATGTTATCTCAGTAGAGATAAGATTTATCCCAGTAGCAACTAGTGCAGTTAACTTTAATCCTTACTTGGAGAAACTTTTTAAGTGAAGTATGCTTATTTGAACACTTTTCTCCACGTTTCACCTGGTCTTAATTCTTGCTTCTATAACGGTCAGAAAAATAACAAACTCGGTCACGCTCACGAGTCAAGACGAGTCTCAGTCCTGGACAAAAATCGTTCGAGACGAGACTTTTAATAACATTCTTTCTTCTATAATTTTCTTTTTAAAGAAATTAGTAAATTCTTTCTCCTGACCCATACAACCTACACCAAGGTCCCCTTCTGGAAGGAAAAGAACGTCACAATTCACAAACATCGGCTACTACAAATATCCAAAACAATAAATATTTCCTTCAGCGACTGTGAATTATATTTAAACTTGGTTCACTTTCCAGCTTGAGCATGTAGAGGACCCTTGCCAAGAAGGGCCGGAATATAGCTCTAATAAAATGCAGCTGACGTATCCGTTTTGCACTATCAAATATTCAGAACAAACCTGGCAAGAGGGGAAGGGCGAGGGGGGGCAAGGTAACCAGCTCACCTCATAGGTAGTTGAGAGTTCCCTAAAGAACATTTTTGCACAGGACAACAGATGCTCGGAATCAGGTGCAACCACGACATACGCTACATCTCTGTTCGCAGCGTATGGCTCAAGGGCGAGTCTCTCCCAGTGTGAGAATGAGTGGGGACCCACGCAGAGCCACTCCCGGTCGTAGCCACAAACAACCAGGGGGATTGGGAGGGGTTCGCAATTGTCGTCAGTTCCTGCAAATCAATCAAAGATAAAATTTTGACGCCATACTCGGTCGACTTGCTTCAACGCATAGTGCGTGCTCAGAATTACAGTCTCTGAAGGCACCCTCAAAGAAGGGCTCGGAAGTTTCGGCCGTCATGGACGTAGGTGGGATCCATCCTGGCTTCAACTCCCTATGCCCCTGGAAATCCGAGATTACCTGTACAGCTCGTGTCTTGACACAAGTAAGTGCAAGTAACACCCCTGTGCTGCAAGGATACTGCTTTGTGGGTGTCATTGGCAACAAATTTGGGCAGTATTCTAGCACTCAGAGATTTTTAAAGTAACGAACTGAAACGTCCTCTGGCGGAATCTGAACCCACGACCTTCGGCTTGAATTTGTTTCTACCGGTTTTCTACATGAAGCTCTGCCATTGGGGCTACGCTCGCGGCTCCAGTTTTCCGGTCTCCGGAGTTCCAGTCTTCTAAATCTGATTAAATTATTTCAGGCGTACTTGTCGCGGCTAAAGTTCCTAGTACAAATTCGTATAAAGTAGTCGTAAAACCTGGTCTTGGATAAAATTCCCACTGCTAAAAAAAATACTACAAAAATAAAATAAAATGAAATAAAACTAAATAAATGACATTAAATTTAGTGTACATAGTGTCGTGAGAAATTTATAGAGGAGAAAGCCTTTTTGGTGCAATTAAATTATTATTATTATTATTACAAGACTCCCGCCATTGAATTTCTTACCAATGCTAACAACAAGAAGTCTCGAACTGTTTAAACACAGTCCGAATCTTCAGCCATCAGCAACCGCATTGCCGCCTTCTTACCCAAGCATTCTAATCTAGCAAACAAATGACCCAATGAATCATAACTTCCTGGCAACACAGGGTTGTCTGAATCTCACAGCAAATACCAACTGGACAAATGCAAATTGCTTCAAAAACTCCAGTTTTGCTAATATTCACTGTCAGAAGTACCATAAAATTCCCACAAGTTTGCGCAATTTCAACTGATATGCCTATAGTTGATTAGCCTACTGAAGAAAACAAGAGCTACGAGCTCATATGGCACTTGTTACGAGTAGGTGGTGTGAGAAACGAGAAAGTAAATTTGAGCATTTTTCCGGGAATTCCGGTACCCCTCCCCACCGTGCTCGGATCCGGTTCAGACCCTAAAATATGTCATCTAAGGCATACGATCTCTATTCTTTCCGCGTTTCATTCAAATTCACTTCACTCGCTTAATCCCTATGCGAGCCTCACCCCATTGTGGCAGAATACGACTCGGACACACAAACTTAGCATCAACATCTCCTCTTCCCGTCCATCAAGTTTAACTCGAAATCGGAGCATATCTGCAAATTTCTGGTTCCCCCTTCACCCTCCTCCTACCTTTTCGGATCCGGTTCGGACGCCAAATGACAAATCTAGGCCCCATAAACTTCGTTCTGTCGAACTTGCATCCCATTCTGCCCATCCGTTCGGTTTTTGTGCATGTAACAAAGTTTCCGGACCCCCCCCCCCCCCCGTGACCATGGCCGCATGGGTTCGTACACACACTTTGCATATCTAGGTCATCAGTCCGTATCACCCATAAACTTTCACTCGAATCGGACCATTTTTCCGCAACCTACGGAAGTCAGGGACTTTACGGTCCCTGGAAGGTCCTACGGAAGGACAGAAATTTAAATAGGACGTTTGAGACACGAGGTCTTTCCAAATACCAAGTTTCATTAAGATCCGATCACCCGTTCAAAAGTTATACATTCCTCAATATTCCGGATACCCCCTCCCTCCACCCCCCCCCCCCCCCACGATGGTCGAGTTGGGGAACTGACTATCTCCAAGCCAATCATGTGAAGCCTCTAGCGTTCAAGCCAAGTTTCATCACCCTAGCACATCTGGAAGTACCTTAACTCGCGATCCCCCGAATTCTGGACCCTCCCCCCCCCCCCCTCTAACTCCCCCACAGTGCCCAAATCCGATCCGGTTCTATCACTGATGCACCTAGTTCCTGTGCTTGTTCTTTCCACCAAGTTCCGTCCCAATCGCTCCACTCAAAGCGTATCATAAGATTTCCGGTTCCCCCCTCAACCCCCCCCCCCACATTCATCAGATCCGGTCCGGACTTGAAACTGGACATCCGAGACTGAGGTCTTTCCAAATATCACGTTTCGTTAAGATCCGATCACCCGTTCAAAACTTATAGCCTAGCCTACATTCCTGAAGGTTCCGGATTCCCCTTCCTCCACTCCCTCCACGGCTGTCGGGTCGGGGAAGAGACTATTTCCGAGTTATTTTGGTCGGGTCCCTGATATGCCTGACAAGTTTCATCGTCCTAGTCCTTCTGGAAGTAGCCTACCCTAACTCGAGAACAGCGGCCTGACCGACCGACCGAAAGGTGATCGGTATATGGCACTTGAGCGAAGCTGCAGTCAGTCTGTGAAGTAAACTGCCCCCTCGGTAAGCACACTACTAGATGGTGATAGCTCCGTTCAAAGGTGCAAAGACTATATACCCTCAATCTGCAGTACTTTAAACGTGCAATACTTGAAGTAGGCCTACTACTAAAAGTCCTGTACTTGAAACTCAAGTATACTCGAGTACATTTGTTGGGAGTTAATTAATACTTGATACTTGGGTACAATATTTGGAAACGATTGATACTTAAAACATAAATTTTTGTACGACTTGTACCAACACTGCTACAGACTAGATGTGAATGAGCCCATACCTTTCGCTGTAATCCTATGAAACTGCCTCCAAGTAAGCGGCCCCTGCACCATAAACCCAGCCTCCCATAACCTCGGCGTCCGTCTTTTCTGCGTCGCCTCTTGAAGCAGCGGCTGCAGACACTTCATCACTCTCAACACATCCTGACTGCACGACGCAGACATAGCCTGCACATGGGACCACCTGTGAAGCGGCTTGGGCTGGAGCTTATCCGGTCTCGGGAATCCATACGGATCATATCGTCCCATATATGGATCTGGACCGATCCGAGCCTGTTCCATCACCATTTGCACTATTTCACAACCGTCCAGGAACTCGAGCTGGTTTAACAATCGTTCACTAACAGGCGATGAGGTGGCGAGTTCACATAAACTGCTACATTCACTTAACAACACTAAACAACTGTCTCTTATGAGGTCGAGAAGGGCCTGTCCAGGATGGTCAATCACCGCAGGGTTGTCCCCGGCAGACTGGGTACTAACGTTAAAGCCACAGTCACTAAATAGCTGGAGAGCTTCTTTGGGTGGTATTTTACAGAGAGTTTGTACTAAGTTCTGAAGTGGAATTTTCCGGTGACTCGATGGATCTAAGGTATGGTTTCCTCCACAGATGTCGACTTCATCCTCGTAGAATAAGCCAGACCTGAAAAAAGGACAGTTTAGAAAAATAAGCACTAAGATAATAAGCATAAAAGAAGCTGACAAAGAATCATATTTGACTGCGCTGAACCGATACGTCAGCCACACTTTATTAGAGGTATATTCGGTATAGAACAACGAAAGGTCGTTGGAAAGGAATCTTTCGTCACTTTTCAACAAGTTCATTTTCCAGCTCGAGCGGCTGAAGAGGACCCTTACCAAGAAGAGCCGGAACATAGCTCTAATAAAATGCAGCTGACGTATCCATTTTGCAGTGTCATTTCAGCAATATTTCGGGTAGTCTTGTTAAGGGTCCTCTTCAGAATCAAGCCAGAAGAACGAACCTAGGAACAAACAACAAAATGCGATCTAACAAAAAGAGCGCATTCAAATATGATTTAGAAACATATAATGTAGTGCGATCTAACTGGATGAGATCTCACTCGCTCAAGTAGTGTGATCTCACACACAAGATGATCCAACTTCAGAAAACAGGCGGCACTATTTTACGCCGCCTGTGTCACAACCCAAGAGTAGGTGGTTTCGATAGATATCAATGTTTAACGGTGAAGGGTTTTTAAGCTTCGATCGTCGTTCTAACCTGTAAGAATGGTTATACTGGCTGTTAAGGTTGTAACGACGGTGGCATCTTTCGGTGACCATCAATTGTGAGGCTGAACCAAGCCTTAAGACTTGTTACTTGATCATCGTGATCATCACTTTACGATTTGTTATCAAGACTGCCAACTGTCAGACACAGTGTGTACTGGGAAGTCGGGGACACTTGGAATTGCTTCACAGTCTGGCACACCCAATTCTTGGGCAGACTGTACCACAATTTCTTTGAGTTGGCACCCCCTCGATTGTTGTAACCGTTCGTATTAAGCTGCTTTCACATTGACGCGTCGTTGCGATGCCTTGCGGATGCGTTTATCTTGCGTTGCGTATAGGTTGCACAGCGTATCTTTCATACCTGCGCGGAAAGCTTTCACGCTGGATGCTCATTTACATTTTCTTTTCTCGGTTTCTTCTGCTGTATTTTAATTTCTTTAGTAGCAAGTTTTTCTTCATCATCAGCATGTTTTTCTAGTTTTTCTTCAAAATCTTCCATTTTCGACAAATCTGATGCGTACGCGTCGACGCAACGCAAGAATGGAACTTGGTTCTATTCTTGCATTGCGTTTTATTTGTCTGCGTAAGCTCTGCGTTACGTCGACGCAAGCGCCACGCAAGGCTTGCGTAGCTCGGTGTGAAAGGCAAACGCGTCAATGTGAAAGCAGCTTTAGCTTACGCAAAACATATGAGTGATATGCGTCCAATGGCAATCCGTGCATATTGGTTGATTCCACCAAACTTTCTCTGGCGACTGTCTTTTGGTTAGCTGGCATGTTTCATGCTGTGCGAAAGGTCATTTATGCGATCCTAACTAATGCCCTAGCCAGACTAATAAAGATTGTTTCCGGTATAGTTCCTAATACAATTTCGCTTTTTTCTTCCCCCGACTCCAGAGAAAACCGTGGTCGAGACAGGAGGCTTCGAAGCTTACCCCCCCCCCCCCCCCCCCATCCCCCCGTAACAACGAAACTAAAAGTTAAATACGTCCTTACCCAGAGGCCAGCCTTCTATTCACCAAGGCACTGAACCCACAATCACATCCTATGGAGTCATCTTCCGTCGGATTCCGCTTCAGGGCATCAGGCAAATAGAGGGCACTATCACGGCCCTTAATATTGCCAACGAGGTTCGGGCCCGCGTTGCAAACACACAGCGAACAACTCTCGAAGTTGTGGTCTCTAAACACATTTACGAGGGAGTCACTTAGTAAAACATTCACTAGGAGGGCGTTTGCGTGAAGGGTGGGGATCCCTGTCGGGTGTGTATTCCGCTGGGGGGTGAACGGAGATGGGGAGATGGGGGAGACACCCGGTCGTGGAACGAGAGGAATTGGCGCCCTGGAAAAGCGAAAAATGGTCAATGTTATCAACTGTCCGGTCACTAAACAAACTACCAAAAAATCGCTTGAAAGGATAGGCCGCGCTTCCTTTACTAGTCAGCTCACTTCCATGATCTTCTCTACAGTCCACACAAGTGAGAGAGAGCTACGGCAAGCCAGTAATGATAATGAGGATTGACAAAATGGCTTAACAAGCCACTTCAGTCAACGTTTACCAAAATGAGTAACACTCACATGCTAACGAAGCGTTTCCAAGTTAAAGATGCAAGCGTCACATTTTTGGAAATCTCGTCGGCTCTGCCAAAAATCATTGACAACAGGGCTCAGCCAGCACATGACATTCTACATTCTCTTCTGTCCGATGAATGAAAAATTGTTTCTTGTATTTGTTGTGTTTTATTTAATTCTTTTATTTTATTTTACATACTCGGCTTTTCAAATGCCGGGTCAGAAATAAATTACTTACTTACTTACTGTTTTTTCGTCCAAAAGATTTTCAGCCATAAGGTATTTCTGCCATGCAACAAAATAATATTTAATAAAAGCAGGGAACAGAAAAACAGAAAGCCTCTTTAAGCGGTGTTTGAACCCACAACCTGTTCTTTCCGAATATTAACGTTTCCATTTCATGGTTTATTTCCCCTTCAAATTAAGTTTCTGGTTTCCTTTGGTTCTCTCCGTGAGACCCAGCCATGAGGCCCCGGGACTGTCTACGAGCTCCGACCTTTTGAGCCCTAATCGACTTCTAAATTCAAAATTCTGCTTTTTATCTGTCACGGTCCCTTGCAGAAGCTCCGTCTTCAAATACAATTTCCCATTTTATTTAAGGCACTAGCTAGCCCACTAATTGAATATGGCCACGCAATAACAAGGCCCTTCTACAGCAAGGATTTTATCGCCATTGAGCAAGTTCAAAGAAGAGCAACAAAAACAGTGCCAGCCATTCACCATCTCCCTTATGAAAACCGGCTTCAAAAATTACAATTACCCAGTTTATCTTACAGATTTCTACGAGGTGATTTGATCGAAACTTTTAAAATTTGCCATGGTTATTATGATAACATAAGGCCTGATGATGTCCTCACTTTCATCACAACGGTCTTAGAGGACACAACTTGAAACTGAGTGGTAAGAAATTCCGAAAAGACATGGGAAAATGGAGCTTTAGAAACCGAATAGTAGAAGATTGGAAATCTCCCAGAAAGTGTGGTAAATGCCGAAAATATCAACGAACTCAAGGCAGGTGTCGACTACTACTTCGCTGAAATTCAATTTATTGTGTGAAGTGGTCCCGAGAAATTTATAGAGGCGAAAGCCTTAATATTGCAATTATATTATTATTATATTCTTATGATATTATTACATTTTAGATATTATAAATATTTAAAATAACACTTACCGTTGGGGTACGCTAGGCGGCCTGCTGAACTGCTGCATCTGCTTAGGCTCAGCAATATACCGATACTCTTTAGGTAAGATCAACGGAGGCAGTCTGGAGCTCGGTAAATCCGTAAGTGGACTATAAGTGGAGGACCCGATAATATTCGCCATAGGATACGGCCTGTACACATGATCTCGGTCCAAGTCCACATGTGGGCTGGAGGGGGATCCTGCGTCCACCGGGGAGGGGAGGGGGTATTCGTGAGATGGAGGGGTGGGGAACATTTTGGATAGCTCCGCTGGACCGATGAAGCTTCCTGGAGAGGAGATGGCGCATTTGGGGGTGATGAGCTTCGTCTCGTCGCACGCTGAGTCTAAAAGAAGTAAAAGGATGGCATTTTTAATTTGCTTGTCACTGTGTAAAAATTTTTAAGTCTATTTAGTGTGATTTTAAACTATATGAAAATAACGTAGTCATGTTTATATGCATTGTTTTGTTTGGTGTTTTAATATGTGTATTTTACTCATACTCCGCTGTTATACAAAAAGCGGGTCACAAATAAATAAATAAAAATAAAATTATTTATATTTCTTACGCGAACGTGTACAACAGGATGGCTCGATATTCCGGCGTAAATAAAGCATGTTTGAGACATTACTTTGTTGTTAACTGACAGAGAAGGCGGTATACTGGGAGGGCAAAGGGTTTCTCTGGTACTTATTCATGTCCAATGGGTGGGAGCATGAATGAGAACCTAAAGTATTTCTTGTGTGAATGCGAAAGTCTGGGTGAACTTGGATTATTGACATGTGAAGCGAATGAAGAATGGATGCGAGACGTTATGAGGAAGAGTTGCATGTTTTTGTGGTGTTGTTGATATTAAAGAATTTGGTGAACTTCCAGAAGCTGGCCTTCATACTGCCAAAAGTTTGAGCACCTCTGCGCATCCTCGTGTTATATGTTGTGACAATATAACTATTACGACTCTTTTAAATGTTACCTTTCAATCAATCAATCAATTTATTTATTACACTAAAACAGGATTGTTCTTTAAATATATACACTCATCTCACCCATTCGGTGGCTCGGGGCAATAGCACAGTCGACGGAAAAGGCGATAAAAATGGCCAGCATTCAGCATTCTCGCGAAAAAATTGGCCAGCATTCAGCATTCTCGCGAATTGCCTTTAAAAGTGGAATTTTGGACCCTTCTAACCTTGCAACAAAAGTAACTATCGCTTTCCCTCTCATCACAACAAAAGATTCAATTTCATTATCTAAAAACATTTGACTAGAACGGTAGAACGTCGATTATATGAAAGGAGATGACGGAATGCATTATTAAAACAAACTTTTGATTTACGCAGCGTCGTCTCAAGATAATTAATTTTGCACGCATGTGTTGAATTTTTCCAAACTTTGAAAGTGATTTAGTTTGTGAAAAGTCGAATGCTTATTATGATGTCTGCATTTTTCTGGTTTTCGTGATAAGTTGCGTTTTTGATCTGACTTATCAATTCTCCATTCTCGCTTCTGAATTCTCGATTCTCGTACAAATTACCGTTTTTGCTCCTCTGGCTTCTCCATTCTCGCTTTTGACAAAAACACTAATTTGGCAGCTCGTCCGCAACCCGGTATACGTGTTTATGCATATTGAACACCCGCACACTGTTGACCAATCAGGGAGGAGAACGGAGAGAGGAGAATCGAGAATTCACCATCGGAGCAACTTATCGATTCCGCAGAACCGCGAGGCTTTCCCCGTTCTTGATTCTGACAAAAAACGCAAGAAAAGGAGAATTCGCTTCATCTGAATAGTCCAAAAACGCGAAATAGGAGAATTGGGAGGAGAATCGCAAGGAGAATTCGGATCAAAAACGCAACTATTGTTCCCATGTTTACTGCATGTGGCCCACAGGCTTTTTTGGCCCAATGGAATGGCATTTTTTTTTTAGATAACTTATCCATTTATCTTCAGCCGTATTCGTCGTCGCTATTTTGACAAAGAAATTTAAAACCACAGACGGCGAGATTAAGTAACAAGTGAGAGATCATCATTTACCTGCCGGCTTGTTCGACCCAGGCGGGGTAGGGGGAATGGGGTCCTGCCCATCAGGGGTATCGTCATCGAACATGTTGTCCAAATCGCTATAAGACACCTCCAGTCCCTTCATCGTTAGGAATTTTGAGTCGTCGTCGTCCTAAAAAAAAAAAACATTATTAATTTACAACAGAAACATACAAGGCCGTATCCAGGGGGGGGGGGGGGGGGGTTAGGGGGTTGAACCCCCTCCCCCCCCCAAAAAAAAAAAACATACAAAAATAACCGTTTTATAGACTTTTCACTCTGGTCTGTGTCTTTTTTTGTACTTTTTTGTCCGACCCGCAGGCACCCCCCACCTCCCGAAATAAATTCGACACAGATTAATTTATATAGATGAAAAAGTGCTAGTTTAAAGGACCCCTCGCACTATTTACTCTTCAACTTACAGTATTTAAAAATATTTGAATACTTTAAAACTCGGCTGTGTTTTCAACGTATAACCCACGGTTTTGGCTGTTATAAGCATTTTCCGGGACCCGTTGACTTGTAGCGAAAACAGGGAAACAATTTAGATAACCGGTTTTTCTGATGGGAAAACTTCTCGCAGACAACCGTCGACAGCATGATACACATCGAAGGTAGCAAAACACGGCAAGTGAGAAAATCAGCGTGGTTTTGTTAGAGGGGTTAGAATGTACCGTACGAAATTGGGGTCTCCGTGTTTAGAAATATATGGAGTGATTATGGAAGTAGTTTACATTAGTATTATGATAGGTCCTTTAAGTATACGAAGCACCTGCTTTATTTGTCAAAGTTATGCCACAGCCAGATGCTAATAGAGCAGTTCGAAGTTTAAGATGCCAGCGTTACGCTTTTCGAAATTTCGTCGTCTCTGCCAAAAATCATGGACAATTGGGCCCAGCCAGTACAGGACGTTATTCACTGTTTTCTGACCAAAGATTGAAAAATTATATTTTTATGTGTTTTTTGTTGTGTTTCTCTTTTCTTTTACACACTCCGCTTTTGAAAATGGCGGGTCATAACTAAATTACTTACATACTTATCGACGAAGACAACTTACATAAAACATTACATGTCGGTACAACTCTCACATATCCATATAACTCGGAGGATAAATATTCCTTCGGCCCAAGCTGACAGCGAATCATATTTGATAGTGCAAAACGATACGTCAGCTGATTTTTTTAGAGCTATATTTCGGCCCTTCTCGGCAAGGGTCCTCTTCAGGCTCAAAGCCGCTCAAGATGGAAATAAGAACTTGTCAGAAAACAAGGTGTGGGATAACAGTTTTCCCACAAGTTCTTAGCAACAAGTTCTCAAGTTCTTAACCTCAAGTTTCCCAACAAAGGAGATCAACCAAACCATGGAGGATGGACTGGAATGTCTCTCATCAGCAATTAGTACGTAAAGCCCCCGTATAAGCAACTAGGAAGTACGCCACCGTCGTCAACAAGAAATTCAGAAGGACCAACCGTTTTTTCTTCTGCGTGCAAGTGCGAATCATCCGTAGCTGCTCTATGGGATTACAACTCCAGAAATCCCCGTCCTCCGCCATCGTTTCGTTTTGGAACTACGAGTTCTTATCGCTTTTTAGGCTGAGCCGAGTTTGTCAGTAACTGGGCACAAACTTCGACAAAAGCTATTTTTAAATCGACGAAAGCTATTTAAAAAAAAAGTGCATCAGAAGCTCCAAAATGTGTCTTTGATTTTTAAAAGACTCGGTAGGCCGACACATCGATCTTACGTCTCGGGTTCCTTTTCTTTTGCTTGTTTTTTAAAAAAAATTTAACTACGACGCACACATTTTTCAAATATTTTGCATCCAGCCTCCGCTTCAGAGACCCTCAAGTCTGGATAAAGTTGACAAGCGCCAACAAGAAAATCGCAAATTCCACGGGGCAAGTATTGGTAATTTTGGAAAACGATATTTCTGAGCCAGTTTATCGTCATAAGATCATCTCTAGTAAGAGTTCTGCTCTAAGCCAACAAGATACTAGGCTGTGGTGGAGTGTTAACGTATCTGAATTCCTTCTTACCCTGAAGGGTTCTTTCCTCTTCAGCCCTCTTTCATCGTCTTCTTGTCGAGAACCTGGTCGACCATCATCGAAGTCAGTCTCCAGACTTAAAACGCCATCTACACAGATCTTGCCCTCTGGGTGCATGTCTTGGTATCGAAGGCTCCTTACTGGATGATTCAGCCTAGTAAAACCAAAAAGAGTAAGTTTATTTAATAATAATAAGGTACTACATCAGAAAAGGCTTTCGGCTCTATATTAACTCGAGGAAATTGGGAGTGGCCATACTGAGCAAGAGTTAAAAATCTTATCTGTAATACACTTGAAAATATTAGTTGCGTTTTTGATCCAAATTCTCCTTGCGATTCTCCTCCCAATTCTCCTATTCCTATTCCGCGTTTTTGGACTATTCAGATGAAGCGAATTCTCCTTTTCTCGCGTTTTTGTCAGAATCGAGAACGGGGAAAGCCTCGTGATTCTGCAGAATCGAGAAGTTGCTCCAATGGTGAATTCTCGATTCTCCTCTCTCCTCCCTGATTGGTCAACACAGTGCGGATGTTCAATATGCATAAACACGTATACGGGGTTGCATACGAACTGCCAAATTTGTGTTTTTGTGAAAAGCGAGAACGGAGAAGCCAGAGGAGCAAAAACGGTAATTTGTAAGAGAATCGAGAATTCAGACGCGAGATACGAGAACTGTGAATTCAGATCAAAAAAGCAAATATTTATTGATTCTGAATTAACCGCATCTTCGGTAAGGCTGTTCCATCGACCAATACTTCCGTTTGCAAAAATCAAACTTACACATCCTTGTAGAACCGTGTTTCTGCAAGCCCGAACGCTTGCCCCCTATGATGACGGTTAATGCTGCTTATGCATATTTACATCTACTTAATACCATATAACACTAAAATGCTGAAGACAAGGTATGAAAGAAAACAGAAAAAAAAACATTTGTAATAAATAGGACCGAATCACAAACGTTATATTTTTTACAGGCCGAATTTTGAGGGCTTTCGCGGGAATTACCAGCCGAGAACCTAGTGGACGACCACGGTATCGCCCGAGGTAAAATAATAGCAAGTTTTTTTTTCAACCAATCAATCAATCCAGTATAATATCCAAATAGCTTAAAGCTAGAAGAGGAATAAAATATTTACGAAAACACAAACACGAAACAAATTAATTAATACACTTACAAGATGTGACCAGGAATACATGATGGGATGAAACTACGTAAAAACTGGGCAGAAGAATTAGCAGGATATGGAGAAAAGTGATTGCCAGTATTCCTCTCGGACCGACGCACGGAAGACGGGAGGGGAGGGGGGGGGATAGATGGGCCATCTGGGGACAACACAGTATCTTTGCTCCAAATTTTTTTGAAAGAACGTCAAGTTTAATGAGAGCCTCTTCTCTTGAAAAATTATGATCACCCAGAATGATTCTCACTGCTCTCTTATGGACATTTTCCAGGCGATCAGAGAGCTCTGAAGAAAGAGAAGATGCCAAACCCGTGAAGCATATTCTAAATGAGAACGGATACAAGTTTTAAGTTCTGCACCTTCTCATTATTACTGTTATTCTTATTTTTTATTTCCCGTCTAAACAGACTCAATAATAGAGTCAATAAATGGTCAATACTAAGTCAATAAATGGATGACAAAAAACTACACGCCAGAGTCACAATTAGAAGATCTTTTCGAAACAGATAATCAGGTCTTGCAGATGTTAAGTCTTTGCCGAACCCGTGCACATTTGATATCATTCTAACAGACCATTGAACAACAGCCACTAAGTCATACATTCCAGCTAAAAGCATATCAAACGACCAGGCTCATTCGAAAAAACTGGTTTGACTAGATTCCGACAGGACTGCGAGAATAAACAGTATTCCTGATTCACCGTGTCTTTTTCGGGTACACCCACCTCCTCCGACCAAATTTTATCGACAGAGAATTTTATTTTACTTCCTCGAATTTCCGGTTTCGGCCGACTCCGGTTAAATTACTTGTCCGTTCAGAAAATGAAGCTCATATTTGGAATCAAAATATATTGTTAGCCCCTTTTATCGATGCTCCAATCGCCTTGAATATTTTGTTCACTTTTATCAAATTTCCGGGTTTCTGCCATATTCCGGATGAACTAATTATCCAGATAGAAAGTTCAAATTCACACATCAAATCGAATCAAATCTGTTTACTGCCAAACCAACTTCGTAGCTTTCTACGTCAGAAGATGCTAAATAACGCTGGTCATGCAGTAATAAAATAAAAATACATTACACTAATTATTCAATTCGTTAAAAATCTCTGTAAAAACGAGCAGAAACGAGTTCATGAACCTTGAAGTTCGTCCTCTGACACGCACTAGTTTGTTTTGCTGTCTTGTCCTGCTAATTTTCGGAGCATCAGGGGGGAGTAATGATCGATTTTTCTCATTTGCCAGCAGTTTTTTTCCAAAGTTTAGTATCAGTCTGTTCTTCGGTTGTAGAGGCTCGGGATTCTCAACACAGACAGTGCTTGCTCGTAAGATTGATGGCCAGGACCCATTGAGCGTGTTCCATCCTACTTACCGTAGTTACCACGCATGACGTCACAAATTCTGCCTTTTTGTCGTCAAGGCTGGAACGATTTTTCTATTTTCCAGCGGAATATCATGCCACGTGTGAATTCGACCAATCACGTGGCAGAGATTCGTAGTTACTACGCTTACCACGCTCCCGAGCGTGGTAAGCAAATAGTTACTATTGGTTACTATTTCGAGAAGGCTGGAACGGTCAGCGTAGTAACTTTTCGTGAGGCTGGAACGGAAATAGTAACTAATAGTTACTATTGGTACAAGGGTGGAACACGCTCATTATAACTTTCGTTGCGCGTTTCTGTACGGATTCAAGCTCTTCCGACAGATAAACCGTGTTTTGTACTTGGGGTCCCCATACCGGGCAGCAGTATTCCAAAAGGGGGCGCACGTGGGTAAGGTAGGCGAGGCGAAGTTCAGGAATTGTAAAACCAAGTCTATGCACATGGATTCAGCTTGTATTCTAGGTCCCATAAGGAGATTCCTATCGACTTCAGAATAAACTTTACTCCTACAAAATTTCCGGTTTTCGCCAGATTCCGGTCGTCTACTTGTCTGGCGGGAACGTAAGTTCAAATATAGGTTCAGGATGTATTCTTAGCTCTAAATTGACGCTCTAATCGATCAACGTTAAAACTAATCAACTTTAGATAAGACTTTCACTCTTATCAATTATCCGGTTTTCGCCGAATTCCGGGAAAACTACGTGTCTCTCTATACCCATGTATCTAGCTTTTATTAAACTTCAGATAGAACTTTTACTTTTACGAAATTTTCGATTTTTCCGGATTAAAGGCGAACTATTCGTCCGGTTAGAAAATGAAGTTCAGCTTTGGATTCAGCATGTTTCAGATCTACTCTCACATCACCCTGGAAAACATATTTTCTTCACCCCTCCTTTTACCGAACTTTTACGAAGTCATAGGTTCCCCTCCACTTCGAACTTCTACGAAGTCATAGGTTTCCCTCCACTTATGTTTTGGGCAGAAATAACTTGCTGTACAGAATACTTATTGTTAGAAGTAGGGAAAAGATGGCGGCACTTACTCCCAATTTGCCGTTCCAGAAACAAAGAATCTACTTACCACGCTTTTGTAACTCCATAGTTATATAGCGAATTCAAGGTGGGTTCGCTATCCTGATCTTCATCCTTCGTCAGAATTCCATCCTCGCTTTTCATCTCCTGGGGCTGAACGGATTTAGGTGTGAACGGCTCTTTTCCCAAATTGCTCCCAGGTGATTGGTGGGTATTTGGCGCGGAATTCACAAAATCGTACGGCGTGTGCTTTGCCTCAACGGAGGCAGGGGGGTCGTGGTTTTGTTCGATGCTCGGGATTGGTTGAGGGGAGAGCATGGGCATTGAGCGGGGGCCGGCGCTGTAAGGGGAGGGGCCTATGCTGCAGCCGGGAGACTTTTCGGGTGGCGGCTAAAAGAAAATTACTGGTTAAAGTACAATTGAAACCTGATCCTATTCTATTATTTCCCCTCTCAAGAACAGGCGTCATCACCAGTCCAAGTTTTGTCAATTCTCCTTTTACAGTTTTCAGTTTCTAGCCAATCCAATCTCCCACTGAGTCCCTTCGCAATTAAGCCCCGCCTCTCGCGTCATTTGTGATTCGTTCAGTCGGAGTTACGGACTGTGGAGAGAGATTGCGATAGTTAATGCATAGGAGATGATATGGGTTTTTTTTCGTCCGGGAATCTGAACTAGAGCGCAGCAAATGTATGCACGAGGTGCGAAATTGGCATGATAAGCTTTTCAATTAAACGTTAAACACTGTAGGGAATTTCAAACTGAAATAAAGGGTATCTGCCCGCCGAGAAAGCGGGTAGATTGGTACATAAGCCAAAAGAGTTTCAAATAAGTAACGCGTGTCAGAATATTGGAACAGAAACTGCATCTAATACGACTTTTGCTTTAACTGATAGAAAACTTATGGCAGTGTAATGACCAAAGAATACTAACCTTCATGTCGGTCTTGATGTACGTTGGCGCTGGGGGCGCCAGAGGCTTAGGAGTTGATGGGGCATCCTCCACGTCCGTCATATGCTGGGACTGAGTATGGATGGCCTGTCGCTTGTGGAAGCTCAGTTTAGACCTTGAGTGAGAGCTCCCTCCGTTCGCTCCCCCTTTTCTTTTGCTGTAAACAAAACACTATTACAGCAAATACTCGTAATATAGCGACATGCTTATAATTTACCCCTTTTTTAATAATAAATAAATGAATAAGCTATTTATAATTTGGTTATTCACACACACTTCAATGAGGCTATCTCGCTGACGAGCACCGTTTTGGGTTAGATGAGTAAAGCATTCTGTTCATTCAAACAATGCATAAAACGGATAGCCTACATCAGCTACGATGCTCACGCAGCGATATTTAGGCCCTTCCTGGAAAGGGTCTGTTGGGAATCGTCCTTCTTCTTTGAATTCTTCCGTTTCTCACCCTATTTGAATATTCTGCGCTTTCCCCATTTATATCGCCATCTAGCAGTGATTGGTAAAGTTAACAGTAATACATCTTGATAGAAGCGTCACCAGTTCAGTTGGTAGACAGCCTTGAACCAGATTAATGGCTTTAAATATATCTTGTTTCGCTTGTTGTTGACTGGAGAATTTTCTCCTCTTTTGTCTCGTCCTTTAATCCACGAAAACAACGCATGGGTGTGGTGATCCAGCGATGATCACCTATTTACAATGACCGAAACTACTATATACACCATGCTTACCTAGGACAGTGGCATGGGGACTTCGACTGGGGGTCTCCAATTTCAACCATACTCTCTCCAGACGCCTCCGTGTTCGAGATGCTGTCATGCAGTGTGGAAGACAGAACAGCGTTGCCAGATAAGCCACCGGAGATGGGGCTATGCTTGGAAGAGGCGGCAAACGGAGCAGCCGGCTCGCCATATGCTAGTGAGCCGCTTAGCGGGGAATTCGGCTGGGGTATGATCCCTGACAATTCAAACTTATTAGGTAAACGGATGACAATAACAATATTATACAACTTACCACGCTTGGGAGCGTAGTAAGCGTGGTGACTATGAATTTCTTTGAGATGATTGGTCCGGTAAGCAGGCTCCCGCCTCTAAAACTTCGTAAGAATCTACTGACGCTGAACTACGGTGTTCCACCCTTCTAACAATAGTAACTATTAGTTACTATTTTCGTTCCAGTCTCGTGAAAAGTTACTACGCTGACCGTTCCTGCCTTCTGGAAATAGTATCAACAGAGCCCATCTACGAACTCGACCTTACCCTTGACCCGAACAATCCTCACACCAAGTTTCATCAAAATATCTCACTCCCTTCGAGAGTTATCGTGCTTACAGACGGACGGACGGACGGACAGACGGACGGACGGACAACTTTTGCGATGTCATAGGTATCCCTCCACTTACGTTTTGGGATCCCAAAAAACAAAGGCCAAAATAAACAAACTCTTCAGGGCGTTTTTTGTGAAAAAGAGAAAAAGGTTGTGATGAACAAGAATGTTGTCAGCCTTTTTATGAAAGTTTTGCATTTTCTTATAAGTGATCCTGTTGGTTATATTTTGTGTGGATGCTATGGTCAGTTGGCATTTTGCAATAAATACCTATCTTTCCATCGGCAAAATGATGTCTGTATTTTTATGAATCTAAGAGAATAAGAGAATCTATCAATCAGCGTGTACCTGAAATATATATTAAAAAATCAGCTTTTGGTTGGCAGCTAATTTTCAGTTCATTACTGTTTTATTGATATACATTATAATGTTGCCTATGTGTTTTTTATGTATTTTTATTTTTATTATCCGTTTATTGTTATTCTTTAATATCGGTCCGAGCTAACAAGCTAGTATCATTGCCGTTCCCTACTGACTGATCTGTACTGTTGTAAAGTGAATGGTTGATTGGAGTAAAATGGAGAACCTAAATCTGTACCAAGTATCACGTACCAAGTTTCATCCCGTATTTTACTGATTATTTTAACAGAGCAAAAGCTAAATGAAGAATTTTTATGCGTTTTACTTTAATCTTTATGTATTATCTTAGTTACGCAAATTTGCGTTGAAATATTCAGTATGGTTTTATTTATGTACTGACTCGTGTATTCATGTATTGACATGCTGCGCTAGCTAACGCTATTTTGGTAAAATAAAGCCGCTTTCACATTGACGCGTTGAGCCTTTCACACTAAACTACGCAACCTTTGCGTCGTGCTTGCGTTGACGCAACGCAGAGCTTACGCAGACAAGTAAAACGCAACGCAAGAATAGAACCAAGTTCTGCGTTTCGTCGACACGTACGCATCAGGTTTGTCAGTGGAAAATGGAAGTTTTTGAAAAAAACTAAAAAAAAACATGTTGATGATGAAGAAAAACTTGGTACTAGTGAAAGAAATTAAAATTCAGGAGAAGAAACCGGAAATAAACGATGCGCAACCTGTATGCAACGCAAGATAAATGCATACGCAACGCATCGCAACGACGCGTCAATGTGAAAGCGGCTTAATGCATTCATTCATTCAAAAAAATGCATACCTTGCTTCTGGAGCTGGGGCGAGTGGGTGTCCAAATCAGTAACCAGAACATAGATGCTGGGGTAGCGCACACGCATCCCCGAGATGCTCACTTCAATAACTGGTGGCACATCTAAATGCTGAAAGTCGGTGGGGATGGGGTAGAACTGACGCCATTCTTTCAAAGTTTGATCGCATACTGGGTCACCCAACTGTGGGAGGTAACGGAATTAGTTAGGCTTACATGTACAAAAATTCCTACGAACTAGAAACAAACGTCTGAGAACACGCAAACCAGAGATGGGCGAATCCGAATCCGGATCTGGATTCGAATCCACGACTCGCCCTTTTGGCCGGATTCGAATCTTCTGCTTGTCGGGCTGGATTTAGGACTCAGATTCCAAACTCTGAATCTTAAGAATCCGCTCCAGTTTCTAATCTTTTCCCAATTTTACACACTGTGCTTAAGGTAGTGTGCTTAACTAGCCCCAAATTCATTCCTGGTTGCCGAGAGGAAACCCATACTATAAGCAGCATACTACATCGTCCAATTAACCGTCTCATCTGCTTTAGGCATCAGTGCTTTCTTGTCACCTCTTATTTTTAAACTGTAACCTACGTACACGATTTGATTTTGTTAAGGTCGGATTTGAATCCGGATTCAATTCCGGATTTGAATCCTCAGCACGAAATGGTGGATTCGGATTCGTACCTAGCCCTGGAGTCGGATTCGAATACGTTCACGATCGGATTCGGGCGATTTCGATGTCTGAGACAAAACTCTCGTAAAATGAATAACTATCCTGAATACACACCCAAACTCTTCGGAACAAACTATTCCACGAACTTCCGATCATCACGCTTGCTACGTTTGTTCTCTTTACGTGACCTGTCAGGCTCCCAATCACTGTTTCTGAAAAGCTTATTGGCCAGAAGACCGTCATGCAAATTTTGCCATGTTTGTCATCCAATGCAAGAAACATGGAAAGGGACAAAAAAAAGCCCAAGCCTAGGGTAATTTGCAGTAAGAATAGCTAAGTTTCTAAGTATTCAAAGTAGTCAACTATCTCCGAACATCTTAGCAGATAACTATGTAGTGTCTAGTGCAAGGTGTCTTTCAACGATAGGAACAGCGTTTTTCTCCTAGTGTTGTAGGCCTGTAGTAGCCTACTGCTTTCAGTCAAGAAGGGCTCTTCTTACCAGTTCTCAAGTGCAAGCAATTTTCAATCAAAACACGTCATCCATAAACATGAGTTGAAAACAAGACACAAGCAAGGGAAGAACTTGGCCCCCATGTGACTACAAAGATTGTGTTCCAACCCCTGAAAGATAGTACAATCGTTCCAATGTGCATATCCCTTCATGAGAGATAAAATAACGACGATAGCCTTTGCTAACTAAGGCTAGAAGGTTGAATTACAACCCCAAACAAGAGCTGTAAGCTCATATGGCACTTGCAAGGCTGGCTTAAATGATGTTACATGGAATTTGCCAATTCGTGGGTTTGTTCTGGTCATTTGTAAGCAAAACCCTTGAGATAAGAATGATCATGGGCATTGGGCATCGGCCCTTGTATATCACAAGAATGTATCATTTGGCAAAAAGTATTTTATTTTTGTGCTTGGCTGTAATGATGCGCACTTTAAAGGCGCTAGAAATTCATCTGTAAGCAAAACCCCTGAGGCAAAAACGATAATGGGCCCTTGGGGATCATTATCAAATATCATTTGGTAAAAAGTATTTTTTAACTTTTCGTTTAAGATGCTAACTTTAAGGGTGCTGGAAATTCATTTTCAAGCAAAATCCTTGTGGCACAAATGATCATGGGCCGAAATGTATTGTTTGACCAAAAGTGCTTTTTTGGCTTTGCAGTTCACTGCAGTCACCTACAAAGTATCTATTCACTTTCCAAGAAAAAGAACATACCTTCCACGAGACTCCTGTCAAGGTTCCTGCAAGCCCCCATGGTGCAAGCAACACTTGAGTCCCAATTTCACTATGTTGCGAAGCAACCAAGTGCAGGCTCTGCACACGCCTTACCGCCACCTGCTGGCGCACATCCAAACTAGATACCACTGTTGATTCACCATGTAAAAAGTATGTGAAACTAAATGCTAGGTGGCTGCTATCTGGTGGTGTTGGGGTCACTGAGCTTGGGTATGGTTGGATGAACCATCGCCCTAGCCGCACATAATCCCTGGCCAATAGGCATCTCTCTATTAAATTATGAAGGGCCTTGAATAGCAGTGTTCGGCACTCGTAGCTTAAACCTTCTTCCCATGATCCTTGAGTTCCTGGTTGGGTCTCATTACCTAGAAGAAATAAGTTGTTAAGCACCAAATAAGGTAGTCTAATATCCTTACCGTACCTTCAGCCTTTACTACCCCATTATCTCCAGTATTCCATAGAATAATCAAGAAATGTATTTGTGACCTGCCATTTTCACGAGGAGTAACAAAAGTAAATAAGAGAATATGTCACAAACAACGATTGTGAAGAGGTTACAGTGATTCAGGAGTTCCACAGGTCAAGCAACTGAGCATAAGAAACAGAAGAAAAACAGACAAAATACCTAGTACTAGCGGGTGACTCAATAGTACCAAGCGATTGATGAGTGGCTCGTGTTTAAGCTGACTTTTTTTTTAATTCTTCCAATTTTGTTTCCATTTTCGGTTGTTTGTTGGTTCTCTGCTTTGTTTTGGTTTGTCTCATTTGATGACCACTTTTTGGCATTTTTCCTCGAAATTTTCCATCTTCGCTGAAGAAGGGAGGCAGTTGTCCTCCCGAAATATTGGCTGCGTTTTTCAGTATTTTCGTTGGCCTCTAAAAACAACATTTTCGTCTGTTTCTCTTCTGATGTCAGGCCAATGTAGTTTACGAAACTGTCTTCGTCAAGCAACTCACCTCTAGCTAAAGTTTATGCAGGGAATCAGGGGATTGGAGTGAGGCAAAGTAGGGTTAAAAACTCACTTGTTAGCAGGTCAGGATGAACAAGGCTTGTGAAGTCCGGCTCCTCTCCATACCAGAATATCCATAGCTCCTTTGGTCCATTCAGGAAATTTATTGGCGCCTGCTGAGGTCCAAATGGATCTGCTGGAGGAAGGACTCTCCGCCAGACACACAGCAGCTCAGCCTAAATAAAAGCAATTTATCTGGAACTGGACAAAATAGTGAAGCAGGTTGGCTTAGCAGGGTAAAGAATAGTCAGTTTTATGTGCCACCAAATAAAACTGATTGTAAATATTTTGGCAGATAACAATGGAGTGAAATACAAATGCAGAGTTCAGAGAGGATCTGCCATTTCACTCCTTCTTCGAACAGAATACTGACAAAATATACACAGGATATTGATATCTTCAGATGTTGTCTGTACAGGAAATGAACTTGCAATGGTTTAATATGGTTGTCAGTGCTCATTTTTACAGAAAAAAAACAGATCTTAGACACAACTTAAGGCCATATGTGGAATATTGTGTTAAGTGATTTCAAACTTTTGATAGCTGCTGGCTAGTCCAGCAGGGCACCCTGACTCAATAGAAACAAAAACAAGCAGTTGATCCTATTGACGTCTGTTCTGAATGTTGAAAACTGGGGCAACTCGGTCTAAACTGTCAGACCACTAAGCGACAACTAAACATAGCAAAACAAAACCCTGTGACATTCTAACTCTGCAATGTGCACCCCTCAGTAATATACATGTCAAGCAATGGACACATGTCACTCAGGGCGCCTGGTCTGATTCATGCACTGAGATGGCTTACTGGGCAAGAAAGCTTAACTATCCTATTTTGTTATTTCTCAAGCCCTGCTTTTATTTTGTCAGCTGTCCACTCGTTTCCATGTAATGTCATTTCAAATCTACTGAGCTGCTTGGAGACCCTAGCTGCTCAGAAAATAATCCAATTTTTTTTCGAGCAGGGCTGTCAGAAACTACAAAATGGTCATCTGGAAAATGGTCTTTAACATAACTTTTAATAATAATAACAATAATAATAATATAATTGCATCAAAAAAGCTTTTGATTCTGTAAATTTCTAATGACACTATGTACATGAAACTGAATGTCAGCCAGGTAAGGATCAACACCTGCCTTAAACTGATTGATATTTTCTGCATCTACGACACTTTCAGGGAGATGATTCCAGTATTCATCTGCCCTGTTTGTGAAGCTCCACTTTCCAATGTCTTTTCGAAAATCTCTCACCACGCAGATTCGAACTGTGTCTTCTTAGACCATTGTGGTTGAAGATGCATGTGTCTTAAAAAGTAACTTCTCTACCCCGGGCCTGCAGTATTTATTTTTTTTTCAGATGAACGCAAACTCCTTGCAGACTCCTTGGACATACAAATATCATCCATGATACCAAACATCCATAGTAATTAGCTAACTCACCTGTAGACACTTTGAATATGACGAGAGGATAAGATCATTATGAGGCTCAACAGTCCTGTTTGCAAAGACACCATTTCCTTTGTGGAACAGCTTCCGCCATCTTATGCCACCAAGATCGGTCTAGAAGGAAAATAACATTAAGAATTTATCATTATTTTCCATAAAGCCACAGTGCCTTGGCAAAATCGTTACATAAGCTCCTGAAGTAGTATAAATATTAACACTGCAAACTATTCATTGGGATACAACATCCTTATTGCTTGCAAATGCAATTTAGGGTAATTCGAAAACACACAAACATATCCTGGTGGATGACAGCAACCGGAGCTGCTGCGAGTCCAGGAAATCCGAGTCCGAGACAAGTCCGAGTCCCTGAAAAAGGCGTCTCGAGACGAGTCCAGAGTCCGAGTCCACAGCTCTGGCGCACTGACAGCTCCGTGAAAGACTAGTTCGAGATGAGTCCGAGTCCGGAGTACGAGTTCACCAGCTCCAACAGCAACTGTGGAAAACCTTTATCAGCCTACAGATCACACATGCCAACTCATAAGAACCAATTCGTGTGTAATTACGACTTATTTTAACACCTTACAGCGAGGTGAGTTTCATTGCCAAAACAGGTATACCATTGCCACAAACATAATGCCTTTTTGTATAACAGATACGATTTTTAACTTTGTTCAGTATGATTACTACCAATTTCTCTGAGTTATTTAGAGGTGAAAGCCTTTTCTATTGCATTATATTATTATCTCAGTCCTGGGGGAGGTACATTCAATACAGAATTTCACAATTCCAACAGTTTTTCCAGTGATTTGTTACCAGAGGAATTCCCCTTTTGTGTTCTGTCGTCTTCATGTATTAGTGTCTTTAATCACTTATTCCAACATTTCATCAATACCCAAATCAAAATTTCCTTTTTATGCAATTCAGTGTCATTAAAGAAATGGCAATGATGTATACCATGATCAGTGCTAATGGCCTGGCCAAAGGTTTTTCCTAGCCCAAGAGCTCCACCAGAAAGGTCTTATATCTCAATCCTGTTTCATCTATCAGATGTCTTTTATTTCACTACGGTACTGTACATTGGAGTAGACAGCTATCATTTATTCTAATGCTTAAAAGTCCTATTTATCTCCTAGTGCTTTAAAGGCTCATGGTTATTCTGCTTTAACACTGTCCCTAGCTCCACTATAGAATTATAACCTTCAGAAATCCAAGCTCTTCTCCATTGTTTTCTTTTGCACCTACGAGTTTTAGCACTTTTTTAGCAAGACGAATTTGCCAGTCAATACAAACTATGCCTGAAGCTTGAAGTTCCACTGGCGACTCTTTTAAGGAGAAGTGCAAGGCAAACTTCACTTTGGCAGACCTGAAATACATAAACGTCTACCTTGTGTGTTGTATAACATTTCCAGACAAATTCAACAAATTCAGACTCCTTTTCTTTTGCTTGGCATTTCGGCTTTTTTAACGATGGTGCTCATGGTTTTCTAATATTTGCATTGACCCTGATCCTCCACTTTAGAAAATGGTAAGTCTTAAAGGACCCATCATACCTATAATGCCAATGCACCGACGTCTGTAATCTCTACATCCATTCTTAAAGAGAAGACCCAAGAGGGAGAAGACCCAAGGGAAGACCCAAATTTAATACAGTATATTCTTTCCCAACAAACAACAACTTAGCGATTTTCACACTTTCCTTGTTTTGCCATTTTCGCTACAAAACATGCTCCCGACTTTTGTCTAGGAGAATCTCGCTTATGAGAAAAAACAGTTGTCAGTTTGAAGTCAATCGGTCAGGAGAAAGGCTTAAAACAATGCCAAGTTTCAACTCTTGGCCCTTGTGTTGCAGGAAAATCAAAATATTTTAAAAAGAATAATTACTAACAATTTTGTGTAGACACAAATTTTCATGTTTAGGCCGGAGGACCCATAATTAAAACTTATGCCAAAATCTCTTTCAACATTTTGCAGCACAACTTCAATGATACCAAATTACTAAATAAGTGTTAGGCACTCCTCTTGTAGGTAAGGGTGAAAAAGATGTAGGCTACACTAGACATGTGTTACTTCGTACCTGAGCTACTTTAAAAGGTATCAAGAGAATATGACAAAAGCAAAACTTTGCAAATGTACAATTCTGTACAACCCAAAATCAAAATTCCTTCTACTTCTTTGCTCTTTTCTGTTCAGTTCCTTTGGACCATCATGCAGCCAGGTTCAAGGTTTTAAAGAATTGGAACAATCCTGCATTACTTTCATTATCATTCGAAATATTCAAAGAGGAGAAAAATAACATTGAACGAGAAATACCAAAAAGCACAGAAACCACACCTGATTTAATTTTGTCACACACGTCAGAAGAAAGCAGAAACACTTGGCTCTTGGCTGATGTGAAGTTCATTATTTTAAATTTTCATCTGACTTTAGGTAGGCTAAGGTCGAAAATAAAACCAAGGAAGTCATGTGTTTCACAAAGCATACCTCCTCCACTGTAAGCTACAGCAGGTTCATAATCGACTTAACTGGTCTAGACAGAGACAAAGTTAATATCAGAATAGTAACATTTACAAAGAATAATCAATATTTCTAGGAAGCTTCAGCAGGTTTGAAGCAAGAGAAAGCTTCTCCCACAAACTGATAAAATTGGTAAAAACAAAAGAGACTTCTTTCTTGAATAGAGTCATCTCTGTGCCAAGAGACTTCTTTCTTGAATAGAGTCATCTCTGTGCCCAAGGAAGTCATGTGTTTCACAAAGCATACCTCCTCCACTGTAAGCTACAGCAGGTTCATAATCGACTTAACTGGTCTAGACAGAGACAAAGTTAATATCAGAATAGTAACATTTACAAAGAATAATCAATATTTCTAGGAAGCTTCAGCAGGTTTGAAGCAAGAGAAAGCTTCTCCCACAAACTGATAAAATTGGTAAAAACAAAAGAGACTTCTTTCTTGAATAGAGTCATCTCTGTGCATTTGTCTAACAAAAGCAGTGACAAAAAGAAGTATCATCTGAATAACAAACTGAAACAGCAAAGGTTAGTGTTTATGATGTTTATAATTTTATCACTATGTAAGAGCACATACCAACCTCCTAAGCACATAACCTGGTTCACCATTTTGATCACCAAATATGCAATTTTCAGAGAGAAAATACTAGTATAGCCGAGACTAGGCTAACTGAATGAATTTGAAACAGAACTTACCAAAGCAAAAAAGTTAGTGTGGCAATCTTCTAAGGTGGCACGATTGCTATAGCTTGGGGGTTGAGTCATGTTTCATCCATGATCTTTCCTTCTGCTAATAATTAGATAAGTTTATAGAAATTGGGTCAACAATATTCCAAATTTCAGATCATTGACTTTGCTTATAGAGGGTAACATCAATGGCGGATGGATATTCGGCCAATAGCAGGAGCTAAATACGGTCACGTGACGCATTTCTGTTTCGCCGTGACCAAAACCGTCATTTCGGTATCGGATATGTAACGGAAACGAATCTACACGGGAGCAGCGGCCAGGAATTAAGGTGTATGGTGTATTCTTTTTTTTTTGCGTGTTCTCGCCGTTCCACGAGAACTCCACTTGAGGAGCCACCGCTTTTTCTTTGTGCCGGGGATTCACTTCCCGTATTCTTGCGAGTCCCCATGGATGGAGAATGCTCCGATTATCATCACCATCATCAAAAAGGACTCCCTTTCAGATTCGGAGGGGAATCAATTTTTTCTGGTGTTGGTGCAATGTAAAATTAATTAAAAACCACCATAAAAAACAAAACCAAAATAAAGTGGATCCAGACTAATTTCGTCAACTGCATATTTCGAACAAAATCCATTTTGGAAGCATTCCCCGTGTTATCGCTGTTTCTGTACGCGGAGTCCGAGTGGAGTGATTCCATCTATTCTCGCCGTTCCCTTCGATTCCCCGAGGAGTCATCGGGGAACGGCGAGAAAACGCCTTTAGTGAGGGACGAACAGGATACAACAGGAGAGCATGCGAGAACAGGACTACGACTCTTGTTACGACCTAATTTGTCCCTTACACGACTGATTAGATATTTCCGCATTTTAAGGCAATGCAGCCCTTGCAGTGCCTTGCTTCAAGTCCGCCGCTCTGTCCAACTTTTGCAAGTTCGAGCACTTTCACATGCCAGGACGATGTGACTTGTTATGCTATAGGACCCAACCTTCTGCCATGGCCTATAGAAAACCTTCTTTTCCCAGGTCCGGTCATCCGTAGGGTGTGGATGGATGGGGAATCTGGGCTATTGTGACATGCGGAACTTCCGAACGAGTGATCCAGTTCTAGTGAAACTTAATGGAAGATGGGTGCAAATGTAGTAGATCTTAGGAGTGAGTTAGCACTTTAAAAGCGTTCAAGACTAGCATGATATCGCCTTTGTGTCATTGAAAATGCTTTTAGACTGCTGTTTGAAAAGCTTTACATTTCTGCTATGACAGAATTACTGGCTCCCTTTCAGCAAAATCCCGCCCTCCCCCTCAAAGGATCCTCAGTTTCAACCCGGTGTAATGAAGGCGAAATGGGATGTCTTTAGAACGTTTACTCCCAGAATGTCCCCTGAGACAAACGCGACATGATAAGGTCCCCGACCAAAAATGCCACAAGAAAAACATCCCCGTTCCAACGAAACGTCCACGTATAAAAAGTGCCCCCGAACGTCACAAGCTATAGAACAGGATTCAGTAAAGAAGGATTCTAAGAATAGTCTGTTTTCAGATTTTGAAGGTTTTTCGCAGGCCCCTAACTCTTTCAAATAAGACTTCGGATCTTCTATTTCATCTTTTTTTTTCGGCACACCACCTAGACAATGGAGCTATAATGGATGATTTTTGGGAAACAGTTCATCTCCATAGCCATCCATACTTTCTTCCCATTATCTCTAAGGTAAAAGTTGTCTAGATTATGTGTCTTAAAATTAAGTTAAAGCTCGAGTTAAATACCAAATCTATGAACCTTTGTGAGGGCTTCCTTTTTGTGGTAAAATTGTTCGTGGGGACATTTTCAACAGAGGACGACAAGCTCAGGCTGTTTTGGTTTCGCTGGGGACTTTCTTTTACCAGGGAAGTTTCGCAGCTGTACCGTGGTACTTGCAGTAAGAAATTCGAACTTTAAGAATCGTTACTTTCGACGACACTGATTCGGGGACTACTTCTACTCCAAGGCTAGGAGCCCACATTACCCTATCAAGAATCAAGATGGCTTCCTTATTTCCACCAATAACCACTGATAAACTAAATCTACGTTGCCTGGGCAACGTTAAGTTTTGCAGCAACCGGGATTTTGGGATCCCAAAACGCAAGTCCGTCTGTCCGTCTGCCCGTCTGCCCGTCTGTCCGGTCCGTCTCTCTGTCTGTCTGTGAGCACGATAAATCTCGAAGGGGATGATATATTTTGATGAAACTTGGTGTAGGGATTCTTTGGGTCAAGGGAAGGTCAAGTTCGTAGATGGGCTTTGTAGCCCTACACTTAGGGGTGGAGGAGGGGGTTCAAATAAAGAGGCAAACAAATTGTTGTTAAACAGCCAATGTGATAGCCGATTATGGTTAAACAGCCAATGTGATAGCCGATTATGGGGTAAAAAAACATGCTGAACATGAAGGTGAAAACCATTCCGGCAAAAACCGGAAAGTTGGTTAAAAGTAAAAGTTTCGTTGTAAGTTGATTAAAGGTTCGATTTAGGGGGAAGAAGACATGCTGGACCCTTATCTGAAAAGTATTTTCTACCCGGACAACTAGTCCCCCCGGAATCTGGCCAAAACCGTAAAATTTGTTTAAAGCAAAAGTTTTATTTAAAGTTGATTAGATGTTCTTTATAGAGATAAGGATATAGCCTACGCTGAATTTGTCTCTAAATTTTCTCTTTTTGCTGGACAATTAGTTCGCTCGGAATTTAGCCGAAACCGGAAATTTGGCAGATGTAAGCAGGAAGTTTCGGTTAGTGTCGTCAAAATAGATATGGCTTATAGAGGTTCATTCACGAGCTTGGTTTTCTCTGATGATTAGCCTGGCGAAGACTGGATCTGGCGAAGACAAGGCCCAATTTTCTGGATCAAATATTAGATTTTTGGGATCCCATCGAAACCTTTGGTCTTGTTCTTTGCTGATTAAGTAAATACTTCAGTACCAGTCGGATCCGAGCAGCCGGATTTGCTTGAGAGGATGCAATACACAGCGTTGTTTGGAACATCTAAAGCTCCGGAGGTCCCAGTCATTCAGCTCCTAAAGCAATTTAGATGAGATGCCTTTCATGCCGTCGAGATCAACGTTGTATGAAGTTCTGTATATCTATAATCTAGAACCCATTTCACCGCGATATTCACGTACCTGATTTTGTCCGCTCCCAAATCCGTATTCCTCGTCAAGCTGCCGAGCCTGTGCATCGTTTCGAGTCGATGGTACCTTTGCGAACAATGTATGCTCAGAGTTTCGTCCCCTCGTTTGTTCGTCTATAGCTACAACTCTGAGCGCATTTGAACGTTCATTTTTATATTCTTTATATTTTATTAATTGTAGCCTATTATGTTATTGACCATATTTGTGATAAGACATCGGTATAAATGCCGCAAAGTTGTATATACATGTAGATTTTTGTTATTTTTATTATGACGCAAAAACAACCCATCGGCTTTTCTGTTATATTTTTTTAAAATTATATTGAATTGAATACGAAAATAAGTTATAATTTTGCCGAGTGGAGCGAGGTCCTCTCGCGGTTCGTAGCTTTAATTTAAAGCGGAACGTTTCGGCGGTCTCAAGCGCTTGGGAACGGAGGTTAATACCTCAAGAGATACGACTGGCTACTGGCCGGACAGGCGCAAAAATTATGTCTGTAAGAAAAACTATGTTGTTATTATACATATTATTTCCATCATTAACCACTGACAAATTATCACCGTGCTATCAGCGTGACTTTTGGGGGTTTTCTTTGCTTTCTTTGCTGGCTAATTTATAAATTTGACCTGCGAAGCGAGATCCATTAATGGTTCCTTGCTGATGGGGATGGAGACCTTCTTAAGACATACAACTGGCTAGTGGCCGGAAAGGTACAAAAACTATATCTGTTAGAAACAATAGAGAAAAGTTGTACGAATTCCAAAAAAACAACCATATTTATGGACCCAAAAGGTCATTCGTGATAGCAAGAATTTCAGCAGGCCCTTCATTTCAGCTTTTCACTGGAGAGAGCGAAGTCTCCGTAGCAGCTTCTAACGACTGATACACAAGACAACGTTTATGATCAGAGCGCCTTTTGGGAATTCCAAATGAAAGGAAAATGCACCCTGTGATATTATAGATATGTCCGTGACGACGATGACTCCAGAGACCCAAACGGAATAAGATATTTTGCCGAGTACTTTGAGGTGCTTCAACTCGGCACTTTCCCAAAAAAGTAGTGAATCCCGAATAAAGTAGATACAAAGTAGATTTGTTTCTGAATTTACAATAAGCAGAGATAGTTTTACATCAAGAGATGTCGTTTCACCTTCTCTCACGACTCACACATCCATTTATGTACAAACCTTGCCCCACATGAAAAAATTAAAAAAATCAACCTCTTTTCTGCTAACCACTTGAAATTCAAGAGACAAGCTCAAACATAGCCTACAAAAAAAACCGACAAACTGACAACATATTAATATCCTTTCATCCACTCAAAAGATGCGACTCTCATTCTAGACAATGCTGAAGCCAGGGACAAACTGTCGAAACATACGGTGACAGATGTTCCTTCAGCCCAAGCTGACTGCAAATCAAATTTGACGGTGCAAACGGATAAGTCAGCTACATTTTATTAGAGCTATGTTTCGACAAGTTCATTTTCCAACTTGAGCCTAAAGAGGACCCTTGCCAAGAAAAGCCGAAATATAGCTCTAAGAAAATGTAGCTGACTTATCCGTTTTGCACCGTCAAATTTCAAAAGATACGACGAGAGTAAAATTCTCTGAGAAATGGTTAGACGGGGTAGTTCCCCAACCCCTAAACTGCCCCTGGCTATCAGTTCTGATGTAAACAAAATCAGAAGGAAAGCTCCTGACAGAGCAGAGGATTTCAGATTTGGTTTTCTGCTGCCATCTAGCAATTTCAATTGTTTCCACGGTCCTAAGTTTATTGTTACGGAAAACTTACTGATTGCCTATGTAGCCGAGAGTACCTTAGCGTCACTGGCACTCTTGAGAGGAAGGAGAAGAAAACCGCTTAAATTGTTTGTTTTCATTTTTATGGCTTCTGGGCAGCTTCTCCTATAATTCTGCAGTCTCTGGGTTCCAGCACCTCCCGGCGTCCTTCCTTATGATGGAGACATTAAGGTGAGTAGATTGGCTTATTCCTACCATCTACCCTAATCTCAGCCAGTTCTTTTGTCTTGTAGGGTAGCCTCTGTTCTGTGAGCAAAGTTTGTTCTTCTGACAGTTTGTCTGTTTTGTGAAGGGTGAATAGTTCAGGAACAGTACAGTAGAAGTATGCTTATGTGAATGTCTGCTAACAGTGAATAATCACTGAAGAAAAAACTAAAACCCAGTCCAGGCATTTTGTACTATAGGAGCATAGGCGTATTCTTGGTTCCCGAGGACTCCACTTGAGGAGTCCCCACATTTTTGTTTGTCCTGGGGACTCACTTTCTTTATTCTCGCGAGCCCCCAAGGACCAGCCAAGGATCGGGAATACTCCAATTATCATCACCATCATCAAAAAGGATGCCCTTTCAGATTTGGAGGGGAATCAATTTTTGCTGGTGTTGGTGCAATGAAAAATTAATAAAAAATAACCATAATAAACAAAACCAAAAATAAAGTGGATCCAGACTAATTTTGCATTTTTTTTTTGAACAAAATCCATTTTATCGTTTTCCTAGGCGGAGTCCGCATGGAGTGACACCCTCTATTCCCGCTGTTCCCTTCTATCCCCCCCGGAGTCCTCGGGGAACGGCAAGAAAAGGCCTTGTAAATACTTGTATTTGTATTAATCACTCACGCTTTTGTAACTTTTTGAATATTTTGCTAATTCATGGCTGAAAGTGACTCAACTGACACGTGGTTTGCTTTTTATAATTTTGAAAAGTTTGTCACAAGGAATGCACCTTCAGTGGAGAAGATGGCGGTCTGAACCTGCAGATGCCTTCAAAAGAGGAAGGACGTTTTTTAGTAAATTCAAAATCAAAGAAAGCTAATTGAATTTCTACTTCAAGTTTATGCCAGGATAACCCTGAAATAGTTGGCTGTTAGCTGATATCAAGTTTGTTATTTTTCTTTACCATTTTACTTTTTTATATGCAAGTAGCAAAGCCAAGGTAGTGGAACAGTTAAGAAAGTGTTCAAATAGCTACTGTATATTAAAAGATAGAAAATTGTTCTTGCTTGTATAGGAGAGCTATGCTTACTTAAATTGTTGAATGGCTCTGTCAATTTTTTCTTGCCTAAATAAGTTGAATACTTGATATTAGTTAACCAGTTAAAAGCTAACTCTTTCAGCCATCTTTTTTACACCTAAGTAAATTGGAACAGTTTTGTTTAAATACAAGAGGGGTGTCCTACCTCAAATTTATATAACCTTGAACTTGGCCTGAAAACCTTACAAGGACATTTCTGTCTACTATAAAACAGGTGCTAAGCAGTCCTAGGTCATTTAGGGTTTCCTTCTTGACAGTTAGGACCTTGTTAGGACTGCAGTGAAATTTCCTTTCAACCTTTTCTAGTCCAAGTTTGAGGCTGTGTAAATTCGAGGTTGGATACCCCTCCTGTAATTTACTTGAATTTTTTCAACTCTTCTTCCAAATCCTTGTTGGTTTTAATGATTGTCCAGTGAGCCGATTTTTTTTTTATAGTGACATATGTCGATGTGAACACATCTAATCATGAAAGATTAATTCATGTCTCATGAACCAGAGAGGCAGCCAATTTTTTTATTCTTCTGAGCAAGGGGATCTCCTAGCCGGCTCTTAGCTATGTAGTACAACTTCTTCTGTGTAGGAGAGAATCTGCTATTATCCAAAGGTCAGGCAAAGTTTTGGGACATGCCTTTCTAATAATGAATAATGTTGGATTGGGTATACTCATCTCATAATCTGGAATAGCCTATGTACACTAAGTAAGAATTTAAATGGTTGCTTTGTGAATTTCACTTAAACCATCAGTATTAGGGTGCTTAGCATTTGGTATAGACCAACTGGCTATTCCAAACTGTGGCTACATTTAACATTTAGCATAGCTAATCCCAAAATCTAAGATTTGTGATAGACTGTATGCTGACTGTATGAGTTAAACAAAGAAATCTTTGAGTATTATCTGCCTGTAACTGTTTCATAAAAACTGAAAATTAATTGTACATTTGGAAATATACACATGCTCACTATAATGGAAGTAGATACTGTTGATTGAAATAAGAAAAGATCCTTATCCTTTTGTTCCTTAGGCATGGAGTTTAACCATCTAGTATATTGGCAATGGAGGTAGGCCTATTCTTTTTTTTTTATAATAATTACAGCTTATCTGAAAAGATGAAATATTTTATGAGAATTGTTCCCAATGTATACCTAGGAGATGTTTTGTGTAATCTTAGGAACTTTCAGCAAACAAATAATTAAGGATCGGGTATAGTTCCATGACTGCCATAGGCATAGGGTACCAAATGAATTACCAGATACTTGGAACCTTAAAAGCTCTTTAATGCTCTTTAGAACCAACCTTGACCCCCCCCCCCACACACCGTTGTCGGATTCAATTCGGACCCTAAAATATGTTATCTAGGGTATATGCTCTATCTACATTCCAGGTTTCATTTAAACTGATGCACACGTTTGACCCCTATGCGAGCCTCAAAATTTCCGGCAATCTCCCTCCAACTCCCCCCACTGTGTCCGAAGATGACATGGAAACATACATTTCTTATCTCTTAATCCCCTCTTCCCGTCCATCAAGTTTAACTGAAATCGGACCATAGCATATCCGTAAATTTCCGATTCCACCCAACACCCCTACCTTGGCCGAATCCGGCCTGGACGCCAAATAACAAATCTAGGCTGCATAAACTCGGCTCTTTCCAACTTATATCCCATTTGGTCCATCCGCTTGTTTTTGTGCATGTCAAAAGTCCCCCCCCCCCCCACACACACAATTCCCCCAACCATGCTCGCATGTAGTTCTATCGCATGTTTTGCATGTCTAGGTCATTAATTCTTATCACCCATTAAGTTTCACTTGAATCAGACCACTCGTTCGCAATTTGCAGAAGTCAATTTCTATATTTCCCTTCCCTCACTCCCCCAAAAATGCTTGGATCTAGGAACGGAAGTTTCCGGGGACATGTTTTGTCAGGTTCTTAAGTCAATTAAGTCGGGTCACTGATAATAATGCTTGCAAAGTTTCTTTGTCTTAGTACATCTGGAACTATTCTAACTCGCGACTACCGGAATTCCGGGAAACCCCCTCCAGCTCCCCCCGCAGAGCTCCGGAACCATCCAGCTCCGTCAATTTCGTATCTAGGCCTAATGCTTGTTCTCTCCACAAAGTTCCATCCCAATCCCTCTGCTTTAAGCATTTCATGGGTTTTCTGGTCCCCCAGATCTCCCCCATCCCCCACAGGTTTCGGATCCGACCCGGACTTGACACAGAACATCAGAGGCGATAGCTCTTTCCACGTGACAGGTTTCATTCAAATCCGATCACCCGTTCAAAAGTTATGCATCTAGATTCCGGATTTCCCATCCATATACTCCACCCACGATGGTCGGATCGGGGAAACGACTATTCTCAAGTCAATCTCTTCGGATCCCTAACATACCTGCCAAGTCAGGTTTCATCGTCCTAGAACATCACGAAGAGAAGTCCGCCCCCCCCCCCCCCCCCCCCAACTCACCCACAGTACCCGGATCCGGTCCGGTTATGTCAATGACGGACTTGAATGTAATTTTTGTAAAGACAACCAAATTAGCTAGCTAGCAAGTTTTGTCTAATAAACCTTACTTACTTGTATTTATTTTTCCACCACTTTTCATCCCGATCCCGCCACTCTAAGCGTTTCTCAAGATTTCTGATCACCTCCTCCAGCTCCCCCCAGTGTCATCGGATAAGGTCCGGATTTAAAGAGGGACGTCTGAGACACAAGTCATCCTAAATATCAAGTTTCAGCAAGATCCGATCACCCATTCGCTGTAAATCCGTTAAAAATGCGTCAGCTTATTTCCTTAATGCAAAAACACAAATCATCAGATAACCATGTGTACCACCATGTCCTCTAACTCACACTGACCAGTTTTGCTCGGTTTTGCTACATCACGTTCAAACCAGTAGTCCCATAAATAGGCCAAAAATTATATATATATATTTTCTTTAAGATTCTCCGAGCAGTAGAATTTCCTAATCTGGTGAAGTAAGGTCCCTGTAGATAAAAAATTTTTTGTGGAGGGGTTGGAGTTGAAAAAATTCCCTTTTTGTATACAAGTTACCCTAAGCTTTATTAGAATACCCCTGGAATACCCCATCCAGGTACTTTAGAAGGTGTCTGTACTGTCAGCGTGGATCTGTTAAGGTCTTGTCTAGCAGATAGGGAAGCCTTTGTGAGAGGGCCATGTCATATCTAATCAGAATCAGGTTAGATTTACCGTCCGGGATAATTTAAGGAATACAAATCAAGCAGTGAGTCTTCAGTCCCAGCAGTACATTGTCTTTCTCAAAGGATTCCATAGCACAATTATAGTTAGGCCCAAAGCATGGCATTATTCAGTGCTTAGACAGACCAGGGACTTGAACAGCAGCTGGAACAAATCCCCTTATTTGAATTCTGAGGCTCTTTTTATTAACTTTATTTTCAATTGGCAGCCTTTATCTCCTGACTTGGAATGTTGCTGTAAACCCTCCCAAGGAAGATCTTCATGAACTACTAGACCTTGAGGATGTTAGTCCAGATGCTACCAATCTTCCAGATATCTATGTAACAGGGTGAGTACTAGTTTTGGTTTTGCAGGGCACATTGTAATGTGTCTTTGCTCTGAGAGGGTCAGATGGCTTGCTGATTTGTCACGAATCACCACATCTTCTTTTGCTCTTCGCCAGAATTGGTTTTATGGTCAAAATGGGAAATGAACAAAACATCTGGGGATTTCACAAGCATACCAGTCAAACGTGAATGGAGTAGCACTGAACTAGTTACAACATCTTCTTTGTGATCAGCGAGACACACATCTGGAAGGCTTGAGCCTGAAGAGGAACCTTGCCAAGAAGGGCGGAAATATAACTCTAATAAAATGTAGCTGACATATCCTTTTGCAGTGTCACATCTGGAAGCTGAGTTCCGACCGCTTATATTGTATTTATCGCACTAGAGGCCCACTTGCCTAGCCATGAAACTGTACAAATGCCAACCCTGTCTTCTATATCAGAATGCGTCCAAAGCCTATAAAATTATTCGACTTTCATTCTCTTGTGTAAAGGCCCTGGTCACCTTCTGTTCCTGTGAAGCACAGGTCTACTGTGATGTGTTTTTCATTTTCATTACCATATAAAAGAAAAGAGTAGCCTATTTTGGGTGCGCGCCCCTACATTGACACGACGCTACGTAGACACGTCAGTAAGTTGACAAAATACGACGGTACATGGACAAATTTCCCGACACTACGTGCACAAACAAAACCGACAGTACGTGGACACGACGGTACATCGAACGACACGACGGTAGATCGAACGACACTACGTAGACACGACGGTAGATCGAACGACACTACGTAGACACGACGGTACGTCGAACGGCACTACGTGGACACGTCACTATGAGGACAAAATCTGACACTACGTCGAAAATCAAAAAGTGTCTATGTAGTGTCGGTACCTGTACCGTCGTGTCTATGTAGTGTCGGTACTTGTACCGTCGTGTCTATGTAGTGTCGGTACTTGTACCGTCGTGTCCATGTAGTGTCGGTCTTCGTTCCGTCGTACAGAGACGTGTCCATGTACTGACGCTTTTTCGTTTCGATGACATGTACTGTCGTGTCTTCGTAGTGTCGCGACTACGTAGAGACATCATCCCGCCTATTTTAGTGTTAAATTGTCAATTTTGCAGTTTTCAGGAAGTTGGGAATCAACCACAAAAGATCGTCTACAATACACTCTTTGAAGATGAATGGACGAATGCTGTCAGGTAAAAACAATGATTGTTCTAATAATGTGTTCCTTTACATACTAGCTGCTCCCTGTCTAGTCCCCCCCCCCCCCCGATCCCCTCAGTATTGCTTTAGTAATGGAAAGTGGAGGTTAAAATATCCTGGAATCTTGTGTTGGCACTGTTAAACCTGGATTGGACTACTTCTTTTAGTGGGTTCCAACCTGTCAGTACTGACAAAACCTACATCGTCTATGTTCTGTATTATTATTATTATTATTTTTGTAATCCTCAGAACTGGAGAAGAGGTAGAAGACTGGAAACATAATACGACAGTCATCATTTCAGAAATTCATTCATTCAAATAGTTACATAATTATAAAGCAACTGCCCAAGGCCACAGAATTCTGACTAGACCTACATTAGAAGACAAAACAAGACCAAAGGTTTCGATGGAATCCCAAAAATTTAATGTTTGATCCAGACAATTGACCTTCCTTGAACATTTTTACTATTGAAATTTGGAAACGGATTAATTTAGCAAATAGCTAGTCATTTGAGACAACCAGGTTGAGATATACCTCTATACGAGGGGTTGCGCACTGGCCGATTTCGTGTACACCATGAGGCAGAGGCAGGCATGAGGCATGTGAGGCAGGCAAGAGGCAGGGACCTTGTACACCATGAGGCACTTCAAAAATCCCTGAACGTGTCACCAGAACGGGCGATGAGGCACGTGAGGCACGGTGAGGCAGGCATGAGGCAGGGACATTGTAAACCATGAGGCACCAGTGCGCAACCCCTCGCCTCTACAAGCCATATCTATTTTGACGATACTGATCGATACTTCCTGCTTTACTTCTTCCAAATTCCCGGTTTCGGCCGAATTCCGATCGAACTACTTGTCCAGCAAGAAAAGAAAGTTCGGAAACGACTCCAGCGTATCTCCTTATCCCTATAAAGAACATCTAATCAACTTCAAATAAAACTTTAACTTAAAACGAATTTTCCGGTTTCAGCCGGATTCCGGACGAACTACATGACCGGGTAAAAAATGATTTGTCATATATGGATTCAGCGTCTCTTCTTACCTCTAAATCTGTTATCTAATCATCTAAAAGTAAAACTTTTGCTTTTAACAGATTTCCGGTTTTGTCCAGATTCCGGGCGAACTAGTTGTACGGGTAGAAAATGGTTTTCGCATAAGTGTTCAGCATGTCTTCTTATCCCTAAATCGAACATCTTATCAACTTCAAATAAAACTTTTGCTTATAACAAATTTTCCGGTTTTCGCCGGATTCCGGAGGAACACTTGTCCGGCGAGAAAATGTTTTTCGTCATCGTGTTCAGCATGTCTTCTTACCCCATAAACGACATTAGTTGTTTATAAATATTTTGTTTGCCCCTTAATTTGCACCCCCACCCCTAAATGTAGGGCTACAGAGCCCATCTACGAACTCGACCACACCCGTGACCCAAAAAACATCATACCAAGTTTCATCAAAATATCTCATTCTCTTCGAGAGTTATCGTGCACAGACGGACGGACGGACAGACGGACAACTTTTGCGATGTCATAGGTATCCCTCCACTATCCCAAGGTATCCCAAAAAAGAAAGAGAAACATCTGACACCTTTTGAGCTTTACCTTATATCGAACTAGCAAGCAATGCCTTACGCGGTATCACGATGGACAGCCTGCATTTCACGCAGATGACTATTCCCAGGTTACAGCTTCAGGGGCGCTCCAACCTTCTAAGAGCTATTCCCCTGTTTCCTCTAAGGTTGCGTTCCACAGACATACCTCCATCTTACGATCGTTACAGTTCTGTTCGCTCCACAGTTCCGCATGATAAGAAAATTACCTCCTCCATATCCTTTTCGTTCCACAAGAGTTAAATACATAAAAATAGCTTTGGATATGTCAATACAAATAAGACACTTCACGCACTATCATTCAACTCGACAGGTCAATATTACATATTTACAATATTACAATATTACAGTAAAATTTTATAAATAAACTAACTTCAGCCCAAGCTGACTGCGAATCATATTTGACGGTGCGAAACGGATAAGAGATCTTGAATTATTTTTCACAAGTTCATTTTCCAGCTTGAGCGGCTTGAGCCTGAAGAGGACCCTTGCCAAGAAGGGCCGAAATATAACTCTAATAAAATAATAAAATGTAGCTGACTTGACCGTTTTGCACCGTCAAATTTGATAATATAATAATATCTTTAAGTAATTGACTGACGAACTGAGCTCGAAATGACGATAACCGTAGCATTGAATATTACGTAAAGTCGAACGTTACACAAGGGAATTTTATCGTGACAGATAACAAGAAACCGTTGTTTAATTAAATTGAGAAGTCTAGGTTTCCAAGGTCGGCGCCCGTAGTGGACCAGGGACCCAGTAGCAGAGCCGCGTGGAAAACAAAGAAATCCGAAGTTTTCATTTGATGGGGAAGCCCGTTTGTGAACTAATCCACAAGCCCATCGGTAGGGTAGTTGAGTGAATGAATGAATGAATTTATTTCCAAGAAGCCCGTGGGGCCATGGCGTGAAAAACATAAACACAAAATAACACTCACAAACACAATGTTTACACCAAAAGGAGGGAACCCTTACTCCAAAAACGCTCCCGATGCTCCATAGCCTGCTTGAGGAACTTCCCAAGCCGACGAAGGTCCCCAAAATTTCTCTTCCCCATAACCTTAACCAAATCCTCCTCCTCCATCCTACTATGTAGTATGTAGTATATGGTAGAGCGTTGGCGCTGGAAGCTGAAGGTCGGGGGTTCAAATCCCGGTTGAGGAGCATTTTTGTCTTTCGATAAAGTTTTTCCGTATAAAGATTAAAGCTAACTGCAGTATTTGCTAATCGGATTACTCTTATCTCTACGCAGATAAGATTAATACCAAATAGAGACAAGATGAATCTTGAGTAGCAAGTACTGTAGTTAACTTTAATCTTTATACGGAGGGACTTTTTTACAGTGTACTTACCACCGTAGTATTTTTTCAGGAGTATTCTAGGAAGATATGGATACGTAAAAATAAAGACCAACAGGCTAGTTGGAATTGTTCTGTCAGTTTATGTAAGGAGAGATGCTATTTTGCGATATACAGATATTGAGACGGAGATAACAAGGACAGGATTCGGAGGGCTGTGGGTAAGTGTTTTCTCATGTTTGATTGCTCATTAGGTTGGTTAAAAAAACAAAAAAGTTACATGCCCTCGAAGCTGGCTCCACAAAGTCTAAGCAAGAATGCTTAAAGTTGAACTGAAAGGCCAGCTTACTTCTATTTCTTACATTTGAAGACAATAGTTGCGTTTTGGCAGATACAATGGTATCTGTTACCACGGTAACTGGATCTGCAATTAGTCGTTTTTGCAGTTACCGTGGTATCTGATATACGAAATTGATTTTGCGCTTTTCGAAGTCTTACCAAAAGAAAAACTGATATTCAGTCACATTAAGTGCCAAACTTCTTTCCCAACAATTTGACAAAAATTGATGAAAGTGAGATGACTTTTAAGATAACACAATCAGTTACCACGGTCGGACCGTGGTATCTGAATATCACATACCGCGATAACTGCAAAAACGCCTTTTGACCATGGTATCAGATACCCCGATAACTGCAAAAACGACTTTGGACCGTGGTATCAGAAACCATGGTATCTGCAAAAACGCAACTAATGTATTTTGAATCTGTTAAGGAATTTTTATTCTATCACACTTGGCTCTCGTTAGTGAAGTTGAGAATATGGACGGCCCCCCGACAAGACACAGTTATACCGCGCAGTTTTAAATTTCATCGAGGACGTAGTTTTCCATTAAAGGCTCTGCTTTATTCTTGGCTGCAAAGAATAAGCCCGAAAGAGTCCCAGAGCCATCAGCTGAGCTTTTTTTTTTTTTTTTACATATTTATACATTAACAGCAGGTAATTTGATGCTGTTGTTGATCGTCAGTATAGAAAATAACATGGAGCTACCACTTTGAAGGATCTTTCCCAAAAAATAATAATTGAAAAGCTATTTCTTTTTCTTTTATTTGAAGGCACTGGACTATTTTTACTCTGTCGAGGGATTTTCTTTTATTTGAAGGCACTGGACTAGTTTAATGTGTTGAGGGATTGTTATTTTTGTTAAAGTAAGCTCTCATTTTTACGTTGGTAATATGGACGGCGTCCTGATTAGGCTAAGTTTCATAGTTAGACCGCACAATTTGAATTTTGTCGAGGACGTGTTTTTCCTTATCTAGAATCGAAAACGACAGAAAATCGAAGGCGCTACTATGAGCGTGTTCCACCTTTCTAACAATAGTAATTAACTATTAGTTAGCCTTCAAGCCTTCTCGAAATAGTAACTAATATTTGCGTACCACTCTCTGGAGCGTAGTAAGCGTGGTAACTACGGATCTCTGTAACGTGATTGGCTGGATTAGTCCGGGGAGTGATATTTTGCAGAAAATAAAAAAGTGCGTTCCAGATTTGACGCTAAGAAGCCAAAATTCGTGACCTCATGCGTAGTAACTACGGTAAGTAGGGTGGAACACGCTCGATATTCCTCGATGCAAATTAAGTTCGGGATCAAAATATGTCCAGAAGAGCCCAAAAACCAGCAGCATAGGAAATATGTATATTGGCAGTACAGGTCGGTTACTGGGCAATAGGGTGCTGTTGCTGATTGTAAGTATTTTAAATTGCATAGAGCTACTAAACGCTGAAAGATTTTTCAAACAAATAAGGCATTGGCTTGCATATCGTCGGTTCTTGTGGCTTACGCGTGTTTGCAGTGTTAGCTCTTCGCAAGTGCCGAATCACAGTAACAAGTTCATTCAAAGTCGCCGGATAGCCAGCACAAGTGTCGCTATTGCACGTCTTAAAGTGTGTAACAATGAGCGAATCGTGCTGGCCTCTTAGCCTATATTTTTTCCTTGCCCATTTGGCGTTAGTTAAACGACAATTCTTGTGTTCTCTAGTGTTTTACTTTGTTTCTTTGTTTTGTTATTTATGGCATTTGTGCTGAACTAAAGTTAATTTGATTGATTGCTTGTTATGGGTGAATAGCGAGCAGTAGATTTTCATTGCATTTTCAAGCCTGTTGAAGTGAAGAAGCTAATCTTAACCAAGGCTTCGTATTTGAGCCCTATATATATAAATATTCTTTGAGCCCAAGCTAATTACAGCTAATTACAGGTAACAACCTGTTACAAACCTGTAATTACAGGTTTGTTTCCTTCCCCGAAGTTGAACCAGAGGATTGACAGCCTGACGAGGACCCTTGCCAAAAAGGGCCGAAATATCGCTGATGAAGAATCGTAGCTGAAGTACCCGTTGTAAACATTGTTTGAACTATACATATATATTATGTTTGTAACCCGCCAAATACACAAGGTGGTAGCGGAGTAAAGAGAACAACAAAAAACAACACAAGATAAGTAACACTGTAAACGCACAAAATTTAGACATAGTTTCTAACTGGGCCTGAAAAATTCATGAAAAACATCATGTACTCAATGACCAGGATGACGAGATGTACATAGTAGTGACGCTGACGTTTTCTCTAGTGAAAGAATGACATCTTGGACGCCGAACTTCTGAACTAATTTGTGGTTGCGGCAGGAACGAGGAAGGCACATCAAAAATTTACTATGATTATAAGATAAGATAAGATAAGATTTATTTACACTAAGAGCCAAAGGCCATGGCAAATACATGAAAAATAAACTCAAACAAACAAAAATAATACCTTCTATAAGCACCTATTCCTATGGGCTAGGGCTACCCTGAGGAACCTGGCCAACTGTTTAATACTCATGAAACAACTATTTCCCATGATCATACACATCCATTCTTCATCTACCCCTCCTTCATTTACTCCAAAAATTTCTAACCTAAGTTCATTCAAATTTTCACATTCACACAACAAGTGTTTTAAATTCTCATCCATACTACCACGAATCGGACATGAGTAAGGACCGGACCGACCCTTTGCCCTCCCAATATACCGCCTTCTCTCCCCAAGAGGCAGACCGTCTGCCCTACAACTAATCAAATCCCTTATTTCCTCCCTTTTCAATCCCGCTTTAAAATAAACTTCCTCCCCCCAAATCTCTTTGATCTTTTCATAATACCTTAAAGACACAGACCCGTCCTTGGCAACTTGCCAACATTGGATTTCCTGGTCCAACAAACGACTTTCCACCACCTTTTTCACCTCACCAACGGGAAGCCCAGGTCCATCGCCATTATTCCACAGTTCTGACAGACCACACTGGTCTAATATCTGTTTTACCTGGGATGCCCAAGAATCTTTTTTAATATCCCGCATGCTTTCCTTGTACGCTGCCTTTGCGACTCGAACCCGTGGCATCTGTAGCAGCTTTTCCCAAAATGAAATCATACTTACCCATCTCTTTGTCCTTAAACTAGTTAAGCCTAAATCCCCCTTTGGAACTATCGAATTTATCTTATTACTAACTCCCAATACTCTTTTAAAATACATCAGTTGCAGTTGCTCTAACTTCTCATACTTACCAAATCCCCAAATCTCGGCTGCGTAATGCAAAGCCGGGATAATTTTTGTCTGGAAAACCCGTTTATGTAACTTCATATTTTCAATAGCCCTTAACTTACTTCTCAATACCATATTTATACATCGCTTACCTTTTGCAACGCTTGCTTCCACTTGTCTTCCGAAACATTTGACTTAAACTTACATCCTAGGTAAATAAATTCTTCCCTAAACCCTATTTCCTCCCCTCTAAATTTCAACTTAACTTCATTTTCTAAATTACCCCCTTTCCTAAAAATCGTTACAATCGTTTTTGACACATTTAACTGCAGCTCCTTATTCGCCAAATACTGGTCCAGAATATCCAACAACCTTTGTAGATCTGACCGGTTCTCTGCTACCGTGGCGATATCGTCAGCGAGCAACAACATACACAAAGATATGATGTCTAGGCTAACTAGGGGAGCACTCATTTTTGTCATAAAATCCTCAAGGTCATTTATAAAAAGGGAGAACAGCTTGGGGGAAAGTGTGCACCCTTGCTTGACTCCCTTCAATGACCTAACTTTACGAGATATCTTATTCATTACACGGACCACCAGATAAATACCCGAGTAAATCTGGGCTATAACTCGTACAAAAATAATCGGTAGTCCTACATCTATTAATACTTTAATTAAAAGACTACGTTTAACATTATCAAAAGCACCTTTCAAATCCACAAATGCTACGTAGAGCTTACCTTTTCTTCTTGAAATCTACTTCCGTATTAACATCTGCAGAGAAAAAATCTGGTCCAGGGTGCTGTATCCTTGCCTGAAACCAGCCTGGAACCTACTTAATAACACGTCTTTAGAGCTTTAATGTCTTTCTTTCGCATGATGTGATAAACACCGGAACAAGACAAGATGTAAGGAGTGCAGAAAGCGCTATAAATTCGCCCAAGTGCCTTCCTATTCGGTGAACCTTGAACTATTTTCCCGTTTTTTTCTTTCAGGGAAACAAGGGATCAGTTTCCATCCGATTTAGTATGTCTGGGGCTTCATTGGTGTTCGTAACGTCACATTTGGCTGCCTTGGACGGATTCTACGAGGAACGGATAAATGACTATCACTCGGCTGTGAACTCACAGAAGTTCAAATATACGAAATCTGCCACGCTGTTTCAGCACGAGTAAGAGTGTGAGCGTGTTCCACCCTACTTACCGTACTTACTGTGCATGACGTCACGAGTTCTGGCTTTTTGCCATTAAGGCTGGAACGATTTTTTCTATTTTCTAGCAGAATATCATGCCACGGGCGAACCCGACCAATTACGTTACAGAGATGCGTAAGTACCACGCTTACTACGCTCCAGAGCATGGTAAGCAAATAGTTACTAAAAGTTACTATTTCTTTAAGGTTGGAACGATCAGCGTAGTAACTTTTTATGAGGTTGGAACGAAAACAGTAACTAATAGTTACTATTGTTAAAAGGGTGGAACACGCTCTTTATTTGCTTCTTCTTTGAGCGTGTTTCGCCCTATTTACCGTAGTTACTACGCATGACGTCACGAATCCTGGCTTCTTGGTGTCAAGGCTGGAACGTATTTTATGGCACTTCAAGGTCAGGTTAAGTGCATGTAGCGATCGTAATTTCTGTCCGTCCGTCGGTCTGTCTGCCTGTATTCCACATAAGCTAGAACGACGGTCTGTCTGTCTGTCTGTTTTCCACATAAGCTAGGGCGATGAAACTTGGCTGGCATATCAGGGTCCCGACTAGATTAACTTGGAAATAGTCAATCCGACCATCTGGTGGGAGTGGAGGGTGGGGAAATCCGGAAAATTGAGGTATGTGTAACTTTCGAACTGGTGATCGGATCTTAATGAAACTTGATCTTTGGAAAGAATTCGTGTCTCAGACAACCCAGTTCAAATCCGAACCGGATCCGGTGACTTTGGGGGGAGAGGGGGAACCCGCAATCTTGGGTAATTCAGCAGTGAACTTACAGAAGTTCAAATATACGAAATCCGACACGCGTGTTCCAGTACGAGTAAGACTGTTTGTTTCTTCCTTGTTAGGCCATGAACTCTAGGCCGAGCGTAACCGTTGGTGAAACACTGAGCGTGTTCCATCCTTCTAATAATAGTAACTATTAATATATTCTTTTCGTTCCAACCTCGTGATAAGTTACTACGCTGATCGTTCCAGTTTAACCTTCTCGAAATAGTAACTATTTGCTTACCACGCTCGGGAGCGTAATGAGCGTGGTTACTGCGAATCTCTGTGACGTGATTGGCCCGAATAGCCCGTGGCACGATATTTTGCCGAAAATAGAAACATGTCTTCCAGCCATGACGCCAAGAAGCCAGAATCCGTGACGTCATGCGGGGTAAGTAGGGTGGAACACGCTCATTGTTTCAGAAAATGTTCAAGTGTGGTACATTAATCATTGGCTAAAAAACAAAACGCACCATGAAAATGCTTAAAGCACAAGTGGAAGCAGTACATGTTTCACAAGGATCACAAACCCGTTCTGGCTGTTTTCAGCCTCGGTCGGCCCCTTGGTTTTGACGAGGAACACAGAAAGTCTCGCATAAGTGATATTTGTGACATATTCGTTTTTCTTGCTTGAGCCCGAAGAGGACCGTTGCCAAGAAGGGCCGAAAAATTGCTTGAATAATACTCACCTAACGTATCCGTTTAAAGTTCAATTTGCGACCAAATTTCAGATCAAGTTTGAAGTTCACATTTCTAAGATCAAATTTACGGTCAAATTTGCAGTCAGCTTGGGCTGAAGCAATACTCATTTATGACTAGTGAACTCCTCGAAAACAATAAATGGAAAAAAAGGGAAGTCCTAAAAGGGAGGAAATGGGATTTACTCGGTTGTAGGGCAGTCAGCATTGTCCTGGAGGATAGATGGCGGTATATTGGGAGGGCGAAGGGCGTGTCCTGTCCTAACTTATGTCCGATATGTGTTAGTATGGATGAGAACCTAAGACATTGGTTCTTTACTGAATAAAAGAGTTGAGTGAGGTTAGAAAGAGATTAGAAACTCTTAAGAGTGAATGGAAGGAGAGCGAATGAACAGTTGTTTTGAAAAATATAGAACAGTTGGTGAGGTTGTTCAGGGTACGCTTAGCCCATAGGGATAGGTGCTTGTCTGGGGGGGGGGGGGTCAATTATTTGTCATGGCCTTTGGCTCTTAGCATGATTCAGTATGATCTGTATCTTTTTTTCTTAGTTATACGTTTTGGGTCGGTGACTTCAATTTCCGTTTGGAACCCGACACTCTCACTACCGAAGAGATCATAGACCTGGTGAAAGAGAGAAACCTCTCTCAGGCGTTCCAGCATGATGAGCTGGTCAAGGCCATGACCTCTGGACGTGCTTTTGCCCTAATGTCGGAAATGACCCCCGGTTTCCCCCCAACGTACAAGTACAAGGTTGGAACTCACGAGTATGACAGAAAGTAAGTTCAAGCTTCGCTTTTTGCTTTTACAGTATAAGTGCTATCGTATATGTTTTCCCCCAAAAAGAGGAGAACATTGCAGAAATAGATAAACAAAATAAGGCAAGTTATAGATCCTGAATTTGAAGTCCAGTTCAGTTCAGATCAGTTTATCAATCAAATCGTTTATTGGCAAAAAACTTCGTAGATTTCTTCTGCAGAAGATGCTAAATTACGCTGGTCATTTAGTAAATCGAAAAAACTGGTTCACTTAACAGTTCAGTTACTTTAAAGGACACGTCGTACTTGTAATAGTAATTCATTCTACTTTCAGTAGTATTTCTGTCCATTCTCGTGCCCGAGATTCTTCACTTCATAAGTGTATCCTATCTCCTCTACTAGCATTACAATGATTATCACGCTTGCCACGTTTGTTCTCTTTGAGTGACGTATCATGCGCCCGATTATTGTTTCTCGGGAGCCTGTTCGTCCGTAGACTGGTTATGCAAATTTTGCCAAGAGTGTCATCCAAAGCAAAGGGACATGAAAGAGGCTAAAAGCAGCCGAAGCCGTGTGTAATTTTCTGTAAGCATAGCTTAGTTGTAAAGTCGTCAACTATTTCAGAACATCTGAGCAGAAGCACTATAGGCGTATTCTCGCCGCTCCCCGAGGACTCCACTTGAGGAGTCCCCACGTTTTTGTTTGTCCCGGGGACTCACTTCCTGTATTCTCGCAAGTCCCCACGGACGGGGAATGCTCCTATTATCATCACCATCATCGTAAAGGACTCCCTTTCAGATTTGGAGGGGAATGAATTTTTGTTGGTGTTGGTTCAATGTAAAATTAATTAAAAACAATCACAAGGAACAAAACCAAAAATAAAGTGGATCCAGACTATTTCATCAACTGTATATTTTTATTTTGAACAAAATCCACTTTAGAAGCATTCCCCGTGTTCTCGCTGTTTGTGTACGCAGAGTCCGCGTGGAGTGACTCCCTCTATTCTCGCCGTTCCCTTCGATTCCCCGAGGAGTCCTCGGGGAAGGGCGAGAATACGCCTTATGTAGTGCTAGCTGTCCTTTAAAAACATGCGACGGATGTCGCATGTTTTTAGTCGATTTTTTGTTTTATGTGTTACATGTTTTAAGTCGATTTTTTTTTCATAAATGTCAGTAGTCACATGGAGGTGTTTCGGCACCGGCTCTACTGCGGACCCATATTATGGTTGCGTTCCGCCGCTTAACGATTGTTAACAAATTGTTAACAATCGTTAACTTTTTGCGTTCCACGTTTCTGATTTCGAAATTTAAGCTCCGCCCACCTACAATTTCCGTTCCAGAGCTTAACGATTGTTAACTATTTTGTAACGATGGTCGGTGAGCATCGTTACAAAATAGTTAACAATTGTAGAACTGGGAAAAGTTAACGATCGTTAAAACTGCACTTAGCTCCGCCCCGAAGTAAAGTTAACGATTGTTAACAATTGTTAAGTTGAGGGAGCGCAACCTATGTAAAGATGGAAGTTTTAAAACTGTAAAACTTAGCGCCAAAATCTGTTGCGCTACTTGTGATCAGTGGAAACTGTGTGGCCTGGGTTGTCTGCGAGGCTCTGGCATTGGAGTCCTAGACTTTTAAATCCAGTTGCAATCCGTTATTGCAAATTCCTTTTGTACTTACCCAGATCGGTCCCGAATAGACGGCTTGTAGATCGTTACGGAGCTAGTGACATTTTTTTTTATTTATTTATCTATTTATCTATCACCCGTCATTTCAAACAGAAAAAGGACGGAGTACAAAAACGAAAAGAAAAACAAAACAAAAGCAAAACGTAACACTTTCATAGGAAACACACACAAAAAATTGACAATTACAAACTGACACTCTCTGACTGACTAAAAACTGAACACGATTCCATACATTTTGCTCTACGGGTGGGACTGGATTGTTTAGTTGTACTTGCTAATCAGGTTGGAGATAGCATGCTCAGGGTCTCTTATGTTATATATTTATCATCATTTTGGTATTATTTTATGGTATTATTTTATGTTCGCTGAAAAGTCTACAGACCAGTATTGGTGCTGACGCGTGTTTCCACCTAGGTGCGCACCACGGCCTCGTTCGGCTTTTTCATCGAGTGCTTCTCTGTTATGTGTGATATGTTATACTCTCTTTATTTCTTTTCTTTGATTACTCCACTATCTTAAATCTGTACAGTGGGTCACAAATAAATATTATTAATTCAAATTTACTACTGGTTCACTTGTCACGGTAAAAGCCCCTTGTATTTTTTTTATGTTTTTTTTTCTTTTGTGTGGTTTATGGCAAAAAAATTGATTAATTAATTTTGACATGAAATTAAGTTATTGTTTAAGTTAAGTTGGAAGTAGTTTGTGGTAACCGCCCAGTGCCAGTCCATTCATGTCTTCTCATGGGCGGTTACCTATCATGATTGGTTATTATGTAATTTAGCAATAAAATAATCTAATCTAATCTAATCTAAATTATAACACTCCATTTTTACGGAATTTTTTACATGGGGATGTGAACTGCTTAGATGGATTAGCCTTCGGCAGGATCACTGTTCTGATCACTATTCATTCAATTCAGTTCACTATATCCGCCAAAGCTGGCGAGTGGAAAAAATATAATAAAATGTATAATAAGTCCACAACTGACAAATAAGTAGACCATATACTTTCACAAAATACAATTCATTAAAAAAATTACACTAGCCTAAATGAATATCTACCTCAAACTTTAACCAAAATACAATCATGGATCAATCAAAGCAACGCATGAGAAAAAGTGTGCTTTTATGGTACAAATTTTTGAAAAAAAACGTTTCCCGTTTATTTACTGGTTTACGTTTATGTACTGGTGTAAAAAAAAATGTTCCCCGTTCCCTCAAAACTGAAGAGTACAAAATGATATATAAAACAGAACTATGCCTAAACCATCTAGTCCATTCAGCAACACATAAATACTAGAAAAAATAAAATACACACGATTTCGACAACTAAATTACAATTGTTTAAGTTCTATATTGTTCAGATGTTAGACATTGTGTGTCTATTGTAGTGGTTTGCGAGTTATGTTCATAAGCCCCTCTCTACCTCAGTAGTAGAGCAGTGGCAAAGTCCGGGTTGAGGAGCGTTTCTGTCTTTCAATTCACTACTAAAGATGGACTTAAAGATGGACTAAAGATGGCAGTGGCCTTATCCTTGTCAGCTCATGCTGAGAGAGAAGAATATCTTCGGTGAGCTAGAGAGATTTTTTTTACCGGAGGATAGGGCAAGTTTACACACTTAATAATATTAAATAATAATTTATTTCTAACCCACAAATAGTACAAGACGAAAACATTGGAGTACAAAAAAAGTAAAAAAGACGTAATTAGGGCAAAACACAATAAATAATAATTTATTTCTAACCCACAAATAGTACAAGACGAAAACATTGGAGTACAAAAAAAGTAAAAAAGACGTAATTAGGGCAAAACACAATAAATAATAATTTATTTCTAACCCACAAATAGTACAAGACGAAAACATTGGAGTACAAAAAAAGTAAAAAAGACGTAATTAGGGCAAAACACAACACATATAAAGAAAAAACTACTCAAGAGTCATAAAGACGAATAAGCCCGTGAGAGGGTGACAGACGCGCGTACGCCGTTTTGGACAGTTTTCCGTGGAGAAGAGACATAATTTCTCCATAATATCCTGCAGCGAATATTTACCAATTATTTTTGAATTTCTTTCCCAAGGAGGGAGAAAAAGAAGAAATTTACAAAAACAAAAGTAGGAGGATCGCATAGCTTTCCTTTTTCTTTAGAACAGGAAAAACTCCATAGATAGAAAAGGAATATAATGGTCGCAGAAGGAGAGTAGGCTATAGCATGCCAAGAGCTTTTCGATTTTATTTCCCCCTATTAGCAACAGTTTTCGACTAACCCATTTGAATTTTTAATCTACAATCGGAAACCGTCCGGGATCGGAATGAACGGATGTTTTTGGTGATAGTGATACCCAACCACCGAATAGAATCAGCTCCAGGAATAGAAAACTTCCTACAATTTAGGGATGCGAATTAATGTTATTCGAATCTTAGGCGCCGGCCAGCGTGGACCGACCGGATTCTGTCGCGGGCGGCACCCTGGGACCTGGACGGCGAGAAACTTCACTTAGAGCAGCTAACGTACAGAGCATTGAAGAATTATACCCTCTCGGATCACAAGCCCGTCACTGCCACCTTCTCGGTAAACGTAAGTTGCCGATTCTTAAAGTTTAACCGAAATGCCAGCTTATTTCTATATCTTGGATTTTGATGCACTTAATTATTTCTAAGGAATTGCACTGCTGAGGAATGTTTTTATTTTTCTTCACCTTGGTGACGTTCGTAGTAATAATAGCATCAGTTATTTAAAGCCTAAGGGTCATATACAAACAACAAAACATGAATCTCCATGATAACATCTGACATGTATAATTAAAACTAATGCTACCTACCACAAATCTACGTATGCACTGATTACTCCTGGAGAAGTACTCTTTAAGACGTCAGAAAACAGTATCTCAGGTCCTCCCCCTCCCCCCCGCAAGATTCCCTTAAAGGACATGTCTTACCGTACCTAATACTAACGCATCCTACTTCCTTAATTAGTCCATCCATTTCTAAACCCTGAGATCCGAATTTCGTACGGTACATTCTAACCCCTGTAACAACAAGACCAAAGGTTTTGATGGGATCCCAAAAACTTGATATTTGATCCAGACAATTTGGTCTTGTAGAATAGAATAGAATAGTAATTTATTCACTCACACTTTCACGGTTACAAAACCAAAATTGGTGAGTACTGTCATAACATAAACATTTAAAAGCACGTACAAATGGTCAAAGGCTATTTAAAATTTCAACAATCTTTGGTATAAAACTATTTTGGTAACGGCTGTGTTTGGCCGCTATTGGTTGGAATATTGAGACCTTCGTAGAGACTGCTCGCTCTTGCCTTTCCCTTACATTGTTGTATGGTTGTATGTTGTATACTTGTCCGAAAAAAAAAAGATTTTCAGATAAATGTTCAGCATGTCTTCTTAACTTTTCGTTAACTTTTGTTAACTTTTCGGTTTTGGCCGGATTCCGGGCGTACTACTTGCCCGGCGAGAAAATGGTTTTCATATTCATGTTCAGCATGTCTTCTTACCCCTAAATCGACCATCTCATTAGCTGTTAAAACAAAATTTGTTCGCCCCTTTATTTGCAACTCCTGCCCCTCCCCTAAATGTTGAGCTACAGAGCCCATCTACGAAATCGACCTCTCCCTTGACCCAAAGAGTCCTTGCACCAAGTTTCATCAAAACGTCTCGTTCCCTTCGGAGAGCTAGTGTGCTTACAGACGGACAACTTTTGTGAAGTCATAGGTATCCTTCCACTTAGGTTTTGGGATCCCAGAAACTAGTTGACAAACCAATTGTATATACGTATTATAATCATCTCTTTTGTCATGTAGTGTACGATAACTTTGTCGTTGGCCTATGCTATCCAGTGGATATTTTGGTACTAATAAATGATTGATGATTGATTGATAGTTGATTTTTTCACTTGCCGTGTTTTGCTACCGTCGATGCGGATCGCGCTGTCGACGGTCGTCTGGGAGAAGTTTTTCCATCAGAAAAACTGGTTAAGTAAATTTTCTCATATTTTTGCCACGAATCGAAAGGTATCGAAAAAGGCTTAAAACCGCCAAAGTCGTGAATAATTTGTTGAAAGCAGAGCCTAGTTTTAAAGTATTCAATTATTTTAAAATATTGGAAGTTGCCCCCCCCCCCCCTCCTTGCCCCTCCCCCCCCCCCCAAACATTTTGGCTAGTAACGCCTCTGCCTGTACTGCCCAAAGGATTCTCCCACCAAGTTTGGACAAATATGTCAACCCATTTCTGCGTCGGCAGGAACTCTGTCCAATCCAGCTGTGCATATTCATTACTCGGTTCTGTGTGACAAGTGCTTGGAACAATGGCCTATGGCCCGTTTCCGAATCATCATATCTGTCGAAAGAAGTGGTAAGAACATTAGAAGACCAAGACATGCAGAAACGGGAAGGCATAGTAGAGGTTCTGAGAGAGACTACAGTCAATTAAAAATTGTTAAAGAGAGTTTCGGACCGGAATTTCACCTGAAGTGGGATCCACCCAAAACTTACCTCACACTCTGGATTCAGCTGCAAGCGAATCACCTGCCGCTGCCGGTAAACGGAAAAGCAAGTTCGAAAAAAGAGAGTACCCCCAGTGCGAACAACCCCTTTTCCCTTTGTGGGGAAAGGGAAAATGATTAAACGCGAGCTCACGAAGGACCCCTGAACTATTGACTCTTCAACTTCCAGTATTTTAAACTAATTGAATACTTTAAAACTAGGCTCTGCTTTCAACAAATTATTCATGACTTTGGCGGTTTTAAGCCTTTTTCGATACCCTTCGATTCGTGGCGAAAATATGAGAAAATTTACTTAACCAGTTTTTCTGATGGAAAAACTTCTCCCAGACGACCGTCGACAGCGCGATCCGCATCGACGGTAGCAAAACACGGCAAGTGAAAAAATCAACTATCAATCAATCATCAATCATTTATAAGTACCAAAATATCCATTGGATAGCATAGGCCGACGACAAAGTTATCGTACAACAAAAGAGATAATTAGAATACGTATATACAATTGACATCCATTGACCCCTGCACTATTGACTCTTCAACTTCCAGTATTTTAAAATAATTGAATTTAAAACTAGGCTCTGCTTTCAACAAATTATTCACGACTTTGGCGGTTTTGGCTAAAAAATCGCGACGCTTCGCGCTTATTCGGTTATTTTTACCGGCTGGCCAACAATATTGGGGGGGGCGTCCCCTCCTCCCCCCCCCCCCCGGTCGTGACGCCCCTGAGTACAGGTCAGGTTAGTTCATATCCCACATGATAAAAATCGCATTAAAAAATGCATTTAAGCTAATTAGGATGTCAATATAGAGGAAGGAGGCTTCGTCCCATCCGAATTCCACCGAAGCATTTGGTCTTGTTCAGCTTAGAAGTAATTTCTTTTTTTTTTAGGTTCCCTCCTATCGCGAAGGACCTGCTGCCGAATTCAAGATTCTAGACGACTGGACTCTCGATCGCCCTGGCGAAGCTATTGTCACTCTTTCAAAAGCTTATGCCAAGTCTACGTGGGACTGGGTCGGTCTTTTTAGGGTAAGAACTGATGCCAGAATTCCTGCACTTTCATCATCAAGTTAAAAAAAATTTACAACTTTTCATCTGCCCAACGATCTGCAGACAAAATAGAAAAAAAGGAGATTTTCGGTTTTTTTTTATCAGCTATAGTTACCCCTCCAAGATGATGTGCGAGGGATAAATAAAATTTCGGATATTTCGGTTGCACTTCCGGCAAACCGTCCTCAGCGAAAAACAAAACTAAATCATAAAATCCACCACAATAACAACAGGAAAACGATGCGGAACCAACAATCAATAAGACGACATGTAACTAAAAACCAGAAGAACGATGCGGATTGAACGACATGCAGTTAAAAGTAAAATAACGAAAGATAAAATGTGCGTCTTCAAAGTGTATATGTACAAATCTATGACTATTAGAATCCTGAATTCTGTGTATATCCCGGAAAATCTCGTTTTTTTCTATTTTGTTTGCAGTGAATTGTCAGCTTTGCTTCAAACCTTACATACGATCTGCATAATCATCTTCCCAAGGCATTAGTTAACGGCACGAGGGGTCAACAGTAAAAAGACGCAGGGTATCACTCTGATTTATCCTTGGCCTTTAACTTATCTTTACGTGAAAGCCGCTGGTTGATACACAAATCATTTCTTAGTAAAACGCGTAGAGGGCTTGGTCTGTCTGATTGCGTTTCAAAAGTGCATGATCGAGCAATCGATTTTGGGCACTACTTGTATTGCGCAATAATCAGCTGACCAGACCATATCCGTTTCTATTTAGCTGGCTAAATTGTTATTTTAAGCATATGGCTTCCAGTAGAAATTCTGGGACTTATGACGTCATTGGCTTCCAGACTCTCAAATCTCGAGCGTTAAGTTCCTCATCATGTCAAAACATTCTACAAAAAATATGCACGGTAAATGGTAACAGGAAAGACTGATGCGATTCCGGGTAGGAAATGACTTACGTGAAAATGAGAATTTAGCGACTGAAAATACACAACGGGAATGGAGAGAAAGAATGAATGGAAACAGTGACTGGCACTGCTTCCTCAACTCCCATAAACTTTGCGGGTCTCAATGTATAAATAAGAAAAAGATATATAAGCAATCCGGCAAAGCAACTCTTTGCTTTGCTTCACATCCCTCCATGCCATGGGGATGTCGCTCAAAGCCTGGCAAGTCAGGAGACAGCCAGTTGCCTGCGGTCGACAGTCCAGTGTTGTTTTGATTGGCCATTGCATCACACTATAAAATGGTTCACAAATCTCGATTTTCGGAAATAATACAGTCCCCCCGTGAAATTAGCGATTTTTTTGGTGCGTGTTGACTTTGTCCAGACCTACCGCTCTCTCGGAAGTTCGACGCAAAATTTTTGAAAATTCGCTCCTTGGTTAACAAGACCAAAAGTTTCGGTGGGATCCCGAAAAATCAATATTTGATCCATATAATTGGGTCTTGTCTTCGTCAGATCCAGTCTTCACCAGACTCCTTGAACATTTTTACTATTAAAACCTAGAAACAGTGCCATATAGGAGTTAAGGGTAATATAAAAGGCAGAATGTGCACGAGGGGTCCTTTAACACGAAACTCTTTTCTAGCAAAACTTCACATCTCTTGATGAATACCACACCTACGTCTGGGTGCCCGTCCAACCTCTGTCAGACAATAGCTACCTGATCAATATACCCACGGATAGCCTGAGAATACCAGGAACCTTCCAGCTAGTCTACATGAGCCATGCAGGCTCTTGTGTAAAGGGTATCAGCGAACCGTTTGAGGTAAAAAGAGGGTTTTCGACATATGCCCTGGTTGAGCTCCATAGATTCGGGAGGTGATTGGTTACCTTTGTACAGTTGTGGATTGGACCGGATAGCCTACCTCTCAGTTTGCCGATATTTTGGGGAAGTAGATTACTGTCAGCGTAGAAGCATGCGCACCAAAGTCCATCTGCAGAACTGTCGGGTAAAAGGGTATGGACGAACTGACGGGTGGGTGATGGGTGACGGTAACCTATAATTTTACATAAATAGACTACCGTCTTCCCTTCATCTGAGCGGTGCGACAGGACTTCTCCGAACGTGCAACTATAGTGGGACCCGTATATCAGTCGCACTTCATAAAGCTAATCAGTTCTTACCTCATAATGCTAATCCATTCTCACTCCCGAGATTCTGGATTCGTACGGTATCTTTACTTGCCCGAAAGGTTTGGACAGATTTGGTACGATTTTAGACATCTCAAGTTTTCGATGATTGTTTCCGCCTAGTTTTGGTCGGGAAGGCCTGGTACCCTTCGTACCAGGTTGTGATCAAAGACAAGTGCTTAAGCTTAATTAAAAAACTGGCATAGCCGTGTCCAAGCTTAGTTTAACAAAGCCAATTTTGTCCTTTGAAACGCGCTTGTCCTTAACACGCGCTCAACGTCCATATGTTAACACCCGTAACGAAATCCGCTACTGTACATTGTTAGGTTGTGGAATGTTTTTTTTGTCTTTTCGTGTCGTTTTCGATGCATGGTTTGCAAATCTTGTTTTACTTGTTCGTATCGATCTCGAAGGTTAAATTATTTTACTTGCGGTTTATATGAATAAAAGAAAATCCCGTTACATACCATGCGCGTCTTTTAACCCCCCTCCCCCCCGTAAAGTTTGTGTTGTATTTTCTAATGCCTCACCCCATTGCGTGGGGGAGGGCAGGAGGAAGAAGATCAACGTTTTCGTTGTCATCAGGAACTGGGGTATGTTTTAACCTTTTCAGTTCAGTTTATTTACAAACCCATACAGCGGTCGAAGCCATTTTTGTAGTGGTTGTCAATACAGTAGGTAGCGTACATAAACATATCAAGACTAATTTTTTCCATATGTCGGTATCTTGTCAAATACAATAAAAATGATTCAGGACTATACGCACAATTTTTGCGAGTGGAATAAATCAACAAACGCGGGGACAAAACGTATCAGGTAAAGTAGTTAAAGTGTAACTGAAAAGCGAACTTATATTTGTATCATTTAACTGAACACACTGCTTTGGAATGTGTAAAAAAAAATCACTATTTGCTGTAGCATGACGTTCAGAATATCTCCGGCCGTCCTCAGAGCGCAAAATTCTACTATTACGCGGAAAGTTTGAAACTCAACACAAACGCGACTCTTCAGTAGCCAGTGATCAGCCCGCAGAGGGTAGCTCACTGCTTGCCCACTTATTTATCGTAAATCGTTTTCCTCAAGCATACAACACTGGTAAAAGCTCACAGAGGTACCACAATTCTGACAAGGAAATTCCACTAATCGATTATTCGCGAATAGCGGAGCAACGAAGTAACGCATTTTCATCGGGTCTTCAAGCCTCTTTAAAATTTAACTGAAAAGGACTGGGCTAGGACAATCTATTTACCCATCACTTATTCACTTAAATTGGCTTGAAGACCCGCTCAGAGTGCGTTACTTCGTTGTTCCGCTGTTCAAGAATAATCGATTTTCAAATAGTCGAATTTCCGTCTGATTTGTGGTACCTCTATGCGCTTGCATTTTTTTTTGTATGCCTTACGAAAAAGATTTATGATTTTTTTTTGTTGAGGCACTAAACAATCTTCACCAATCTCATCACTGCCCACTGAAAAGCCGCGTTTGTGTCGAGATTAAAATTTCCCGCATCATAGTAGAATTTACGCTGTGGGGACGGCTGCAGATTTTCTGAACGTCATAACTAGAGCAGATAGTGGAAAATGAAAAAATCCCTTTGCAGAACCCAAATAATTCAGTGTATTCAGTTAAATGAATAATTTGGTTTTTCAGATAAACTTTAAGTGAATAAGTGATGGGTAACTAGATTGTCCCACCTCAGCCCTTTTCAGTTAAACTTTAAATGATTAACTTGCTGCAATTCGGGTTGTAAAGACAACCAAATTAGCTAGCTAGCAAGTTTTGTCTAATAAACCTTACTTACTTACTTTCTTACTATTGGCTGGAGTACCATTTTCTCAGGCCTTACCCTTTCCGCCGAAAAATATGGGGGGAGTATATCACATAAAACTCCAGTCAATGTCGGCTTAAAAAGAGGAAGTTGACCGAAAGGCATGCGAGAGTGCCGTACGTTTGGGTTGCATGCACCGGATGGCTTACAGTAAGGTAAAACCCATATCCACGTTGATCCTGAGAACCCTTTTCTCCTGTTTAACCGATGAACCCAGAACCCCGACTGCATCAGTAAATTTGTGTTGTGCTATTCTTACAGTTAACAGAAGAAATTAACCTGCCGGTATAACGCAAAACTACAACCGGATAGTCTTTGGGAAAGGTTAGAATACGTTTTCGCTGTTTTTGTGGCTCGATTGGAAAACTTTACTTCATTTTTATTCTATCGCTATCTTGTTTGCTACGCTTGTTGGTAGTATTGTTTGCCTATTGTAATTATTTGTTTTTGTGTAGGTAGAGGCACCGTATTGGTATTCTTCTTCTGGAGCTGCAAGGTCGGAATTCATAAGCTTTGAACTGTAACAGCTGAAGAACAAACATTCTTTTCTCTCTGTGTGTGCTATAGACTCGTTAACCTTTTTCCGGTCACACCATCCTCCTAAGACACTCCGGAAACTTCACATTACATATTTCGGAAACAGGGCTTTTCCGCCATGGTGATGGCCAGGTTTTCCCGTCCGGATTATCGTCATTTTCGTTTCTGTAAATCAAAGTTCCCGTACAGAATTGAACTCTTTAAACTTTTTCCGCAAGTTCATTTTCCAGCTTGAGCCTGAAGAGGACTCTTGACAAAAAGGGTCGAAAAATATCTCTAATAAAATTCAGCTGACGTATCCGTTTAGCACTTTCAAGTATCCCCTGGGTATTTTTTTCCCGTGTCCCGAAATGTGCGGTATAAAATTTCTGGAGTATCCGATCGGAGTAACAGGCCTATGCGATAAACGAAGACAAATGAGTAAATCTTCGATCGATTTGTGAATATTTATTACTAATCGGCCACACGCTAAATAGTACCAGACAAGATCCCAAACAGTCGTGAGGTTGGCTATGGTGATTCACCGGAAACGACCAATCCGAGCGTCAGAAACGACGCGTAGAGATTGACGGAGAACGACCAACCGTAGTACTCTGTTATGTTGACTATAGGCTCTGTTACTTAGGTGTATTCTGGCCGGTCCCCGAGGACTCCTCGGGGAATCAGAGGGAACGGCGAGAATAGAGGGAGTCACTCCCCGCGGACTCCGCGTACAGAAACAGCGAGAACACGGAAAAATGGATTTCGTTCAAAAAAAAAATATGCAGTTGACGAAATTAGTCTGGATCCACTTCATTTTTGGTTTTGTTTATTCTGATTGTTTTTAATTAATTTTACATTGTACCAACACCAGCAAAAATTGATTCCCCTCCGAATCTGAAAAACGAGTCCTTTTTGATGATGGTTATGATAATCAGAGCATTCCCCGTCCGTGGGGACTCGCGAGAATACGGGGAGTGAGTCCCCGGGACAAACAAAAACGCGAGGACTCCTCAAGTGGAGTCCTCGGGGAACGGCGGGAATACGCCTCTTGTCGTTACGAACTTTCGCGAGTCTTACTCATATTCTCCTCTTCTGTCCGGTTAATCGCTAGGTGGCTGTTTTTTTGTTAGTATTTGTATAGTCTCATGCGTAGTACGATTAAAATATGGAAGGAGTAAGCAGTTATGCAAACTTTTTTTGACCTTGCGGTTTTGGTAGTTCTCGAAGTAGACTTTTTCGTCCTATAATTTGTTTCTTGACATCGCAAACGGTGTGCGAGAAGAAAAACAAAACAAAACATTAGCTTAGCTTTTTTCAGAGTTGTTTTGTCCGTAGTGAACCCGGTCTCTTAGGATTTGGTGAAGCGGCTGTGTTAGCTCTCATTTAATCAAGATCCAGTGATGTTTTGTATTGAACAGACTAACACCGCTTTTCATTTATTCGCGCGAGTTACTTTGAGGGCATTTAACTGCGATGGCTTCCCCGGAATATTGCAGTGAAGATGTGGTAGAATGATCAGCATTAAATCAGTTAATTCCGAAGCATTTTCTGTTTGTAATGTTCAGATCATGCTACGATTTTACTGTTATTTAATCGTCATATTTTACCATAAGAATGCTCACTACTTGACCCGGAGTTTCTATCCCCACCTGATCATTCTTATCTTATCGGTTCTTGACATGCCCTCGTAATCGCGAGCGAGGTTTAAGAAATCATGGACCCTTGATTTTTATTTTCATTTTGATTGGAATTTGTTGCTTTGTCTTATATCTGTTTGTGTGTATACTTGTTAGCTTCGCGCTTTTAGTACTGCCTGACATTCTGTTTATTGTAGCCCTATTGTTAGTGAGATCCAGTTGTACTTGATACTTTTGCCCTAAAATTGCAGACTGAAAGCCGTGGGCGTGTCAAATTTCATAAAGTTTCGTTGGAATTTTTGAAACAGAAGTTGGCTTTAAAAATGGCCTGATGGGACGCGCCCGCCATCTAGACCTTCAGAACGTATTTGTACAGGGTTCGTGCGGCTCTGGAAATCAGGGAAAAGTCAGGGAATTTTTTTTTGTCAGGGAAATCAGGGAAAAGTCAGGGAAAATCGTGAAAAGTCGCAGAAGGTCAGGGAAATTAATTAAAAAGTTCAGTCTATACTTACCAAAGTTTATCAGTTGATAACTCTGTTCTTTGAGCCGTCCCAGTCTGTGCTTCAACGTATACGACGGCTTGTTTGTTCAGGCCGAAGTCGAATAAATCTTTGCTATTGTGAACGTGTCCGAAAGCTTTTTGATGCTGTTAATGCTGCATTTTCTTTTTCTTTTTGTCCGAAAGCTGTTCCCTTTTTTTCTTCTCTGACACTTCTAGAATACCAAAATTTAAGTCAAGAAGAAGAAGAAGAAAAAAGAATTAGCTGTATAAAAGCTGACAAAATGGATTAGCTACTGATATCCAACCTTCTTATCTTTCCTTTCTTCGTTGGCCATGATCGCCAGTTGTCTTAAAATTTGGAATGTTTGCCGAATTGTCAGTTGTCTTTTTGAATTTGTTATGTTTGCCGCCTCAAACACTGAGAGAATCGCCGTACTCCCCAGTTTCTTCTTGAAAATTCAGCATAAAATTTAGCATTCTTGCTGAATTTGCCAATGAATTTTATGCTGAATTAATGCTGCACTAATTGAGCGAAAAGTCCGAAAGCGAAATGCTGCATAAAATGCTGAATTAATTCAGCATTTTCGTTCGTTTCGGAGATTTCGGACACGTTCTCTATGAGTCATATCGTAGATTTTGGCGGCATTTTTCACTGAGGTAATCGAAAGGTGTTGGAAAAGGTCAGGGAAAATCGCCAAAAAAGGTCAGGGAAGTCAGGAAGTCAGCAAGCGCACGAACCCTGTTTTAATCTCTTTTGAATTCTAGATATGGCTTGATCAGACGGTGTAGCGGAGTAGAAATTTGTGATATTATAGTTGCGTTTTCGCTGATACCATGGTATCTGTTACCACGGTAACTGGATCTGCAATTAGTCGTTTTTGCAGTTATCGTGGTATCTGATACACGGTGCTCTGCAAAAACGACTATTGCCGAAATTGCACTTTTCGAAATCATCCCAAAAGAAAAACAGATATCCAGTTACATCACTAAGTGCATTTCTCACCAATCTGACAAAATGTGATGAAAGTGAGATGACTTTTCAGATACCACGACCAGTTACCACGGTCGGACCGTAGTATCTGAATATCTGATACCACGGTAACTGGCCAGATACCACGATAACTGCAAAAACGCCTTTTGATCGTGGTATCAGATACCACGACAACTGCAAAAAAGACTTTAGACCGTGGTAACAGATACCATGGTATCAGCAAAAACGCAACTTATGTTTCTGCTGCTAATATCTTCGTGAACTTCGGGATGGCAAAAGCTTTAGCATCTACCACATATGGTAATAGACGGGATGCGAAACCGCGCCTGGAGTGTGTTCGAAGGAAGCTCTTTTAGATACGCTCACCCGGAGAGTCAATAACTTTCGAAAAGTGTCGACCCGGTCAAAAAGATAACTTGATTGTCGTCAGATTGGTTAGGTTAGATGAAATTCCCAGTTCAGTTACATTTATCCTTGTTTAACAAAATGCAAAATATCACATAAATATCCAAACACACAATTTTTGTATTGTTCCACCTTAAAAGCATCGACAGGAGAGTTGAAAAAAAATTCTTCCCACTAAGAAGAAAATCAGTATTTCGAATCAGTGAAAGAAAGGAAAGAGTAATAGCAATTAGGGAAGAATAGTGGATTATCTGGATCGTAATTATAATTACTGCATTTCGCGTGAGGGCACATGTGATGTGGAAAGGTGATACATTGGCAGCTTTACATACGTTTTTTTAATTCCGTGTTTTCTGTTTTTAGATTACTTCCTTAAAGACTGCCGACACTTACAAATATAGGCGGCTGTAGTTCTGTTGAACAAAATATGCTCATCTGCGTCTACATGGAGCCTGGTGTCAGTCATTCTTTCCATGTCTGACAATCTCCGTTCCAAGGGCCCATAATTTTTTGTTCGTTGTTTTGGGGATCCGTCAACTGCCTTAATTCTACTAGCCCGATTTCTAGAAGATCTTCCACATTGTAAGGTTTCTCTGATTCTCGGTAGATAAATCTCGCGAACTACCTAAAAAGGAAATTATCCTGCATCTGACGATGATGATGACGAAATTTCATTTTCGCACTTAAGAAGAGGAAAATAGCGCAGTACAGACAAATATAAGGAAAAAATACACCGAGCTTTCAGTAATGTAGTAAATGCGCAAGATCAAAAAGTACACATTAAAAAAAAAAAAGTGACTAATCGGGCCTTAAAAATCTTCTTCCTAGATGGAATGCGGAGAAATAGCCAAGGGCAGAAACTTGAAAGTCCTTGGCAATTGAAGATAACTTTGCACGCGGGTCAGAGGGCATCTTGCATACTACTTTTTAGTACTTACTGAGATTCCGTTGATTCTCACTTATTTGCATTGCCCCAAAAGGCCTTCGACGCCGTTTCTAGTACAGCAAAAATGGAAATACTTTGAAGGAGAGAAGATCGACGTTTTAAAATATAGCCTACTTAGTGAGAATCTCTTGAGAATTGGAAGCGATCAGAAAATCATGGGCTCTTGGTTTTGTTCTGTTGAATTTGTTCTATGATGTTTACATTCATCAGGAATGGAAACAACTCCGTTGCTGTTGTAGTGCCTTTTTTTACTGAGACCGAGGATCTCAAGATGTGTGTGGGATTAGGTTTTACAGGGATACGGGGCGTTAAATAGCTGAATAAGTATGTTGTCCGCAGATGCTTGTTAACTCGTTAGCGAAATAAACAATCTGTTTTACTCTTTCTTGAGACTAAGTCTTGACTAAATAGTGAACTGAAAGTCAAGTCCCTTTCACAGTGACGCGTTAACCTTTCACAGTGAGTCGCGCTTGCGCAGCAAAATATAACGACGAAGCGCGATAATACTCCTGATGACAAATGCCCGGGCTAGATTCAGTCACATCTGTACATAATTTGGTTCGGTAATTTAGCTATTACCCACTTAACGTTTCATCATGGTCACACCTGGAACGAAGAAATTCAAGACTTTTTACCACCATCATCACTGAAAGGTAAACAAAACTGGCTAAAGTCAGTGAGTCTGGTCTGTGATTGGTCCAAACACTCCAAAGATACGTTTCAAAATGGCGGAGATGGATTTTTCCATCTCGACTATCTTACGTTTTCGGCGTCTTTTCTTCCCAATTTCGACCGTAATAGTGCGTACACACGATCAGGATCGAGCGCTCCCGGACTGGAATTCCTGCTCGGATTTTCGGTACCATCATTACTTCCACATGGAAAAGTTGAGATTTTGTCAACTTTATGATGAAAGGGAAGAAAATCCTTATCGCGTGTTCGCTCTTTAAGAAGGTCTTATTACCGGCGTTACTACCAGCTGTGACTGTGAGCGTGTTCCATCCTACTTACCGTAGTTACCACGCCTGACGTCACAAATTCTGCCTTTTTGTCATCAAGGCTGGAACGATTTTTCTATTTTCCAGTGGAATATCATGCCACAGGCGAATCCGACCAATCACGGGACAGAGATTCGTGGTTACTACGCTTACCACGCTCCCGAGCGTGGTAAGCAAATAGTTACTATTAGTTACTATTTCGAGAAGGCTGGAACGGTCAGCGTAGTAACTTTTCGTGAGGTTGGAACGGATTTAGTAACTAATAGTTACTATTGGTACGAGGGTGGAACACGCTCTGTGACTATAGTGGAGCCCGGGTATAACTCTTCATGCGGAGCTAGAATCGCCGAGTGCCTAGCGAAGAGCAGGAAACGTCACCACAGGCATCCGCAACAAACGCTGTTGACAAGCTGTAATGATGCTCCTTCGCTTTACAGAGCGACGACCTGACCGTTTTACGACGGTTAAGAAGTCCCTTGAATAATTCCCACTTAAGGTAAATAGTTGATAGTGATAAGATACTATACTTTTCCAGGTCCGTTTCGGTAAATCCCTTTGTGGCGAGAGGCCGCTTTAACCAGTGACGAGACACCACTGAAAGTAATTGGTTCCAAGGCAGCGGTTTCGGTTGTACCTCGACAAAGTTATAGGGAGGAAAAATGGATCACTGCGGTCGTCAAAGTCGAAAAAGCAAAGAAAACTGATAGAATTTATTTTCTGGGGGTAGGGTAGAAGTGAGTAGGCCACACAACCGTAATAGGTTCTCCGGATGAGATTGAGAATATTTTCAATAATGTGATCGTTTCGTTGATCAAAGCTAGGACGCAGTGGGCCCAATACCTGGGGCTGGATATGTAAAAGCTACTTACCTACCAAGGAACTAGGATGTCCGCGCATGGATCATTCCGGAATCCCGCCAAAAACATTTTTCTGGTTACCGGAAGGCACCCGTTGCAGAGGAAGACACTCCGTCGAACCTACAGCAATGACATGTGGCACCTACACAGCTAATTTACAGCCGGAGTGGGAGTGCGTTATCGCAGACGCATGTTCAGAAACGACTGGACACCCTAGCTTCTTGGACGATTTTCGAAGGCACAGGAGGAACGAAGGTAATGCCTAAGCGCTTAGAATTATCGTACGCCCTTCATAAAATAGTGGCCAAATGCCGCCAGTTGCGCTAAGGAATCAGATCTTGTTCTAAGTTATCTGAGAATAAGCGATTATGCTTTCGATTCATACCCGAGTCGCGCATTTGCCCCCTGGAAAAGTAAACCAGCAGCCAGCAATGAAGTCGGAAGCCATGATTGGCAAACTTGGTGGAGTTTGATTGAACAGAGCTGGGTAGAGCACATGTAGAGTCACATCACATGCATCTTAAAGAGTTTTAACAATGGCTGGGCTCAAGAGGAATTGAAATATTCAAACATACCTGGTTTAGGTAGAAGGAATTCTGTCATTACTTTTAAACGTACATCAGTAACTTGTCATTGTCCACTTTACGCTAGCGCATCTACTGGCAAAAGAGAATAATCTGTTGGGAATTCTATGAGGGGTGTATTGTTATTTAAAGCGACCCAGAACAGAAGTAAAAAGTTGCCGTGTTTTCTCAAACGAAAGAGAATATTCCTTCTGAACTAGTATACGGTGACGCTTCCACACCCTTCATTAACTATATGGCACATTTCACGTCTTTTTCAAAAGTGTGATCAAGCATGGAGTGCGCTAGAAAAGTATATTGAGTTTATTCCTGTGGTAGAACGGCAGATTCTCTCAACCCTTAGTAGATTTGTGACCCAAACGAGATTTCCATCATATTTGTAATTTTTATTTACTTTCTTGTTTTGCAGAAGAGGCTTAGTTAGAGTCGCTTGTGCCTTTTTTGTCTGGTAAAAGTAGGAATACCAAAAGTGAAGAAAGAATACAGGATACCTTGCCAGTTGAACCACAAATATATTTGTGCCAACCCCTGGCCAACCCTGTGTCAACCCTAGTAATCTTTTTGTTTATAGTATATTTTTACTATAGTATATTTACTGATTTTTTTTTTCAGTGAAGGACAGGTGAAGGAGTGTTAACCGTTAGGTTTTGTAATAGCAACAAGGTTCTAGCTTGCCCTTTTTTCATTTTTGTGAAATAATATATAAATAAACTACAACTAAATTGCCACATCAAATTCAAGATGCATTATCCTGACCCAATTATAAAGTCATCCAGCTACTGCTATTTCTTCTTTGAAGAATTGCCTGATGTAAAAAAAAGTTGAGAAGGTCCAAATACATGCGACAGAAGTAGCACCAATAAATCTGCAAAAAGCGAAAACAAAAATTGGAAATTGAAGCTGGCCCCAAGGAATTTGGCCATGGTCAGCAGGTGTTTAGAAGAAAGGCATTTAGCAATGCTGGAAATTTTGTTCAGTGAAAACAGAAAAAAAATGTTAGGCTGAAGAGAATAATTAGAGCTTTCAATAACATTCCAGTTTTTGAAGAGGCTGGAAACAAATGGCAGGAATTGCATGCCTGTATTTCATCATGGGGGCAGCATGGGGGTGGTGCAAATAGAAAGGTAGCATTTCATATAGGCCTACTTGAAAAAGCCATGCTTCCCAGTTTTCAGTTAAGATAGTGCTCCTATCATTGTACGAGGCAATGATTTCCAAGCTCAAATCATGTAGTCAAAATTTAAAGAAAGATAGCGGTAATTCTTCTTGGAACTGGGTAAACAAGACCACAGGCGTCGATGGAATCCCAAAAGTCTAATATTTGATTCAGACAATCGGGTCTTGTCTTTGCCAGATCCAGTCTTGGACAGGCTAATCAGCAGAGAAAACCAAGTTCAGATATACCTCTATAAGCCATATCTATTTTGACGATACTGACCGAGACTCCCTGCTTTACTTCTGCCAAGTTTCCGGTTTTGTACAGTTTCCGAGCAAACTACTAGTCCAGCAAAAAAGAAAATTCAGATGTCCGGGTAAAAAACGATTGTCATAAACAGACTCAGCCTCTCTTCTTACCCCTTAATCTGTCATCTAATAAAACTTTTGCTTTTGACAAATTTTCCGGTTTTGGCCGGATTCTGGGCGAACTAGTTGTCCGGCAAGAAAATGATTTTCACCATCGTCTTCAGCATGTCTTTTTACCCACAAACCGAACATTTAATCAACTTCAAATTAAACTTTTACTTTTAATCAACTTTCCGTTTTTCGCCGGATTCCGGGCTAGTAGTAGTAGTAGTAGTAGAATAGTTTTATTAACAAGACAATCAAAGATCCATAAATAGCACAGCAAAAGCACTGCTTGCGAGGATGTGCTATTAAACAACCCAAAATGTTCTTGTTCGGAGAGAAAATTGTTTTCACCATCGTGTTCAGCACAGAGGCGTCACTAGCCAAAATGTTTGGGGGGGGGGGGGAACGAGGAATTTACCGACTGGCTGGTGATTTTTACAGACTGTCTCTGCAGAAAAAACGATGGTTTTCAACAACAAAAAATTATGGTTTTGAATAAAATCGACTGATTTTCAGAAAAAACGATTATTTTGACGAAAAATCGATCAATTTTCAGAAAAGACGACTGTTTTCATGAAAAAAATCAACTGTTTTGAAGAAAAATTGCGGCGCTTCGCGCCAACTCGGCTATTTTTTACAGACTGGCCGACAGCATTGGGGGGGGGGGCCCTCCCCCCCCCCCAGTCGTGACGCCCCTGGTTCAGCATGTCTTGTTACCCCTAAATCGGCCATTTATCAACTTCAAATAAAACTTTTACTTTTAACCAACTTTCCGGTTTTTGCCAGATTCCGGACGAGCTACTTGTCCGATGAGAAAATTGTTTTCACTATCTCAGCATGCCATCTTACCCCATAATCGACTATCACATTAGCTGTTTAAAAATATTTTGTTTGTCCCTTAATTTGAACCCCCTCCCCCACCCCTAAATGTGGAGCTACATAGCCCATCTACGAACTTGACCTTACCCTTGGCCTTGACCCAATGAATCCTCGCACCAAGTTTCATCAAAATATCTCATTCCCTTCGAGAGTTATCGTGCTCACAGACAGACGGACAGACGGACTTTTTGCTTTGTCATAGGTATCCCTCCAGTAACGTTTTGGGATCCCATAAAAGAAAAAAAAAATAAGCTATGCTCCTGCCAAGCTCAGAAACTTTTGAGGTTTGCCTGATTGAGAATGGGTTTTGTAGACAGGATAGTACATAGAACCGACCTGGAAATGTGTAAGATTAACAGCCAAAAGAGGGAGAATGACTAGTTCTGCAACACATGCAGGATCTTATCACAAGCCTCCAATAAGCTTCCTGTATTGGTGGAGAGCTGGAGGTAGGCTTGAGGTTTAGAGTAAGATCTCTTAAAGTGGTAAACCCGATATCAGACAATTTAATGCGTTCATTACTGGCCCAAGACCTAAAAAACTAGGTTAGGAGTTCCACATTTCCATGTTTATAGAAGTTAAATTGGGCTTGTTGATGAGCTTAAATACTGGTGTTGGGGTGCCAAACTTGCGCTAAACTGCACCCAGCTTCGCAGTCATTACAAAAACTGAAAATCCCTATAATCTTAGGGCATTAGGACCAAGAAATAAGTAGATACCAAACAACTTCAAGAAGGAGTCTATTGTAAGAGATTTGTCTGTTAGCCTAATCAGTATTCAGCTCCCCTAGAAGGACCATGACAAATTTTGTTCAGAAGGAAAGATCCAGAACTAAAGTTTCAATATATCTGTCTGTTTTTTAGAAAGCCTGTTTGTGCTTATATCCGTGAGAAAAGGTGTCTCACAGTTTTGTGTAAACTAAATTTCGTCACTGCTCATTAGATGTAATAACTCCAACACTCCTGTCTGGATCAAGGTGTACAAACCTGAAGCTTGTGCAGAGGTATCCAACCTCAAATTTGTGCAACCTCAGAATTGGCCTCAAAAATACTATTACAACGTTTCTCTTCTTCATTAATTAGGTCATATGTCATTATATCCTGCTTTTTCACAGTTGAGAACTAGGACTACAAAGACAATTCCTTCTAAAATTATTGAGGCTGATTTTGAGGTTATGTATATTCGAGGTTGGTTCCTCTTTTGCATTTGTTTATTTTACTCTATTGTCACGGTAATTAATTTGTTTGTTTAAGTTTGTACTGTAGAGTGTGTATTATGGTCTCTGGGTTCTGGCTGGAATAAAGTTACCTAGTGATGGTATATTTTGAACATCTTTGAGCTAAGTTTTCTCGCTAGGATATTCATAAGACTTCTGTCACAGGAGACTTCCCGTTCCTCAGGCAGCCTTTTCGTCAAGATCCACTTAGCCCTATCAAGAAGATATTGCCTGTTAAGAGATATTATAGGCCTACTCAGAATTACTGAACTAGATCTAACTTAATCTACTATGAAGTTCCTTTTTTTTTCAGTTGAAATTCACACCAGCGTTAATCCAGAACAGATTTCTCACTACACAAGAAAAGAGAGTGAAAAAAGACAGACTGCAAGAGGAAAAAGAGGCTGAAGTTTTTGCAGCTCGTAGACGATTTGAAAATGATGTGGTATCTATCTTATCAAAGGGGTAAGTCAGTGTTGAGTAACAGAATTTCAGCTTACAGTTACACCCTCTGAAATTATCAAGACTCGATGAAAATGCGTTACTTCGTTTTCCCCTACCCATGGATAATCGATTGCATGGAATGAACTTATTCTTTCGCATTTGAGATGCCTCCATGTGCTTGTGCCTCTATGCTTGAAGTGTTTAGATATTCTTCTAATAGATTCAGTAGAGCCAGGCTTGGGCTTAATAGTTTCTACGTCAAAAATCCTGGTCGCCCTTCAGAAATTTAAAAAGAAGTATTCAAGAGGTACTGACAGTATTTCTGGTATGCACCATGTTTCCGGTAGTGAACTTCTGATAAATCATCTACCGTTGCTATACCAGATGTATCTGATTCAAGCACAGTACCCGATGTTTTCGGCGTTGGTATTGTTAGGCGTTAGCCCGGTCTTGAAAAAAGGCAAACCGGAAAATGAGTACGCATCATATCGGCATATAAGAGTGTCGCCTGTACTTTGTAAATTAGTGGAGCTTTTAGTGATTGACGATATTAAGAATGTATGTAGTACACCTGATAACCAATTTGGGTTCAAGAAAGATCTCAGCAGGGAGCATGTGCACCATATACTTGCTAATCTGTTGATTGATTGCCACAATTCTGGAAAAAAACTGGCTCTCGCTAGCCACGATGTTCGGCGAGCGTTTGATTCCGGGATCTGCGCACAACTGCTACTGAGTGGTTTGAAGCGCGGTCTTAATGCTTCGTCGGTAATTGTTACTTATCGAAATACGTATCGGAAGCTAACGGTAAAGGTTAAATTACCGACGTACAGGGGTCCCGTTTTGTCGAGTCGGACGTTGCCCGTTGAAAAAAGCATACGCCAGGGTGCTATTTCTTCCCCTTTTATATATAATAACAGTGTAGTTGAGGCACAAAGACCTGTAAGAATGAGCTATCTGTATGAAGGTATGGACTTGTTTCTATTAAATTACGCAGATGATGTATTGAACTTGAGCCGATCGGTTGGGTATGCTGAAGAAAATTCTCGGGTTCTTAGCGAAGAATATGAGTGTATTGGTTTATCATTTAACCCGAATAAGAGCGAGGTTGGCTTCTTCAACTGAAAGTCTGATACAGATGATTGATATATGCTTTTGAGACCGCATTCTTAAACCTTCAACTTCGATTGTCTACCTTGGTTTGCCTATTGGGTCGGACATGAAAACAACGCGTTCCTGTCTTGTATCGTTTTTTTTTGCGAAAAAGGCTAGAAAAACATACGGAATACTCATTATTTCTAAACGTCGTTACAACAGGCACATACTGGCCCGTCTGTATTCCGCATTTGCTATGCCGCACATACTAGCGCTGTCGTCATTCTGGTCACTACTGACTACCAAAGATAAACAAGACCTAAGGTTTCGATGGGATCCCAAAAGTCTAATATTTGATCCAGACAATTGGGTCTCGTCTTCGCCAGATCCAGTCTTCGCCAGATCCAGTCTTCGCCAGATCCAGTCTTCGCCAGATCCAGTCTTCGCCAGGCTAGTCATCTGAGAAAATCAAGTTCAGATACACCTCTATAAGCCATATCTATTTTGACGGTAGCCTACTGACCAAGACTTCCTGCTTTACTTCTGCCAAATTTCCGGTTTCGGCCGAATTCCGAGCGAACTACTTGTCCAGCAAAAAAAGAACAATTCAGAAACGAATTCAGCGTATCTTCTTATCCTTATAAAGAACATCTAATCAACTTCAAATAAAACTTTAAATTATAAAAAAATTCCGGTTTCAACCGGATTCTGAGCGAATTATATGTCCGGGTAAAAAATGATTGTCATATACAGACTCATAGTCTCTTCTTAGCCCTAAATCTGTCATCTAATCAACTTCAAATAAAACTTTCGCTTTCATCAAATTTTCCGGTTTGGCCGAATTCCGGGCGAACTAGTTGTCCGGGTAGAAAATGTTTTTCACATAAGTGTTTGACATGTCTTCTTACCCCTAAATCGAACATCTAATCAACTTCAAATAAAACTTTTAATTTTAACCAACTTTTCCGGTTTTTGCCAGATTCCGGACGAACTACTTGTCCGGCGAGAAAGTGGTTTTCATCATCGTGTTCAGTATGTCTTACCCCATAATCGACTATCACATTAGCTGTTTGAAAATGTTTTGTTTGCACCTTAATTTGAACCTCCTCCCCCACCCCTAAATGTAGGGCTACAGAGCCAACTTGACCCAACCCTTGAACCAAAGGATCCTCACACCAAGTTTCATGAAAATATCTCATTCCCTTCGAGAGTTATCGTGCTGACAGACGGACGGACAATTTTTGCGATGTCATAGGTATCCCTCCACTTACGTTTTCGGATCCCAAAAATGCATTCGTTCCAGATTTTGTAGGTATTGCAGATAACCTCTAGGACTACCTCCGTGGGCCCGTAATTCTAGTTTGTCGGCAATGTGTAATATCACCGATTCATTTATGGCAGTATCTGAGCGAATTGCAAGTTTTATTCGTTCGCTTGATGCTACCTCAGCCACTTTGTGTAGGGCTATGTTGCACCATGTGTAAATAAGAGTTACATGTTGTGTGTTCTTTCTTTCTTTTTTCATACTCCGTTTGTGACTTTTGTCTTAAAAATGGGTAATAAGTTTCATTCATTCATTCATTTAGCAACTACACATGGTGTAGTTGCTAAATGAATGGTGCTCTTACTTTCGTTTTTGTAAATTTCTTCTTTTTCTCCCTCCTTGGCAAAGAAATTCTAAAATTATTAGTAAGTACTCGCTATCGGATATCACGGGGAAATTGTCTGCTCTGCACAGAAAACTGTCCGTAACGGCGTACGCGCGCCTGTCGCCCTCTCATGGACTTATTCGTCTGTTTGACTCTTAAGTAGATTTTGTTTGTATGTCTGTGTTTTACCTAATTATGTCTTCATATTTTCTCTAATCTTCTCTTCATATCTTCTCTTAGTCCTGTACGATTTGTGGGTTAAAATAAATTATTATTATTATTATTATTAACGGTTAGCCTTTGCCGAAACATTAATTAAAAATGGCAGAAACCCTGAAAGACGTCATACCTTAACATTCTCTTCCTACTTTCTTCAGTCGTGACTTCTCCGAGCCTAGCGTATTTAATCAAGGAAATGCAGGCTTTTGTTGATGTTAAAATTCGTCACGTCTGGGGGAATTTTTTTGAGCAAGTAGCGCACATTTTGAACATTATTACTAGAGCCACGGGTGAAAAATACAAAATTCCTTGGATGAGTCAAAATTATTCAGTGTGTTCAAATATCAGATGCAAAAATAAGCTGGCTTTTCAATTAAACTATAAATGGAGTGTAAGGGATTGAATGGGAAAGAAAAAAGTTCCAACAGTTAACAGTTTGTTACCGTATCTTGTCTTTTTCTTTCTTATTAATTTTTTTTTTTTTAATTCTTATTTTTCTCTCTTTTGACGACGTATCTTTTTTATCTTATTTGTTCGTATTTTCTCTTTTTCTTTCTTATTTTCCTACTCCACTATTTTTGTTTCTAAGCATTTTGTGGGTAAAAAATAAAAAAAATAATTATACTAGATCTGCGTTGTCTGAGCAACGTGGAGTGTTGCGGCAACCTTTGTTCGGCTTTGCCAACTAAAGTGTTGCGAGAGCAAAGTCCCCTACATGTCGTACAATTGGGAACCAAATTGTTCTTACCATCAAATATACCGGAATAATAGGTAGATGTTCCTACGGCCCAAGCTGACTGCGAATCATGTTTGAATAATAGGTACACCAACTAGCAAAAGTTGCAAACCCCTCACCGCCGAAGATGATTGTCTTGTAACAGCCGATTGTTGCTTACAAGTCCTCTACATGCATCACAATTGAGATTGGCCTATTTTTGTTTTCAGTGTGTACCTTCTTACCGAAGTTGTCAACCCCTCAAAAATTACGAAAACTGGTGTATCTCGTAAAGGAACCTGTGTACCAAAACACGGATGACATACTCTAATCAGCTCATCAAGGGCTATCGATCGCCGTTAAAAAAATGTATGTGTGATAGTTCAAAAGTTGACTTTTTGCCGTAGGCCAACTTTTTAATATTACCACTTAGAAAAGAGCAAAGGATAAGCTCTAATTTCTTTCGCAATAACAGAACTTTTAAGTTTTAAGAGGCAAATCTGATACCATTTCTCTACTGCAATCCGAAGTGCAAAGAAACAAATGGAATGGTAAACCCAGCTGAAATCACGAACAGAACTGGGTAGAAACAACAGATGGCAGCACTTCCGGACCCGTGAGAAAATACAAATTTTTTGTTTCTGTAAATTTTTCTATCACTGAAAAAAGATATATTGGCTGTGGGGCCGGGCAACGGCCGCACATATTTAGCACTTGTAGATCTAGCTTCAATCTGAAACTGGTGTCTGCCTGCTAGAACGGAGCTTTCCACTTGAAAGCAGAAAAATGGTTTGATGGAACGAAAGCTTGGCTGCACAACTTCAGATAGTCCTCTCTGACATAGGCTAAACAACTCCACTTCACTTCGCATACCGTAGGCTCTGGCTCGAGGACAGCAAAAACCATCCCTTTTGGCCCCAGGCAAGAGTTCTACGGTGCTTTCCAAAATGTAATGTCATGTTCATCAATCCGGCCTAAGGTACACACTTTTCGTAAAAACCGCACAGGTTAGATCAGTGGTGCCACTTTCAGTAAACATCAGGGGGCGGGGGGGGGGGGGGAAACATCCATTTTGGGCACCTATCTTAAATTATTTTTTTTGCTCAGTGCAAAATTTAATTGCTTTTTTAGGGTAAATAAAGCAGTTTTAAAATATGCCATAATGAGCATATGCAAGAGTCACGCATTGTTCAAAGATCCTCCACACATAAAAATGTTCATTGGAGTATGCAGTGTGTGACCCTCTTGTGACTTTAGACCCTCTGAGGCTTTCGATCGAAACCCTATCGAGATTTGTCGCGATCTCGAGAAGTAGATCTGAATTCATGAAACCTTTTGAGTTCGGATATGGGGTTACATCTTAAAACATCTCACAAACACCAAATTATATTGAAACTGGGCGCCGCGGGCAAACATTGAAAAAATCAGCCTGTTTTCTGCTAAAATACAAATATTTTGGTTTAAAACCAGATTACTAACTGTGCGATGCAGTGAGAAATTTATGGTTTGGTAATGCCTTTATATCAGCATGTCAAACAACAAGGAATATAGACAAAAAGCCTCGGATTTCGGGCCCCTTTCAAATTCAGGGGGGGACATGCCCCCCCCCCCCCCCCCCCAATGGCTCCACTGGGTTAGACTCTTATCACTTTCCAGCAATAAGCTCAAATCGGCGGCATAGAAAAAAAAAAAAACGGGACAAAAGCGAAGTGTTGCTTTCGCAACATAATAATATACGCATGCTAACTACCGTGACAAACAAGCTTGTAACATACCTTCGCAGATACTGCGGGGAGTACCCAAATCAGCCGCTGACTGACAAAAATTGGCGAATAGAACAATCTAATTTTTATTTATTTATAATAGACTGTCTTATTTTACAGATACTTAAGGTCATATAAGCCATACACTCCACCAGCCTCGGTTGCTGCGACAGTTCAAAGACTGGCTACAGAATGCTCAGTAGATAAAGACCTAGATCTTTCATCTAAAGCGAAACTTCTATCTGCATGTGCAAAGGAATTTGACCATGAGGTTCCAAACTCAATACTGCATCAAATTAAAAATCTAGGTAAGCTCTGTCTCCTTCTTATTACAAACATATCGACGGCGTAACATTAGAAAAATCTCGAAATCTGGGTATTAGCTTTGCCCTGCCAGAACTTGTATTCACATAGAAGTTCTTCATATTCACATATAAGTTTCGAAGATTGAAAATTCAGTGTCTTTTTCTGTGTGTTCGTGTGTTTTATTTGTTTTCTTTCATTTACTCCGCTTTTTGAAAATGGCGGGTTATAAATAAATTACTTATTACTTACTTACTTACATGTTTTGTAATATTTTAGCCAAATCGGAGAAACCGCTATATTGTTCTTTTCTTGGCCTTTTAGGCCCTTCCTGGCCCCAGGTTGAAAGCTTTTTCTTTGTTCACATTTTGAGAATTTGGCTTATATAACCTTTTGGAAAAACAATACCTGAAATTAGCAAGTGGCATTTGTGTTTATATTTTCCTCCTCCCTGAGCCGAGTGTGTAGTCAGTCATATGTGTGTGTGTGTGGGGGGGGGGGGGGGAGGCTCTCATATTTCTATGCCCCTTGCAGTAACCAGCACAGGCTACCGAGCAGTAAACAAATATTAAATCAATCATGGGGGGGGGGGGGCTATGCACTCCCCGTACAGAAACAGAGACAGGCGGGCAACTAATATATCACAAATCAGTAAGCTGAACTACTTTTCAGACACTGTTATCGAGTTTTACACAACCCCAGTGGATCCTCGAATACCCTTGGAGAGAATGCAGGATATGGAACTCCCACCGAACTTGCATGTTAAGAAGGATTACGTTCGGTTTGACGCAGGTAAGCCAACTACTCCGTATGGCGGATAGAGCTAGCGCCTGCAGCTCCTCCATAAACGATATTCAGAGTTCCAGTGTTACTTCACCTGCCGGTAGGTGGTAGCACTCAACTAGACCCTAGTATCAATTCAGAGTAGCGTTTCCAGTCATACTTAATCTGCTAGGAGTGCTCAGTTGGAAAATTGAGAGCTAGCGTCTTCAGCTCTTCCATAAACGATATTCAGAGTACCGATCTTACTTAAGCTGCTTTAGCACTCAAGTATAGATAGATAGATATTTAATGCATACAAGCCAACAAGGGCCATCGCACCACAACAACAAAAGAAAAAATATATAACAGCAAGAACACTATATTTGAAACTACATGGACATACAATTTTCCCTGTGTGCTAACCCTATCCGGAGGAACCTTCCAAATAGTTGAATAGCCTGGAAACTTTTCTCTTTCATTCTCTCAATTATCCACTCACTCCCACACGCTCTCGCTCCAAACAACTCTTGTCTCAACCCATTCAATTCCTCACACTCTCCCACAAAATGACTCGTACTACCCAATTCAGATTAGCATCAATTCAGGGTAGCGTTTACAGTCATAAAGTTCAGTTGAAAATTACCACTTGCAATTTGGTAAGACAAAAACTTCGTTCGGCGAGCCATGTTTACGCCTGCAGACCTACCTACAACGTAAAACTCACGCCTGCAGTTCCTGCATCAACCGATTTTCGCGCAAATTCTGGCCTATAGTCTGTAGTAAGAACCGCGCTAGGATGCATTTAGGGTTTATTATGAGTAAGTGAATGAATGCAGTTCATTCATAGGAGGAAGGAGGAGTCACGCTGAGCTTTCAATAAGGAAGTGAATGATAAAAAAAAAATATTGTTGTTTAGGCTTGGTATTTGCGGGATCGGTAGGCTACAGGTAGCGACTTCGTTTCCAGAGATGAAAACGAAATTTAGCCGGTTTGGCCAAGAGTAATGTCAGACCGAACTAACATCCTGGTAAAATTACAAAGATGCACTTGATGAGGGGACGAAATGGTACGTCTTAGTAAATTTGTGCCTGCAGCTCCTGATCCAGCCGATACTCGGGCCAAGCCTGGCTCTTGGTTTTTCCGGCCTTCGGCCAATAATAAGCTCCGGAGTAGAATCTAATCCATGGGTAACGGCTTCCGTTGCAGAGGTGGACGAAAAATCCGTCAGGAAAAATATCTCTAAGAGTGCTCTCTTCGATCGGCCAGACGTCAAAACCGGTAATCGACGAACGCCCACGCTTAGGACAAAATACGTAAACGTGATTTGCCGTTCCCAGAAATGGTTCCTGACGGACGAAAAGAATTGAAGTCTCCAACGGAAAAAATAATGGTAAAGGATGCATTCATCGGTAGTCGAAGACTATGGAGTTGTGTTTTAACTTATTTCTTCTGTAAATTGAAGCATCACTTTTGCAGTTTGCACTGACGAGGAAAGGCTGATACGCTGGAAGTACTTGCTTTAAGAAACCATTTTTTTTTATCTTCTTCCTCTAGGAACCGACACGAGGTTCAAAGGCATTGATGCGCTACCCAACAGATCCACCATTATCGCCAGCTTGGCTTCAAGGAAGAAAGGATTAAAACACGTTCGCAAAGATCCTGCGTACCCCTGGCCACGTGATTAGTTTAGTACAACTATTGTAATCTAGTTCGTAAGTTTATAAACCATTCAGTTTCTACGATGTCCGATGTCTGGTCCGACATTTCGGAATATAATTTACAGAAAGTGGCGTTCGAGGTTCTGATGGGCTTCAGAAAATGAGCTTCTCAGGCGAGATAAATTGGAAGAAATGGCTGAAGACAAATTTCAGAGATGCGGCATCCTGGAACAGAACAGACCTTGAAAGACGTGGCTTTCGGGGTTCGGCTCCCCGCCCCACACAATGTTAATATAATAAAATTTGATTTTTATGAAAAGTATATATAGAGGCGTGCGGCCAGCGAGTCACCGTCATGCGTTTATATTTAACTCGTGTGTTAGGGGAAATCCTTAAGTGCTCGCGGCCCAAATTGCAGTTTTTTAATAAGATTTTATAATTCCCTATTTATTTGCATTAGGGGGAGTGGGGTTGGGGGGGTACCCGCTTTTTTCACCAGGGGCTTTTGGTACCGGTGGGTGGGTGGGGGGATCGCCAGGTTTTTTTCCCTAGACCTATCTTCGGGAGTCCAGGAGTAAACTTCAGAGAATAGGCTTCTCAGAAAAGACTTGGAACACAAGGCTTTGAAATGTGCTCTTCGGATCTTTGAAAGACGATTTGTAGAACAGACTAGGTAAGGTTTTATGTTTCGAAAGATAAAGCTTCACAGTCTTTATCACCGTAACCGTCATTACTGGGGGGTGGGGCACGCGTTCCACAAGGATGCGTATAAGTGGAGCTCAAACAGAACTATTTGTCCCTGAAACAGCCTTACCGAAGATACAGTTTACGCTGAATCGATGTATAGGTTCAAGAGCGTTATAGATAAGATTCTTAACCCCGCTCAGTAGACTACTCCAATTTCTAGAGTTACGTAGAAGCGAAAGCCTTTTGATGCAGTATAGATATATTATTTACAATTTATCTACCATCCTTCAGAACTGAAAAGTATAAAACTAATTACAAACACAACAAGCATATATTATTACAATTTATCTATCATCCTTCAGAACTGAAAAGTATAAAACTAATTACACACACACCAAGCATATATTATTACAATTTATCTATCATTCAGAGCTGAAAAGTATAAAACTGATTACAAATACAACAAGCATCTGAAAAGTATATGCTCTGAACTAAGTGATTAAATCAGATTTATGAACGTACACTATAGGCTGTGAAGAATAGGGTTCGGAAAAATGCTTCGGATGAACGGACACTCCGAGGAATGAACACTTTGCAAAATAAAAATCGGTTAAAGGCACAGAAAACTTGACTACGCAACTTTCGGCCATCAAACCGGCCTGGGGGCTTAGATAAAGATACAGGGACTTATTGTCGACAGCACCCCCCTCCTTATGGTGGGTTTAAACACTGCGTACAATCCGAGCGTATTTTACGCACGTTTTGAGCTTGAAAACATTTCTAGCAATACGGACGTATTTGAGAAATCGGTCCGTTTTGTATCTAAATACGTCCGTATTGCTAGAAATCTTTTCAAGCTCAAAACGTGCGTAAAATACGCTCGGCTTTCAAAATACGCTCGGATTTTACGCAGTGTGTAATTTGACCATTAGTGTTCCCAAAGCTAGCTGGCAGGCCCTTGCCCCTTATGCACTGTAAAGTTCGCCTTTAGCCGTTTTGACTAACAGATCGGGATAGTAGTCAAAAGGTCGTGCGTTCGATTCCTACTCACGGCACACAAACCTTTTGCTTTTTTTCTACTAACTCAAAAGTCGAGTTCTCGGAGACTGCCCGGTGCCCCGGAAACTGCAATGGTCGTAGCGAGAAATTTTCTTACGCTCAATATCGACTCAGGGTACATTCTACGATATGTCAGCTAGCTCCCCGAGTCAAGTTTTCTGTTCCTTTAAAACAAATCCTGTAGTACCAATTGACTTACTTCACATCAGACTCCTGGCGAGAGACCCCTTCGGCGTAGAGGCAACTAGGCTGAGGCTTCGTTTGCTGCCTCCACTGCGCGCGGACTTCCGACAACCTTTGGTCGTCTCTCACCCTTAAAGGACCTGTCTTACCCATATTATACTAACTCAACCTAGTTCCATAATCACTCCATATATTTCTAAGCCCGGAAACCCCAATTTCGCACCGTGCATTCTAACCCCTCCAACAAAACCACGCTGATTTTCTCAATTGCCGTGTTTTGCTACCTTCGGAGTGTATCACGCTGTCGACGATTGTCTGGGAGAAGTTTCTCCATCAGAAAAACCGGTTATGTAAATTGTTTCCCTGTTTTTGCTATAAGTCAACGGGTCTAGGAAAAGGCTTAAAACAGCCAACACCGTGGGTTATTTGTTGAAAGCACAGCCTAGTTTTAAAGTATTGAAATATTTTAAAATACTGTAAGATGAAGAGTAAATAGTGCGAGGGGTCCTTTAAACAATAAACACCATGTACGAACTGAACCTCACTCTTTAAAATTAACCTTCAGTACGATGTCACTACGTTTGTGGTCCCAAAAAACCAGGTTGGATCACAATAATTCCTCACAATCCGCAATTTGAAATTCCGAACAAAACAACCAACTTTTCATTCCGAAAGAGACGGGCAAGGCCCGGTCACGGGGGTACGGTAGCACCAGGTACAGTAAAGTAGCTTCGAACCCACAGTTGCTCCTTACTATCTTAGTTCATGGGCGTGGAGGTCAAGGCAATGCCTTAAGAGGCCAGACAATAAAGCTTCGACTGCCACTACCTTCAATTTCAATTTCTGTGCTTTGCTCCAGAAGCTTTTATCGTCAGGACACGAGACAACCCACGTTGTATTCGGGTCGGGGGAACGGGGTAGAGACGACGGGTGGAGGTACTGTCCACCAGCGCACTGGATTATTTCTGAAAATATACAAACAATGAAAGTGATGTAGCCTATCGTAAAGTAAGAATATCTCTCAAGCCGAATTTGAAACTGCGGCCAGAGGTTTAATTCATTCTACCCTCCATAAGTTGATGTACACAAAGTTATCTTATAAGATGAAGGGATCAAGAAACTCCACTAGCACACGGCCAGAAGTTTCATAACAGATAACACAAGGATGGACTGTTTCAACAAACAACAGTTGGGATGTAATATGTTGTGATTTTGAAAACGTTATGCTAGTTGGTGTAATGCGATGAAAAATTTATTTCAAAACAGTAGCATGAAGTTGTACGAAAAGTAGCATGCAGTACTACTGATGCTACTACATGCTTCTACTTCAAGGCTACCGTGTTACTGCATGCTACTATTAGCAAGACTGGATGCTACTATGGCAAGACAGAATGCTACTGGATACTACTGCTTAAGATTGGACCAGTCTGAGGCACATTAAACGATAGTATTCTTCACTATTACATAGTATTACATGCAAATTTTTGTATACAACTATCATACAACTACGCAGGCTACACATTTTCTGACATAAATAAATGAAATGTCATCCATAAGAAGCATTGCTAGCAACAGCCGAAAATACGCCGAAAAAGCATCTGCTCACTTTTTTGTTTGCCGTCATGATATCGGAAAAGTCAGCAGATGCTTTTTCGGCTCTTCCTGGCAATGCATCTTATGCATAACATTTAATTTATTTATGTGAGTCTAATACCGGCCGACTATGGGCCATAATACATAACAAAATAAACACTTTACACATTAAGTTGGGTCAAACCCACATTACACCAACGAGCATAACGTTTTCAAAACCACAACAGATTGTCTGTTGAGCCCCCCCCCCCCCCCCCTCCCGGGAATGACAAGTGTTCTGTCTGCTGCGCAATCGTCCGCGACGCGTATCTGACAGGACTTACGTTGCATATCCTCCGGCGGTGGCTTAACGGAAGCGGTAACAATAACCGTTTGCCCACTGAGTAATGGCGCTCGGCTGGCGGCAATGAGAGTCTGTTTCAGGTTGAAACTAAACTTCGCCTGGGCATCTCGGTCTTCCACGATGAAATTATTCGGGTCTAAAAAAACACAGAAAATAGAATACGTATTTGAAGTGTTAGAATAATGCATAGAATAAGTATTATAACACGTATATTTCCGGATTTGTTACTCTTGTTACTCTTGTTACCAGTGTTACCGCTTGTTACCAGTGTTGCGACTGATCGCAGAATTCTGCGAATTGTCACGGGTTTTCGGCTCGGAAAGCGAGTCTTTTGCGACCGGCAATACCGTCAACAGAGCAAAAGACAAAGATTACGAAGCTGAAAAAGCGAAATTTCTCGTCAATAATACTCTATATGACTAAGTCCAAAACACGCCAGTGATCCTCAGGAAGAAGGAGTAAGCGGCTCCGTAACGACTCAAACTCAACGACTCAAATCCTGTGTCAACCAATCACGGCGATTTTTGGGAGCAGATGTGACACAACTTCGTCCTTTCTTCCACTAGGTACCCGGAGAGGCCGGAGATTTTGCATCGGCAAGGAGAGATAGTCATCAAGAGTATTAGTAAAAATAGACCGAGTACCGTAGACGCAAGAATATCGCTGTTTTTTTGCGGCCAAATGTCACAGGTTCCGTCAGAAAAAAGTGGAGACACTTGCCTCATGTGAAAAAGGTGAGGTAGGTTCACTGGCGCAAGGTTTAGGCCTGAACGTTGCGTTTCTGCGTTTTGCACCAACACGGTGGGTAACTCGAGGACGAGTTGACAAGTCTGGACTTTTGCGACTGCAACATAATGTGGACGCAGTCTGTGTGAGCCAAGTATGAACCAACTGGTGAGCGCGGGTTATTTTTGAGGTGACAAATTTGGACTTTTGCGACTGCAACGTAACGTAATGCAATGGCACTAGTTTGTGCTTCCTGCCGCAACCACAAATTAGTTCAGAAGCTCGGCGTCCAAGATGTCATTCATTCACTAGAGAAAATGTCAGCGTCACTACTATGTACATCTCGTCATCCTGGTCATCGAGTACATGATGTTTCTCAGGAATTTTTCAGGCCCAGTTAGAAATTATGTCTAAATTTCGTGTATTTGTGTATTTGGCGGGTTACAAATAAAATATATATAATGGACGCAGTCTGATTGAGCGAAGGATGAACCCCTGTCGAGGGCGAATTACTTTGAGTTCACAAATTTGGACTCGCAATGGACGCAGTCTGTGTGAGGCATGTATGAACCAAGCGCGGGGGGGGGGGGGGGACCCTACATACTGGGGATGGATATTGCTTACCCAATAGGCAACTGCTTTTCTTCGACTCGTGGATCCACAGCGGAGAGACGATCGGTTTTCCCCGAGCCACGGTACATAGGAACTTGCAGGTACGTTTTACCCTGTCCGTTACCAGGACGGTACACGTGGCGGCGCAATCGGTATACACTCCACCTAACAAACAGAGAATATACTGTCCAGGAAGAAAATAAACACAAAAATGAGCCGCAGGTGTTTCATAACTCAGTCGAAGGTTTGTAGCAGCCTGGAACATGTACCGCGGTAGACAGAGACGGTTGATCCACTTTCTTGGAGTTGGCATTTGCCTTCCGGTCAAGTGCCATATACCGATCACTTTTCCGTCGGTCTGTCGGTAGGTCAGTCCGGTGATCGCGAGTTAGGGTACTTCCAGATGTGATAGGACGTTGAAACTTGGCAGGCATATTAGGGATCCGACCAAACTAACTTGGAAATAGTTACTTCCCCGATCCGATCACCGTGGGGGGAGTGGAGGGAGGGGGAGTCCGGAATATAGACGCGTGTATAACTTTTGAACCGGGAATCGGATCTTAATGAAACTTGATACTGGAAAGACCTCGTGTCTCAGATGTCACACTTCAAGTCCGGACCGGATCAGGTGACTTTGGGGGAGTTGGAGGGGGGGGGGGACCGGAAATCGTGTGACATGTTCGGAGCGGACGGATCGGGATGAAACTTGGTGGAAAGAACAAGCACAAGCCCTAGATACATAATTGACAAAACCGGATCCGGGCACTGTGGGGGAAGCTGGAGGGAGGGTTCTGAAATTCTTCTGACCCCGAGTTAAGATGCTTCCACATGTGCTAGGATGATGAAACTTGGCAGGCCGCGTGAGGGGAGTGGAGGGAGAGGGAATCCGGAATCTTGAGGTCTGTCCAGCTTGAACGGCTAAGTAAGTAAGTAAGTAACGAATTTATTTCAAACAAGAGCTGGAAGCTCATATGGCACTTGCAAGGCTGGGTCAGAGGATTAAAACAGGAATCCGTCAATTCGTTGGTTTGTTGTGATCATGTGTAAGCAAAACCCTTGAGATAAGAATGGTCATGGGTCCTTGGAAATCATGAGAATGTATTGTTCGTAAAAACTATTTTATTTGTGCATTTGCCCGTGATGAAGCGCACTTTAAGGGTGCTAGAGATTCTTCTGTAATGAACACTGCTGAAGCACAAATGATGAATCATGAAAATGCATATTTTGCTAAAAAATTATTTTTTGTATTTTTAGAAATTCAGTTGCAAGGAAAACCCTTGAGGCGAAAATTATCATGGGCCCTTGGGGATCATGAATATGTTTCGTTTAGTTAAAGTATTTTTGTGACTTTTTGGTTAAGAAACGCACTTTAGGGTGCTAAAAATTAGTTTTTGAGCGACACCCTTTAGCTAAAATGTAAACCTTGCTTAAAAGCATTTTTAGCATTAGTACTTGTGTTAGGATTAGTTGTTAATGTTAGGATTAGTACTTTAAGGGATGGCCAATCTTGTCAAGTTTCTAATGTTCAAGCCAAGTTTCATCGCCCTAGCACATCTGGAAGTACCTTAATTCGCGATCACCGACCCCCCCCCCCCCCCACCAACTCCCCTCACAGTGCCCGAACCCGGCCCGGTTTTGTCACTGATGTATCTAGTTCTTGTCCTTGTCCTTCCCACCAAGTTTCATCCCAGTCGCTGCACTTTAAGCGTGTCACAAGATTTCCCCCCCCCCCCTCCCCACATTCATCGGATCGGGCCTGGACTTAAAACGGGACATCCGAGACACGAGGTCTTTCGAAATATTGTGCTTTGTGCTTTTAATGGAATAAATCTTTATCTTTAAATCTTTATCAAGTTTCGTTAAGATCCGACCACTCTTTCAAAAGTTACACATACCTCAAGATTTCAGATTCCCCCTCCCTCAACTCCCCCACGATGGTTGGGTCGGAGAACTGACTATTTCTAAGCCAATCATATCAAGTCTCTAATGTTCAAGCCAATAAATATTCTTTGAGCCCAAGCTGACTTTGAAACATTTATTCAAACAATGTTTACAACGGGTACGTCAGCTACGATTCTTCGTCAGCGATATTTCGGCCCTTTTTGGCAAGGGTCCTCGTCAGGCTGTCAATCCTCTGGTTCAGCTTCGGGGAAGGAAACAAACCTGTAATCCCCGAAGTTGAACCAGAGGCTTGACAGCCTGACGAGGACCCTTGCCAAAAAGGGCCGAAATATCGCTGATGAAGAATCGTAGCTGACGTACCCGTTGTAAACATTGTTCAAGCCAAGTTTCATCGTCCTAGCACATCTTGAAATACCTTAACTCGCGATAGCCGGAATTCCGGACTCCCCCCCTCTAACTCCCCCCACAGTGCCCAAATCCGAACCGGTTCTATTCTATGTGTTTGTCCTTCCCACCAAGTTTCATCCCAATCGCTCTACTCTAAGCGTGTCACAAGGTTTCCGGTTCCCCCTCGGACCCCCCTCCCCCCATTCATCGGATACGGCCCAGACTTTAAATGGGTCACCCGAGACACGAGGTCTCTCCAACTATCCAGTTTCGTTAAGATCCGATCACCCGTTCCAATGTTATACATTCCTCAAGATTCCGGATTCCCCCTCCCTCCCCCCCCCCCCAAGGTGGTAGGATCGGGAAGTTGACTATTTCCAGGTTAATCTGGTCGGATCCCTGACTTGTGACAGAACCGGACCGGATTCGGGCACACTGGGGGAAATTGGAGGGGGGGGAGGTCCGCAATTCGTTGATCGCGATTTAAGGTACTTCCAGATGCGCTGGGACGATGAAACTTGGCTTGAACATTAGAGACTTGACAAGATTGGCTTAGAAACTGTCACTTCCCAGACCCGACCACCCCTTAAAGTACTCATCTTAACCACAAAGTAATCATTTTTGCCTCAAGGGTTTTGCTTAGAAATGAATTTCTAGCACCCTTAAAGTGCGCATATTATCCGGAAGGTAAAAAAAAAAAAATACTTTTGAACAAACCATATATATTCATCATCCTAAAGGGTCCAGGATCATTTTTGCTTCAAGGGTTTTAATGACAGATTAATTTTGCAAAAAACATCACAGCTCGGTGCAAAATTAAAATACTTTTTACTAAACGATAAATTCTCGTGATTTTGCTCATAAATTGACCACAACAAACCCATGAACTTGGAAATTCCTACTTTCATCCTCTTGCCCAGCCTTGCAAGTGTCATATGAGCTTCTATCTCTTGTCACAGTTAAGGGGCGTTTGTTTTGATGGGTGGTCCAGTCATACACAAATCCTCAGCTTTTGGGCACAGTGCTCGAACGTTTGGGTATATCCCATAACGTATGAGCACCAATTCAGTATGTTTTGAAGAAGCCCAAATTCTTGCAAACTGTACCGGACTCGACAATCACACTATTCGAGAAGCACTATCAGAAACGTGGAACGGTGTCATTGATGAAAGAAAATCGAGCTTCCAGCAGCATAAATGGCAGAAGAGATCTCTTTAACTTGAAATTTCTTACCTAAACTCAACAAGGCTTTCTTGTCGTCCTCGTAGTCATACCCGGTGAAAGCCACTTTCGGCTTCAGGGTTGATGCCCGGCGAACAAACGATTCTGATAGTCTAGGGCTTAAAGTTGCATTCGACATCTGAAAAATGAAGTTTATGAGCAGGCCTTTCTGTGTTCATCATGAGCTACTAGCATCAGTCGATACTGACCTAAATTGCTTTTTGACCAAACCTGTCCAGGCAAAAAACAAAAAAATAGAGAAAATAAAACCTTACGCGCAGGGAACGAAAGGGCGTCAGCCTTGACAGCTTGTTGACGGTGCTGAACCTTATTTCATTCAAGCGAGCAGCGAAAGGTCATTACAGGAAAATTGTTTAGTGTTATCCTCCTTTAGACCCACCCCCCCTGTTTTTCTTTTGTTTTCTTTCTTTCTCGTTCCTTGTTTCCCCTATTGTGTTGCGAGAGCAAAACTTTGGTTTTGTCCTAGTTTTTTTTTATTTATTTTTTTTTCCTTTGCCGCCGATTTCATTTTATTCCTGGTAACTGGTAAGGATAACCTGTGCGGTTTTTACGGAAAGTGTGGACCTTAGGCCGGATTGATGAATATGAGATTACAATTTGGAAAGCTCCGTAGAATTCTTGCCTGGGGCCAAAAAGGATGGTTTTTGCTTGTCCTCGAGCCAGAGCCTACAGTTTGCGAAGTGAAGTGGAGTTATATAGCCCATGTCAGAGAGGAGTATCTGAAGTAGCTCAGCCAAGCTTTCGTTTCATCAAACCATGTTTCTGCTTTCGAGTGGAAAGCTCCGTTCTAGCAAGCAAGCAGGCAGACACCAGTTTCAAACTGAAGATGGAAAAAAATCTAAGTGCTAAATATGTGCGGCAATTCCCCGGCGCCACAGCCAATATATTGTCTTTCAGTGGTAAATAGAGAAATTTACAGAACTCGAGATTTCAGCGGAGTTTATAAAAAAAAAATTTGCACTTGGGACTGCGATAGAGAAATGGTATCAGGCGTGCCTCTTAAACTTTAAAAGTTCTCTCACTGCTTAAGAAATTAGAGCTTGTACTTTTCTCCTTTCTAAGTGGTGATATTAGAAAGTTGGCCTACGGCAAAAAAGTCAACTTTTGAACTAATACAGTTAGATTTTTTTTTTTCAACGGCAATCGATAGACGTTTATGAGTTGATCAAAGTATATGTCATCCGTTTTTTGGTACAAAAATTCCTTCATGAGATACAACAGTTTAAAAGTTTAAAGGGGTTGACAACTTCAGTAGTAAGGTACACACTGAAACCAAAAATAGGCCGATCCTAATCGTGAGACGGGAGAGCGGGAGATAGTTCGAGAAATACCCACGGGGATAAAATACCCTACTATCCAGATAGAAAAAATTTGTCGCAGCTATTGTGCTGAACTAGGGAATATTATTTCTCTGTAATGGAAGAGTGTCCTGGATCTTTTGTCCTAGCTTAGGTACCTGGTGGCATGCTGAATAGTCCTGCGTGAAGATGGCTCATACAGAAAGGTATTATTGGTATATAATCATTTTTGTGCATGAATTTCTTGTGTAGAAAGAGAACACAATGTGCCAACGAGTCGACCAACGCGCGACAAAAACATTAATAAATTATGTCTTCTGGATTACTGAGGAGCAACAAAAGCATGCAGAATTCGATTTCTTCTGTGTTTTGCCCGAAAAATGTTTGCAGGATTTCATTTCTTGCCTATAAAAAGAACCCCCCAATTTGCCGATGGCTTCTGTGTTCTTTGAAACTTGTGGGAACAAATTTTTTCTATCTGAGCAAGAACGCCGATTCGACCCAAGCGGAATTTTTGGAAACTAGCTGAGGCTCGGGCAACATAGCAACATAGAAGCATAGGAAATGAGTGGCCCCCTGTAAGAAACTTAACAGGAAATTTATGGGTCCCTGGTCTCCCCAATAACCGGATGGGGAGATACATGAAAGGACTTATAAGACACAGAATAAAACTGGTTAAGGAAGGTCAGTTTCAAGAAGCACGATCGTTAGCTAACAAAACCAGAAACAAAACTCGTAACGCTGCCCAGATTTACTATCGCACGAAACTGAATGACCTTTTTCAGTCGAAACCTAGTCAGTGGTATAAGGGCGTCAAACGACTCTGTGGCAAAACAGAGAATGCAATAGACTTCCATCTAGACCAACCCGACGAAATAACTGCATCCCAAATAAACGAACACTTGGCAAAAATTGTTAGGACTCTTCCGCCTCTTAATACATCCGATTTCACACAACAGCAATCAAAGACAAGGCCAGAAACAAATCTTTCCGCAAACAAATACATCCGATTTTTCGTCAAACAGTTGATTTTTTCATGAAAACAGTCGTTTTTTTCTAAAAATTGGTCGATTTTTCGTCAAAATAGTATTTTTTTTTTAAACCAGTAGATTTTTCTGAAAATCAGTCGATTTTTTTTTCAAAACTGTCATTTTATGTTGTTGAAAACAGTCGTTTTTTCTGCAGAAACAGTCGGTAAAAATTACCAGCCAGTCGGTAAATTCCTCCGCAACAAATACATCCGATTTCACACAACAGCAATCAAAGGCAAGGCCAGAAACAAATCTTTCCGATCCACCATCAGAAACTATAAGACCCCCGTAATTTCACTTTCAGAAGTAATACAAAATTGAGCAAACTAAAAAAAACTAGTAGAACTCCAGTGGACATTCCAATAGAACTGATCAAGGCTTTCCCCGATAAACTTACTTTACCGCTCACAAATATAATAACGCAATCTCCGAGACTGGAATTTATCCTGACACATGGAAGGTAGGTTACGTGACACCAATCCCCCAAAAAGACTCGCCAATAGGCTTCGACTCGGTCCCACCGATCACCCTTACACCCACTTTCAGCAAGGTGTACGAATGGTTTGTAGCCAAGTGGTTAAAAGGTGAAATTCTTGGTAAATTAGATCCACGACAGTACGGCAACAGACCAAAGTCGTCTACATCCCATTACCTAGTAAGTTTAATTGATTGTATTTTAAGGAACCTAGACGATACAGAAAAATGGATAAATTTAATCGCAATTGACTTTACTAAAGTGTTCGACTTAATTAACCACAAAGTGCTCGTGGAAAAGCTAATTAAACTAAATGTAAGCCCCTACTTGATTAAAATTATTGTTGGATTCCTCCAAAAAAGAAAACAAAAAACCAAGTATAAGGGTGTTTTTTCGGAAGAAAAAGAAATTTTCTGTGGAGTGCCACAGGGGACTCTTTTGGGTCCTCTCCTTTTCTTAGTAATGATAAATGATTTTGCAGCAGATGAGGAAAACCGTTGGAAGTATGTAGACGACTTGAGCATTACTGAAATCTGTCATCGTTCCCAAATGAGTAATGCTAAGCTAATAATCCAAGAGGTGGCAGACGAGGCACAGAATAGCGATATGAAAGTTAACTTCGCGAAAACAGCGGTTTTAACTATCCTTTCATAAAATCAAAACCTGCTTTCAACGAAGAAATACCGAAAAAATGAAGGCAGAGAAAATTAAGCCACTGGGTGTTACCACAACCCCAGATTTAAAATGGGAAGCCCACTGCCAGGACATGCAGAAACGAGCCAATGCGGGAATACAAAACCTAAAACTTCTTTCAAAAATGAAAATACCCCAGTGTCACCTACTACCGAGTTTATACTTCTTTCATCAGACCCAGCCTGGAATACACAGCACCCGTTTGGCATTTTTCATTATCGCAGGAGCAAAGAGATAAACTAGAAAGAATACAGAACCGGGCTCTTCTTATTATTCATAGTGGACCGAAGCTTCCCACTCATACCTTTTAAAACACTTTAACCTAAAAACACTGAAGGAGCGAAGAAAGGAGCTAAACACTGACTTCGGTTCAGCCATGGTATCTCATCCTCTCCACTCCCAAGTCCTCCCTCCCCCCTATCAAAATGTTAGAAGTCGACCAGAACGAGTGACAAGTTCTAAGGTTCCCAAGCTCTGTCCCGTACCTACAAAACACGCTAGATATGCAAAAAGTTTTATTCCCGAGTTCGTGAAATATTTTAACGAAGCGTGAATTTTAAGCGTACTGACATTACATACATATACTGTAGTTTTTTCTGTTTGTTTGACAATAATCGCAAATTTGGTTTATAACCACGATAGTCGATTTTTACAATAAAATTTCTATCCATCTATCTATCTTAACCCCCGCCCCCAACCAAAACGCCATGCACCACCGAAAGGCGTGCCAGCTATGCGAGCTAACCATACGGCAGGGACGGACACAGGGAATAGTCGTAGTTAAACAAAATTACAGTAAATACAGGATCTGATTCACGCAATAACTTACCGAGCTTCTTGACGGCGAAGGACTAGCACTCCTCTCCAGTTTTCTGCTTCTTCCTCTCTTAACTGCCGGCTTCTCGTCTACCGACAAACTTGCACCTGTTCGAGCATCTCGCTCTTCTGTTCCCTGCGTCTTTCCCCGCTTTCTTCTACCAGACTCCGACATTGTCAGGTCTTTCGAATTTGCGCGTGGTGTTACTACGTCCGGGGAGGAAGGGGCGTGGTCCAAGCCAGATGGTTCTTCTGGCTTTCGGGCGGTCCGGGAGCGGGGCTTTTGAATTTCAGCACCAGGCTGGTTTAGCAACGGTCCGGAACTACTCTCAACTTCAGTCGTTTTTCTTCGTGACGGTTTCCCCGTAGGCACCATACCTGCTTCAACCAATGACTGGCTACCTCTTGTAGTTCTCCTCGGTTGCTGTGCTGCATTTTCACCCGAGTTGCGGCGCAACACCAATCTCGAACCAGTCGAGGACGCAACACTGAAGCTATCACGTTGTCTTTTCGCTTCAGATTCAGCATTCTCACCGTCAGACTTTCGCTTCGAAGATGTCGATGCGCCAGTCTCTTGGGAGGTCTCGTAGTCGTCGTACTTCTTCGGCTTTTTTCTCACTCGTCTAGCAGCAGATGGCTCCTCAATATCAACAGCACTAGCTTGTATATTCGATTCTGTTGAAGCTGGGTCAAGTTTCGTAGTATCACTTCTGATAGCTTTGCTCTTCCGAAGACCTTCACGAGGTTTTTTACTCTGCGCGTCTTCACCATTGTTTCGTTCTTCACTTTTACCACTGTTCAAAACTAGACTGCTTCTCGACCGCCCGGAAAACTTGGGTTCACTGGCGAGTGCGTCAATCTTCTTCTCGAAATCTCGTTCAGTTTCGTTCTTCTCAACGTCTTTTCCCACTTGACCTCTACTAGCCATCAATCTTTCACCCGTCGACGGACGAGCTGCGTGACCAGTCACTACAATGGCGTTCTCTTTTATCTCACTTCCGATGTCCTTCACTAAATCTTCATTGTTCGTCTGACCTTTTCTGTTTCTCGAAGGTCCAGGTTCAGACTTCCTAAACGTGTCTTTTACAACTTCGTCGACGGCTTCAGATTTCTGACCAGCAGCACCTTCCAAGTTGAGGCATCTTCTACTTCTATTTCCCGTCCTGTTGGTAGCTTTGGTCTTCTCTTCAACAGTCGTCCTTCGTTGTGAACCTAATTTGCCAAGTTCTCTGGCGAGTTTATCCTCTTCTCCCTCGAAGCTGCTAGCCCCACTGAAGGCTTTGGTGGTCTGTATTCCTCTTCTCTTCGAAGGCACAGGTTGGGGAGCGTTTTGCTCAACAAGTTTTGCATTACCTTCCCTTTTTCTGGCTGGTTCAGATGCCAAAACATCTTGACTATCATCGGTTTCATCGACTTTCATCGTCCTACGGCCTATCCTCATTCCAACCCCCTGACTTTCTACATCCGTGGTTCCTTGGCTCTCATCACTATCTGTAACTTTAAAAGTCCTCCCTCTTTTCAACTTCACAATGTCTTGGCTCTCTGCACCGTTGTTCCATTTCTTCATTCCCGCCTCTCGGCTACTCTCCTCAGAATCCACCACTTTATAAGTCTGGCCGTGCAACTCTGTGCCAACATCTTGGCTCTTAAAATCACTGCTTACTACGGAAAGTAAGTCATCTGCCGGTTGACTTTCTTCAGGATCAACCACTTTAAGGGTTCTTTCACGCGTTCTTGTGTCCATTTCTTGATTCTCGTCAGTTTCATCAGGAAGCGATATCTTCTTCTCTACGGCACCATTCTTCCCGTCAACTTTCGGTGCCGAAACTAGATCATCTTCATCTGGTTCTTCTTTGACGGTTACCGGCACAAGATTGATAATTTCGTACATAAGTTCTTGCGTATTGGGGAAGATGAGCTCAGGCCTGTCTTTTCGTTCCGTCAAATCCATGAATGATACTCTCGAGCCTTTCGGTTTCTGCTTTAGAAACTCCGCCATCTCCCGATTCTCTCTTTCTTCCTTCGCTAGAGCTGTTTCAAGAGGGACAACATCAATAGGGGGAGATGGTGACCTTTCCTGTCGCGGGGAAGCAAAGAGCGCATCTAGCTGCTGAGTTAAGGGTATGTCTGCCATGCTGATACTTCCTCTATACCGTTCGCCGAGAACCGCCTCTTTGCTCACGTTTCCGTCTTCCCGTTTTGGAGACTGGAATATGACGTCCATCTGTTGAGTTAAGGTAACGGAGGAAACGGAAGTTACGTCTTCCCGCCGCGGCGAAGCAAAGATGACGTCCATACGCTGAGTAAGCGTCATACCTTCGTCGGGACGGGGCGAAAACGGGACGCGGAAGGGAGACTGTGGGACCTGAAGTCTACCTTTGGTATCGTCAGACACTGAAGTAGCATCAGCATCGTTAGTTCGGGCTGGAGAACGGAACATAACGTCCATTTTTTGTGTTAGGGTCAAACTATCTCCCGAGCTATCTAAGGACATTTCATCCTCGCCACGCTGTTTTTGACCCGCGCCAGGTCGACTACTAACGGTCGGGACCTTGAAAGTGTTTTTGGCAGGAGAGGCAGCTAAGATGGACTCAACGGCTGCTTTTTCGGGACCGAAGTCAGTTTCTTGCGACTCAAAGATCATATTCATCCGCTGTGTAAGGGCAAACTCATTCCCGTGGTTGCTGTTAGGTTTAGCGGTCACTGACACCTTCAAATCACCAGACTTACGGGCAGGTACTAAAGGGATTTCTTGTGAAACACCACCCAGTTTCAAAGGTGATCTGAGTAGCACTGTTTCCGGAGTTACGTCCTGCGTTACTTCTTGCGTTTCAGGTACGATTGTTCCTTGTGTTGACCCAGGCCTCGGCTCGACATCCGACGCTCCAGCGGTAAGATATTCAACGGTTTTTGGCGGAACATCAAGAGCATTAGGATCTGGGGTTGCGTAGTCCTTGCCGCTGGCAGTCTTGGATGCGGTGCTTGTAGCGTGAGAACCCATTAGATCTATCTCCGCACTAGTTCCTTCTATGGGCTCTCCCTCTCTGGCATCAATTAAATACGAGCCTTCAATGGCATCGATCTCGCCTAGAAGCGTCTCTGACATATTTGAGGACTCCGAAACCTCGTCATTATCCCGTGTCCTTAGGTCATCTTGATCAGGGGGATTGAATCTAGCTAAAGTCTGGAGATCCAGCTGAGATTTAGTGTGTGAGGTTGGGCGACCAAGAAGACCTAAGTCGTACATATCTGGGAGCGACTCGGATTCTTGAATGAACGATGGGCTCGACTCTTCATTGTCCAAAGTGGGTGAAGTAGGTCGTGAGGGGGATAGGATGATGCTCGTGTGATCAGCCACTAGCACAGGAGTTGAAGAAGTCTCCGCACGACCAGGGCTTGCAGCCAATCCGTTTTGAATCTCAGAAAGATTAGAAATGGCAGTGGTATCCGCTCTTCCTGCTTCTAAAGCAGTACTGGAAGTAGCGGATGCAGCAAGCTTAATATCCTTTCCACTAGTTTCTGCCTTGCTGTCTTCTACATCCAGATCGGGAGTAGCTGACCCCTCTCGGCTTGGTTCTGGTAATTCGGGCGCGCTGTCACGGCCAGTTTCCAGTCGTTGTTTTTGCGACACTTTAACTTCCATCGGCTCTGCAGGTCCATCCAGGTCAGGAGTTGCCGAGCCATCTCGCATGATTATTGAATCGGGAGTTACGTGGCCGTTTTCTTTCTTTTGTGCTTCAACATCCGGCGACGTCGTCAATACGGGTGGCGAATCAGGTTTACCAGAGTCTCCTTTCTCTCCCAAATCCTGTGGGTATTCCGATTCCTCCAGGTTGAAAATGATGGAACCTTCGTCCTCGGATCCCGAGACGGTTAAGCCTTCATTGTCTTCTTGCTGAAACATATCTGGGGAATCAGACCTCCGACTACTTGCTGAAGCGTTTTGAACGACAACAGGCGAACCTTTGGAAAATCGGCTAGTGCCCATCGAGTAACTAGCTGGTTGGGTTGGACCCTGGGACAATTCTAACAACTGAGTATGCTGATTTGCAAGTGAAGGAATGAAGGGCTGGGTTTCTTGAAGATGGATATCTTGTAGGTCCTTTTCGTTTTCTCTCGATGATTTAGAACTGTGCTTCTCTGGACAGAAGGGCTGCGTTGGTTGAAGGTGGGCATCTTCACTAGTTCGACCTACTACAGGCTCGGAGGGCGATTTTGCAGAGCCGATTGCCCGTACATCTTTCTGACTTTCACGGACTCCACGATTCAGAAGGAAAGGCTGGGTAGCCTGACTATCAACACCTTCTATTAGGCTTTCGGTCTTAACAAGAGCGTGAGCTTCTGTTCCGGGAGTAGACTGTGGTTGTACAACATTTACTGCTGAGATGTTAGCTCTAGACGGGAGTAACTGCGTTTCTGCAGCATGAATACCGGACAAGTATTGTGTCTCCAAGTCGAATACTGACTCTCCTGATATCGTGTCCCTCCTGATATCGTGTTCAGGGTGTAACAACTGGGTTTCTTGGTCTAGCTGCTTACGAGAACATTCAGATCCGAGTGGTTGGGTTTCGGCATCGTACAGAACTCGGCCGTGGCTCGGTACTGACTTCTTAGTCCCAGTTTCCTCGCCAATTACATCCTGGGTATCCCCCACATCTTGCCATGCCTCGACAACTTCCACAGCCATGATTAGCTGACTGTCTGTAGGCTGAGACACGGAGTTTTCTCTGACAAAGGGAGTAGTCTCTGACATAGGAGGAGATTTTTGAATCTGCTTGTCCAATTTCCTAGTCACTCTTACTGGACTTGGTGCGAAAGGCTGAGTCGCGGCTATGGAAAAATCCATCTGCCTCTCACATTTTTCAACAGCACTAACGAGCTCACTGTCTGTAGGCTCATTCGACGCGCTGTCGCAAGTCATGTCAGAATGGACAGCAGACTGCCTTACTTGCTGTTTTTCTTTTGTTTTCTGACTATCCAAAACATGTTCTGTTTCTTTCACTGCAGACAGTTTATCAGATGGTGGCTCGATCGACTGGTTGATATCCACTTTGCAACCCGGCTGGTCCGCACTGCCAACAGACTGTTTCTGTTCAGACGGCTTAGACATTTTATCTGATTCTGCCTGTTCAGCAGCTAGCACTAAGTCACTATCAGAAGAATCCTCTGAATTTTCCGAAAACTGTGTAGCCGTACCAGCCTGTTTGCCAATACCTTTTTCTCGAAAACTACCGGCAACCCGTGAATTGTTCTTGTTCGAAGATGAGGCCCGCGCACCTGTAGGTATGGCGATCTCCTGTGTCTCCGCCACGGAAGACAGTACACTATTGATAGTTTCATCGTTTTCATCACCACTGTCCTGGGCGAGTGGTTCCGTCTTAGGGAGGAATGGCTGAGTAGGTGCGAAGTACATGTCGTCGTCACTGTCGACATAATCGTCACGGACATTTTCGGCGGGAGGTGTTCTTCGGTCCATGAAAGGTTGTGTCGGGGCCAAGTCTTGCTCAGTGGAATTATTCGATCTTTCATCAACAAATAGCTGGGTCAGTGCCACGTGGGGACCCACAACGCTTCGGACGTCTGAAACTGCTAGTCTCTCAGTAAAGGGTGTGCTCGGATTCATAAACCTCTGAGTAGGTGCGGTATAGAGACTATCTTCAATTGCGGATGACTCTTCCGCCCTACGGTTGGATACCGGTTCAGGGGAAACATCACGCAAATCATCCAATGGCTGGACAGTACCCGTGCCTGGATCGTGGAATGGTTGCGTCGGGGCGGAGTGGGCATCCGCTGGCTCCTCCTTCACAGAGTGAGGGGATAGCTGCAGCTCTTGTGAGGCCGTCTGCTCTGGGGATCTGAGTGGCAGGAATGGTTGGGTCGGAGCAAGAAAAATGTCATCATCAATGCCCTCACTATCAGGGCGAATCTGGGAAAGCGGGGATGACCCAAAGACGTCCTGACTTTCGGGGACTTCGTCGACTGAATGATCTGTTCCGTTCCTGTAATGGAGAAAAAGAATTGGAGTTAGCAAGGATAATTTCGTCTTCTAGAAGAAAGCGATGGGGTTTAACACAGATTAAACAAGACCAAACTTTTCGATGGGATCCCAAAAATTCAATATCTGATCCAGACAACTGGGTCTTGTCTTAGCCAGATCCAGTCATCGCCAGAATCCTTGAACATTCTTACAATTAAAATTCAGAAACAGATTGAGGCCAAATAGCTAATCATCTGATAAAACCAAGTTCAGATGTGGATTCAGCATGTGTGTTTACCCGTATCTGTTGTCATATCTGTTTTGACGAAAAGTTCCTGCCACTTCTGCCAGTTTCCCGGTTTCGGCCGAACTCTAGAACTACTTGTCCGGCGAAAAAAGAAAGCTCAAAAACGAACTCAGGGTATCTTCTTTCCCCAATAATGAGCATCTAATCAACTTCAAATAAAAATTTAACTTATAACAAATTTTCCGACTCCAGCCGGATTCCGGTCGAACTATATGTCCGAGTAAAATATGATTGTCACACACGGATTCAGCGTCTCTTCTTATCCCTAAATCGGTTATCTAGTCAGCTAGAAATAAAACTTTAACTTCTAACAATTTTCCGGTTTTGGCCGGATTCCGGGCGAACTACATGTCCGGGTAGAAAATTGTTTTCACATAAAAGTTCAGCATGTCTTCTTGCCCTAAATCGGACATCTGATCAACTCCAAATAAAACTTTTAATTTTAACAAACTTTCCGGTTTGGGCCGGATTCCGGGCGAACTACTTGTCAATCGAGAAAATGGTTTTCACCATCGTCTTCAGCATGTCTTCCTACCTCTAAATCGAACATCTAATCAACTTCAAATAAAAATTTTACTTTTAACAAACTTTCCGGTTTTGGCCGGATTCCGATTATAAAATGGTTTCACCATCGTGTTCAGCATGTCTTCTTACCCCATAATCGACTATCACATTAGCTGTTTCAAAATATTTTGTTTGCCCCTTAATTTGAACCCCCTCCCCCACCCCTAAATGTAGGGCTACAAAGCCCATTTACGAACTCGACTGGTCCGCCGACCCAACGAATCCTCACACCAAGTTTCATCAAAATATCTCATTCCCTTCGAGAGTTATCGTGCTTACAGACGGACGGATGGACGGACAGACGGACAAGTTTTGCGATGTCTTAGGTATCCCTCCACTTACGTTTTGGGATCCCAAAAAGACTGAGTGGGTCAGAATCTAGCTTATATCGTTTCAAGTCCTGATATCTGTCTTCTGCTCGTATTTATAATTATAAATTATAAAGTATAAATATAGATTATAAATACAAAGTATAAATTATAATTACAAAGTTTTGTTAAAGCACAAGTCGCAGTCGATGCAGTTCATATCCCAATATTCTAATACACGTGACTCATTTGAACCAAAGATTACAAACCCGTCCCGGCTGTTTTCAGCCTCTCCCAATCCCTCTGAGTTTGACGGGAGACACGGAAAAACATGCATAACCGGTATTTCTGACCGATGAGCTCCTCGAAAGCAATAATCTGATCCGCCTCGAAACAGCCAGCAACTAAACACCAATCCCAAGAATCAGCGTAGTGCCGTTAGGGTGGATAAAACTGACATAGTACGTTTGAAGTCTTTGAAATAAGACTGCACAGAATGATTAGGGATGACAAATTAAGCGGTAGTATAGGTAAGACGAGTCTTTTGGAGATTTCTTACTTTCTGATGGTCAAGCCTAAAAGAACCTGTCTTACCTATAATATTAACACAACCTACTTCAATAATCACTCCATATATTTCTAAACCCGGAGACCCCAATTTCGTACGGTAAATTCTAACCCCTCTAACAAAACCACGCTGATTTTCTCACTTGCCGTGTTTTGCTACCTTCGATGTGTATGACGCTGTCGACGGTTGCCTGCGAGAAGAACAAGACCAAAGGTGTCGATGGGATCCCAAAAATTCAATATTTGATCCAGACAATTGGGTCTTGTCTAAGCCAGATCCAGTCTTCGCCAGACTCCTTGAACATTTTTACTATTAAAATTCAGAAACAGATTAAGGCCAAAAAGCTAATCATCTGAGAAAACCAAGTTCTGATATGGATTCAGCATGTTTGTGTTTACCCCTATAAGTCATATTTGTTTGGACGAAAACTTCCTGCCTTACTTCTACGAATTTCCCAGTATTGGCCAAATTCCGGAACTACCTGTCCGGCAAAAAAAAGAAGCTAAAATCGAACTCAGCGTATCTTCTTTCCCCTATATCGAAAATCTAATCAACTTCAAATTAAAATTTAACTTAAAATAAATTTTCTGGTTCCAGCCGGCTTCCGGGGAACTATATGTCCGGGTACAAAATGACTGTCATACACGGATTCAGCATCTCTTCTTACCCCTAAATCGGATATTTAATCAACTACGAAGACTTTTAACAATTTTCTTCTTACCTCATAATCGACTGTCCCATTAGCTGTTTAAAAATATTTTGTTTACCCCTTAATTTCAACCCCCTCCCCCGCCCCTAAATATAGGACTAAAAAAGCCCATCTACGAACTCGACCTTACTCTTGACCCAAACAATCCTCACACCAAGTTTCATCAAAATATCTCATTCCCTTCGACAGTTATCGTGCTTACAGACGGACGGACGGACGGACAACTTCTGCGATGTCATAGGTATCCCTCCACTTACGTTTTGGGATCCCAAAAACCGGTTATGTAAATTGTTTCCCTGTTCTCGCTATAAGTCAACGGGTCTTGGAAAAGGCTTAAAACAGCCAAAGCCGTGGGTTATTTGTTGAAAGCACAGCCTAGTTTTAAAGTATTCAAATATATTAAAATACTGAAAGTTGAAGAGTAAATAGTGCGGGGGGTCCTTTAACTTTCAAGACTACTTTCTTTCAGAGGAAGGTATTTCTCCCAGAGCTTATGACCAATACCCCATTTTCCAAGAAGTCACATCACCAAACCATGGAAAAGCGCAATTCCAAATCCAACGAGTCTCTGAGGAGACACTCGTCACCTTTCCTTAGTTGCGTTTTCGCAGATACCATGGTATCTGATACCACGGTCTAAAGTCGTTTTTGCAGTTATCGTGGTATCTGGCCAGTTATCGTGGTATCAGATATTCAGATACTACGGTCCGACCGTGGTAACTGGTCGTGGTATCTGAAAAGTCATATCACTTTCATCAAATTTTGTCAGATTGGTGAGAAAGAAGTTTAGCACTTAGTGATGTAACTGGATATCTGTTTCTCTTTTGTGATGACTTCGAAAATCTATCTGATATTTCATATCTGGCATATGCGGATGACCTTCTTCTGATTAGTCAAACTGAGTCTGGTCTTGCCCGTTCAGTGAACTCAGTTACTTCTTCTTTCCGCGATATCGGCCTGTACCTAAATATTGACAAGTGCGAGTTTCTTGTCTTCAACGGTAATAGTTGTTCAGAATCACTATACTGCGGTGGTTTTAGTATTCCCCGTGTTAAATCGTTTCGTTGGCTTGGCATAACAGTCTGCGATTCTATGAATGCTCTCCGGTCGCGTGCTGTAAAAGATATTAGTGATAAGCTGAGGCTCGGTTACTCTAAGATTGTTGCAAATCGTGGACACTATAGAAGGAGAGCGCTAACTCAGCTTTACTCAAATTTTTGTGATCATTCTGTACTGTTCTGTACTGGTATTCGGCCACTTCTGTTGACTGGTGATCTAAAACGTATTCGCATAAATTATTACCGGTACTGCAAATTTCTCCTATATCTGCCTCGTTCTTACCGGAATACAAAACTGATAAAGAAGTATTGTGCGACAGATATTACTGGTGTTTTCGAAAAATTATGTTCCAAGCTAGCCAGTGAAGCGCCTTATAGGCTAGGGTGTTTTCATCGCCTTATCCGTCTTTTTTCTGTATGTGATTAACTTTGTTTCTTGTTTTCTCTTGTTGTTTTTCTTTTTGTATTTACTCCACTTAACCTCTGTTCTGTAAAGTGGGTGATAAATAAATTATTATTTATTATTATTAAAAGTGCAATTTCGGCAATAGTCGTTTTTGCAGAGCACCGTGTATCAGATACCACGATAACTGCAAAAAACGACTAATTGCAGATCCAGTTACCGTGGTAACAGATACCATGGTATCAGCAAAAACGCAACTCTTGTTAAGAGTCCACTGACAAGCAAATCTCTTTCTTCACCTACTACACCAGAAAGTTATTTCGCACTTGCCTCATCTTGTAAATAGGAACCTAACTTATTGAGAGCAGTCTGGCTGAACTGCAAACTATCCCAGCTTTCCCACGGACGTCCGAAATAGATAAAGCAAAAGTGAACCTCGTGAATGCTCTGCGAGTGGTGACATTCTGGTGAAGAACAAGAGCTGTAAGCTCATATGGCACTTGCATGTGTCAAGATGATTTGATTGATCAAAAGTAAGTTTCGACTTTGCGGTTGAGATGCGCGCTATAAGGGAGCTGGAACTTAATTTGTAAGCAAAACCCTTGAGGCAAAACTGCTAATGGGCTGATGGGCATCAGGAAAATGCATATATTGCTTAAAAGTATTTTTTTTACTTTGCGGTCAAGATTGGTACTTTAAGGAATAATCGGATTTGGGAAGTAGCAATTTCTAAGCAAATGTTGTTGAGTCTCCAATATTCCAGCGAAGTTTCATCGTCCTAGCACATCTGGAAGTACCTTAACGCGCGATCACCGGAATCCCAGACCCCCCTACCCCTCCTCCAACTCCACCCACAATAACCGGAGCCAATCCGGTTCTGTAAATGGTTAATCCAGAGCATCTGTTTGTCATTCCCACGAAGTTCGATCCAGATCACACCAGTCTAAGCGGGTCAATTTCCGCCCTCCCCCCGATAATTGCCGGATTCGGTCCGGAAATGAAAAAGGTCACAAGAGAAAAATGTCCTCTGTTTAATTATTAAATTTCACTCGAATCCGATCACCCGTTCCAAAGTTACGCATGACTCAATATTCCGGATTCCCCTCCCTCAACTCCCCCCCCCCCAAGATTATCATATCGAGGATTTTTTTTTTTATTCCAAGTCAGTTTGACCGGGTCCCTGATATGCCTTCCAAGTTTCGTCGTGAAAATCCCCCAAAAAACGGAATTCCGGGATACCCCTCCTCCCCCCCCCCCCTCAAGTGTCCGGATCCAGTCAAATTATGTAAAAGATTTAAATGGACCAGATGTTTGTTCTTCCCAGCAAGTTTCACTCCGATACCATCATTCTAACCGTTTCTTGAGATTTCCGGTCCACACCCCCCCCCCCCATCCCACCCAGCTCCCCCGCGGTGCACGTAGCCAATCCGATTCAGCAAATGACTTACCTAGAGCATCTGTTTGTTCTTCCCACAAAGTTCCATCCCGATCCCTCCATTCTAAACGGGGCATGTATTTTCCGCCCCCCCCCCCCCAATGGTTGCCGGATCCGGTCCGGATATGAAAAAAATCATCGGAGCAATGTCCTCTGTTGAATTCTTAAATTTCACTCGAATCCGATCACCCATTCCAAAATTACGCATGACTGAAAATTTCGGATTCCCCTCCCTCCACTCCCCCCACCATTATCTGATCGACAAAATTTTTATTTTGAAGTCAGTTTGATTGGGTCCCTGATATGCCTGCCAAGTTTCATCGTGAAAATCCCCAAAACCACCATCACCGGAATTCCGGGACCCCCCCCCATAAGTGTCCGGATCAAGTACAATGGTCTAAAGGACTTATCTAGAGCAGATGCTTGTTCTTCCCAGCAAGTTTCACTCCGATCCCTCCATTCTAACCGTTTCTTGAAATTTCCGGTCTCCCCCCCGCCAATTCCCCCCTGGCTACCGAATCCGGTCAAGACTTTAAACGGGACATTACAGATATATATTCTGTTCAGTTATGAAGTTTCATTACAATCCGATCATCCGTTCGAAAGTTACACACTTCTCAATTTCCCGGATTCCCCTGCGGATTCCCATCCCTCCACTCCCCCACCATTATCTGATCGACAATATTTTTATTTTGAAGTCAGTTTGATTGGGTCCATGATATGCCTGCCAAGTTTCATCGTGAAAATCCAAAAAACCACCATCACCGGAATTCCGGGACCCCCCCCCCCCCCCCCATAAGTGTCCGGATCCAGTACAATGGTCTAAAGGACTTATCTAGAGCAGATGCTTGTTCTTCCCAGCAAGTTTCACTCCGATCCCTCCATTCTAACCGTTTCTTGAAATTTCCGGTCTCCCCCCCCCCCCAACTCCCCCCTGGCTACCGAATCCGGTCAAGACTTTAAACGGGACATTATAGATATATATTCTCTTCAGTTATGAAGTTTCATTACAATCCGATCATCCGTTCGAAAGTTACACACTTCTCAGTTTCCCGGATTCCCCTGCCCTCCACCCCCCCCCCCCCAAAATGGTCGGATCAGAAAAATGATTATTCCTAATTTTGTTTGGTCGGGTCTCTGATATGCCTGCCAAGTTTCATGGTCCTAGCACAACTGGAAGTACCCTAACTCGAAAAAGTGTGACAAAATGCCCTAAATTTTCAAGTTTCCAGCGCCCCCACTTCCCCGCACATGGTCGGATCGGGAAACTGATTATTTCCAGGTTAGTTTGGTCGGGTCCCTGATATTCCTGCCAAGTTTCATTGTCCTAGCTCATCTGGAAGTACCCTCACTCGAAAAAGTGTGACAAAATGCCCTAAATTTTCAAGTTTCCAGCGCCCCAACTCCCCCGCATATGGTCGGATCGGGAAACTTATGATTTCCAGGTTACTTTGGTCAGGTCCCTGATATTCCTGCCAAGTTTCATTGTCCTAGCTCATCTGGAAGTACCCTAACTCGAAAAAGTGTGACAAAATGCCCTAAATTTTCAAGTTTCGAGCGCCCCCACTCCCCCGCATATGGTCGGATCGGGAAACTGATTATTTCCAGGTTCGTTTGGTCGGGTCCTTGATATTCCTGCCAAGTTTCATTGTCCTAGCTCATCTAGAAGTACCCTAACTCAGAAAAAAGGGACAAAATGCCCTAAATTTGCAAGTTTCCAGCGCCCCGCACTCCCCCCCATATGGTCGGATCGGGAAACTGATTATTTCCAGGTTAGTTTGGTCGGGTCCCTGATATGCCTGCCAAGTTTCATTGTCCTAGCACATCTGGAAGTACCCTAACTCGGATATGTGGGACAAAAAACTCGGACGACCGACAGACCGACAGACGGAATTGTGATCGGTATATGGCACTTGAGCCAGAGGCTGCAAGTGCCATATAAACTGTCCGGTACTTCCCTGGGAACGTCTAGGGTAACTGTCCTGGCCAACGAAATGTCATTCATGGTCACTGATTTATCGGCGATCTTCTTTGCCCGCTCCTTGTTTCCCACGCAGTAGGAAGAAAGGAGAAGAAGATCGCTCTGTTTAAGTTTAACTGAAAAGCCAACTTACTTTGTGTCATTTAACTGAATACACTGAATTATTTGGATTCTGCAAAGGGATTTTTTTATTTTCCACTATCTGTTCTAGTTACGACGTTCAGAATATCCACGGCCGTCCCCACAGCGTAAATTCTACTATCACGCGGGAAATTTTAATCTCAACACAAACGCGGCTGTTCAGTGAGCAGTGGTGAGATTGGTGAAGATTGCTTAGTGCCTGAACAAAAAAAAAATCGTAATTTTTTCTCGTAAGGCATAAAGCAAAAATACTAGCGCATAGAGGTACCACAAATCACACGGAAACTTCACTATTTGAACATCGATTATCCGTGAATAGCGGAACAAGAAAGTAACGCATTTTCAGCGGGTCTTCAAGCCAATTTAAGTGAATAAGTGATGGTTAACTAGATTTTCCTATGTCCTATCCCAGCCCTTTTCAGTTAAACTTTAAGTAAAGGATAGTAGGTATAGGTAATAGATAATAACAAATAAGTATTCGTTCAGCCTAAGCCGACGGCGAATCATAGTCGATGGCACTAAAAAGGATACGTCAGCTGAGATTCATTCCAGGAGTCTTAGTCAGGCTATTGACCAGAAGAAAGCAAAGAACGAGTGATTACAGTTCGTTACTTTCCCGATGAACAATTTGTAGCCTCTGTAGTTGTATGGTAGTTGTACGAAAAAGTTGCATGTATAGATACGTAGTAGTATGGAATACTTTAACTTAATGTGCCTCAGACTTGACCAATCTTAAGCAGCAGTATCCAATAGCATCCAGTCTTACTGTAGTAGCGTCCAAATGTGCCATAGGAGTATGCAGTGGTAACAGCTACTATTGTATGCTGCTGAACTTTAAAACTTTCTATAACTAATTCTCGAGAATTTCATCGGGTTGAGCGTGTTACACCCTACTTACCGTAGTTACCACGCATAACGTCACGGATCCTGGCTTCTTGACATCAAGGCTGGACGCATTTTTCTACTTTCGGCCAAATATCGGGCCGCGGACTGATCCAGCCAATCACGTCACAGAGATTCGTAGTTACCACGCTTACTACGCTGCCTAGCGTGGTAAGCAAATAGTTACTATTAGTTACTATTTCGAGAAGGTTGGAACGGTCAGCGTTGTAACTTTTCACGAGGTTGGAAAGAAAATTGTAACTAATAGTTACTATTGTTAGAAGGGTGGAACACGCTCTTTAACTACAGCCTATTGCCTGTAGCTAGAAGAACGCAAACACCGCTTGATTGCAGGTTCGTTTTTGTGACTACAGCCTGAAGAGGGCCCTTGGCAAGAAGAGGCGAAATACTGCAGGAATAAATCTCAGCTGACTTGTCCTTTTAGCGCCATCGACCAGAGCTAGTCGAAGACCCATGTGACTAACCGAGTCACGAACGAACTATCATGGACCCTTGCTACATCTAAAAAAAGCTCTGAATCATCGCTAGAGAGATTTCTCATATATTAGTTACGTTTTTAATCTGAATTCTTAGTTCTCCGTTCTCGTTTCTGAATGATCGATTCTCGTACAAACTACCGTTTTTGCTCCTCTGGCTTCTCCATTCTCTACGTGTTCATGCATATTGAACACCCGCACTCTGTTGACCAATCAGGGAAGAGAACTGTGAGAGGAAAATCGAGAAATCACCATCGGAGCAAATTCTCGATTCTACAGAATCGCGAGGCTTTCCCCGTTCTCAATTCTGACAAAAACGCAACAAAAGGAGAATTCGCTTCATCTGAATAGTCCAAAAACGCGAAATAGGAGAATTGCGAGAAGATCGCAAGGAGAATTCGGATCAAAAACGCAACTCTTGTTACGGGCGTTCAAGACAGGTGAGTTGGTTTGGACGACATGCGTTTTGAATGGCAGAGCCAGGAAGAAACTGGGTATCGGGACTTGGTATCTGAAGACGGTTCCAGAAGCCAGAGAAGTTGGCAGCGTTTTACGAGAAGTAAATAATAATGATACGGAGTAGTTCATTCCTCGACTGATGCAACCCTACTGGTTTTCCCAGGCTAGTGGCAGTAGGACGAATGTCTTACCTGTCAGGTGCTTCCGGAGTTTCAGCTGCGAGATTATTTTGGTGTCTCACAGTTTTTGGGGTACTAGTAAATTTTCTTCTGCTAGCCGGAGCAGGTGATGGGACTTTGAAATCAACCTGAAAATTAAGACACTAATCGACAATGTATCATTTACGCTGTTAGCTACGGTTTACGCGGGTGAATATCGGAGAAAAGCAAACAAAAACTGCAAACTGTCTAGTATAGTAGGCGAAGAAAGAGATTTACTTGTCAGTGAACTTTTAAAGTTTAACCGAAAGGGCTGAGATGGGACGTACCCATCACTCATTCACTCAAGAGGATTGAAGACCCGATGAAAATGCGTTACTTCGTTGCTCCGCCGTTCACGAATAACTGATTTTCATATAGTGGAATTTCCCTGTCGGATTTGTGGTACCTCTATCCCCTTTTACCTGTGTTGTATGCATGATGAAAACGATTTACAGAAAATAAGTGTTCGCGCAGTGAGCTACCTTCCGCAAGCTGATTACTGGCCACTGTAAAGCCGCATTTGTATTAAGATTAAAATTTTCCGCTACATAGTAGAATTTTGCGTTCCGAGGACGGTTGCAGATATTCTGAACGCCATACTAGACCAAATAGTGAAAAAAAAAATCCTTAATACAATCCAATAATGCAGTGTGTCAGTGAAATGATACAAACATAAGTGGGCTTTTCAGTTGAATGAATGAATGAATGCTTTATTTTACCAAAATAGCGTTAGCTAGCGCGGGTACGTCAAACACACGAGTTAATACATAAATCATACCACACTAAATATTTCAACGCAAATGTGTGTAACTACGAAAATACATAGAGATTAAAAGAAAATATATCAGAATTCTTCATTTAGCGTTGCTTGGTTAAAATAATCAGTAAAGTACGGAACGAATGACTTGATGTAACGTTGAGTACTGGTCGCCGGGTAAGACGATATCAGTTGACAACTCTTTGTCTTTTCTCGACGCCTTGTCCTCGGTCCGTCAACAATAGGGTTTTCGAAGTCTGGCAGTAGTCAACGGTGGAAGGGTGAGTCAAGACATTTCAGTCCAAATCTGACAGTTAGTTCATGTCTGCGTTTTTCCAATGACAGTAAGTCAAGTTCTGTTAGTGAGCTGTCATAGTTCGTGTAGTTGGGGCCCAATATTATTTTCAGAGCCCTTTTTTGAACCGACTCAATTTGAGCAGATTGTTCCTTGGTCAGACCGGGGTGCCAAGCGGGACAAGCGTATTCTAGGCAAGGTCTAACATAGCTACAGTATACAACTTTAAGAATTTCTTTTGGTATTCCAAACCTTTTCAGCTGTGAAAACGAACGAAGCAGAGATCCACCTTTTTTCGTCAAATTTTCCACATGTGTATTCCATTTGAGGTCATCGTCCAAGTAAATACCAAGTATCCTAACAGTTTTAGTTACATTTAGTTCAGTAGGGGTCACAGATAGGTTGTCAGTTTTCAGAAACGAAAAAGTCATGGATGTACTTTTTGTTTCACTAACAGCCAGTTTCACTTGAGCTAGTTCAGTTTTAAGATCATTAAATATGCCAGTCAAGTCGGTTAGTTGTGGCGTTTGGGTTTTGAGTCTTAAAGATAATGCTGTCAGGTCGTCTGCAAACTTAAAACGCTCACGTACGGTGACTAAAATACGGTTAAAAACTATGAGAAATGAAAGCGGGCCTAGCTTTGTGCCTTGCGGCGAACCACAAAAAATATCTTGGAATTCAGACGTCTCTCGACCAGAAAGTTGCACACATTGCGATCTACCAGTTAAAAAGCTTGCTAACATACGAATAATGAACTGGCGGGCACCCATGAGCTTAGCTTCATCTAATGCAGTTTTATGGTCTAGACTGTCAAACGCCTTTACAATGTCAGCAACGATTGCCTGAACAAATGCTCCATCTTTTTCAAGGTGTCGAAGAATTGAATCTAACATAGAAACTAGGTAGTGCACCGTACTATGGCCGGGCCTGAAACCAAATTGCTGGGGGTCGATTTTATCCTTAATATCTTCGAATAAAAACTCAAAAATAAAACTTCAAACACTTTAGACAATGCAGGCGTTTTTGAAATTGGCCTTAGATCTGTAACGTTCTTAGGGGTCTTACACTTTGGTATAGGTTAAACTTTAACAAGGAAAAGTGACGAGTGTCTCCTCAGAGACCCGTTGTATTGTGAACTGAAATCGACCTAAGATTAAGACAGTAACCGACAATCAATGAATAACCCTGTTAGCAAAGGGCTTACGGGGGTAAATATTGGAGATTAAAAAGCAAACAAAACTGTGGAATGGAAAATAAAAGATTACGCCCAGGGGTAAATACACACATGCTGAATCCATATCTTAACTTGGTTTTCTCTGATGATTAGCTATTGTCCTTATTCTGTTTCTAAATCTTAATAGTAAAAATGTTCAAGGAGTCTGGCGAAGACCGGATATCCAAAAGTCCAAATTGTCTGGATCAAATATTAAATTTTGGGACCCCATCGAAACCTTTGGTCTTGTTAGAATTGTTCAGGACGGCAAAAAAGCGATTTTTAGACCATTGTAAAGGCAGATATGACGACTTAGCCATAATACTCATATCTCAACTTCTATGCGTCGTACAGAAGACCAAAAGACGCGTCTTTCCTTCGGCTATAATGAAATTCAATAAAACATACTTCGGAAAATATGTCAGATACGACCTTTTGGTTGTCCCAGGACAGTATATACGCACAATTAAATGTGACATGATGGTCCTAATGTAAAACTATTGGCGTCCAAATAATTTAAAACTAACGACTTTAAAACACTTCTTGGTTGGTTGGTTTCTTCTCTAAGGTTTGACACTAAACTAAAACTAACGAAACATTACATTACTAAAATAAAACTAATTAAAACAGCACGTAGCGCCCTCGGCCGGAGTGCGATGTCTGGTTTGGAGAAAACCATCCAAAGCTTCCCGCGGTTTACCCTAGATTCCTCTAGGTTGTCTGCGGCTAGCCTTGCAGAACCGCAAAACAGGTTCCGTCGACTATCGAGGGCCTCGACGGAGATTCCATCTCAGGGCCCAAAGTTCAAAGTTCAACGACTTATCCACTGACCTGTCGAGGTTTCAGGCTCAGCGAAATCAGAGTTATGTCCATTACGTTCAAGGGAGGAAAGAAATGTTGCTTTTCTTGCATTCGCTTTTGCCAAGTGCTGACGGATTTTGTGCTTTTGTGATCTTTGTACGTAAAGGACTAAGGGTATGATGTATTATTTTATTTATTTATTTATCACCCGTCATTTCAAACAGAAAATGGACGGAGTACAAAAACGAAAAGAAAAAAACAAAACAAAAGCAAAACGTAACACTTTCATATGAAACACACAAGAAATCGACAATTACAAACTGAGACTCTCTGACTGAGTAAAAACTGAACACCAGTACATACATATACACTTAAACTCTGAGAATTTGGGACTGGATTTTTGAGTTGTACTTGCTAATCAGGTTAGAGATAGCAAGCTCAGGGTCTCTTATGTTATATATTTTCATCATTTTGGTGTTTCTTGTCCAAGGCGGGAGCCGAAGTAAGTTTTTGGAGAATCTGAAGAAAGTGGAACGGAGTTTATTTTTTTCACTAGTTGAGAATATCTGCCAGAAGGGAGCTAGGTAAAGAAATTGGGGTATTGCAACGGAGTTAGTAACGGAGGAAGCTAGTATTTTTCGGTTGAAACGGGTTACATTCTTTACAAGTAGAGCATAGGAAGCGCATATTTTTGTTTCAAAATGTTCAGAAAGAAGCCGGCGGGTGTGTTTTAATGACGAGCCGATGGGGAGACCAAGGTAAACAATGCTCTCAACGGGTTTTACATTGATATCACCAAGAGCAATGGAGGGAAAGGGACCTTCAGCTTTCCAATTAAATAGTACCGACGTCTGACTTAGCCGAATTAAATTCAAGACCTTGATGAACGTATTTGTTTTGAATATTTTTAAAATTTTCTTCTACCCGTTTGATTGACCTGCTTAAATTAAAAATATCGTCGGCATAACATACGAGAGAAATGTCAATGGCTTGGAGAACACATGAACAAAGACATGAAGATTGCGCTTCTAGGACACTATTATTGAACAATGTTGGCGAGGAGATCGCCCCCTGACGAGTACCCTTACGAACTGGGACCGGACGACCGCAATGACAAGGGTGAGGTGACCGTGTTAAATTTTGAGGCAACTTAAGCCTTACTCGGAGCCGCGAGTACATAATCCGCAAAGACATTATTACAGAGCGATTTACACCTCGCTTCGCCGCATGCAAAAGTATGGCAGCGTGAATCAAAGAGTCGAAAGCTCGACGAACATCGTGACCGGCTAAGACCAAACTTTCCCCGGAATTTTCGGCATCAATCAGCGCTGATGCTACCACGGCAAGTGCATGCGTGCAGCCGATACCTGGTTGAAATCCGAACTGTGAAGGGGGGACATAGCACTTATTACTCAACTCATCAATAAATAACAATTCATAAATTTTACACAAAGTCGTGGACACTATAATTGGACGGAAGTAAGCTCATCGACGGCTAAAAGGGCCATATAAACTTAAAAAAATAAATAAAAAAAAACAACAACACGAGCTACGAGGTCATATGGCACTTGTTACGAGAGTGTTGCAAGATAGTAGATGAGAATGCAACAAAATACCCCCTTCAACCCCCCTCGGTTTGGCCCTAGAAATAGGATATCTAGTTTCACTTGAGTCACAGCATTTCTTGCATCGCAACGGATCATATAGGTCAAACTACTTTTCTACGTTCTAAGTTTAGACTCACTCGTTCGATCCCTAGAAGTACGCGCATGCCACACTATTCCAGTACCACCCTCCAAGTCCCCCTGCAGCGGCCGAATCTGGTTCGGAATTCAGTTTCACTGGAATATGAGGTTTTTTCGTGAAATTCCGGTACCCCCCCCCCCCCACACACACCGTGGTCGGATCGGTCCGGACCCTAAATATGTCATTTAGGGCATCTGATCTCTCTACTTTCTAAGTTTCATTCAAATCGCTCCACTCGTTTGACCCCTATGCAAACCACAGAGTTTCCGAGGCTCCCCTCACTGTGTCCGAATACGACTCGGACACATAAACTTCGCATCTCTGACATCTTCTCTTCCCGCCCATCAAGTTTGACTTAAATTCGAGCATATCTTCAAATTTCCGGTTCCCGCTTCAGCCTCCTCGTACCGTGGCCGGATCCGGTCCGCACGCCAAATAACAAATCTAGGCCGCATAAACTCGGCACTGTCCAACTTGCATTCCATTCGGCTTATTCGTTTGTTTTTCTGTACGTCAAAAAGTTTCCGGACCCTCCCCCTCCCCCCCCCCCCCCCTTATTCCCCGAACCATGGCTGCACGTGGTCTGGACACATATTTTGGATATCTAGGTCATCTGTTCTCATCACCCATATAAAGTAGCATTCGATTTGTTCCACCCGTTCACAACCTACGGAAGTCAGTAATTTCCAGATTCCCCTTATCTAAACTCCCTAAAAAATGAAAGGATCCAGGAACAGAAGCCTATTTGGTCGGGTCACTAATATGCCTGTCAAGTTTCATCGTCCTTAGCACATCCTGGAACTGTTCTAACTCGCGACCATGCGGAATTTCGGGAAACCCCCTCCAACTCGCCCCAGAGAGACACAATAGGATCTGGTTCTGTCAAGAACGTATCTAGGGCTTATGCTTGTTCTTCCCACCAAATTCCCTCCCAATCCTTCGACTCTAAGCGTTTTACGAGATTTCCGCCCCCCCCCCCCCACAGGTACCGGATCCGGTCGTGGAGCATCTGAGGCGATAGCTCTTTCCATTTGCCAACTTTCATTCAAAACCGATCACCCCTTTATAAGTTATGCATGCCACTAGATTCCGGATTCCCCATCCCTCCACTCCCCCACGATGGTCGGATCGGGGAAACGACTATTCTCATGTCAGTCGGTTCGGGTCCCTGAAAGGCCTACCAAGTTTCACCGCCCTAGTGCCGAACTTGCGGGATCACCGAGTACCGCCCCCCCCCCCCCCCAACTCTCCCACAGTGCCCAAATCTGGTCCGGTTATGTCAACGATGTATCTAACTCCCCAAAGTCACCGGATCCGGTCCGGATTTGAAGTGGATCGCCCAAGACATGAGGTCTTTTCAAATATTAATTACCCATTCGAAAGTTACACATACCTCAATTTTCAGGATTCCCCCCTCCACTCCCCCCCCCCCCAGATGGTCGGACCGGCTAGCTTATGTGGAAGTGCCCGAACTAGCAAAACCCGGACAGACCGACCGACAGGCGGACAGAAATTGCGATCTCTATGTGGCACTCGGCCGAAGGACTAGTGCCTAAAAAAAATGGTAAACATTAAACAGGGACTCAACCGGAGAAAAATTACAAAACAGTTATGGGGCATGTCACCCAAATTGGGAGTGTCAGCCTCATCTTCGGCCCAGCAAGGGCGACCAGCAACGGGTTCGAATACTCTACAATGCAGTTCTGTAGAGAAAGAGCAGAAAAGCACTAGTATTAGTACCATAAGCAGACGAGTCTTTAGAAGAGTTTTTCTACTTATCTATTACCTGGTCACTCAGCTGACTTCGAACTCTTATCCGTGCTGTTATGTCACCAAATTTCAGGACATCATCTTCGTCGAAAAAATAGTGAACATTAGGCTTTAGGGCTCTCTAGAATGGAAATTAATAATCAGTGTCTCACAATTCTTTGATGATGACTTCAGACAACTAGGACTACGAACAAGTAAAAGTAAGTAAGTAATTTATTTATGACCCGCCATTTTGAAAAGGCGGAGTAAATGACGAAAGTAAAGAAAATAAACAAAACACATATATACACACAGAAAAGACACTTAATTTTTAATCTTCGGTCAGGAAGCAGTGGACGACATCGTGTGCTGGTTGGGCCTTGTTGTCCATGAGTTTTGAAAGTGATGACGAAACATCTTCTTGAATTTTGAATTTCTCCGTCAATGTATGGTTATGACATAATTTCGACAAGTGGAGCAGGTGCTTTGCATATTTAAAATAACATGATCTCATCTTTTTAATCTCCTTCTTTCGCAGAACATGAAAAGAAAATAACATGACAACTTGTACCATAAATAGTTCATCAATTCCATCCAAACTGTCCTCTCGGTCAAACAAATAACTCCAACCAGACTACTCGTCTGAGACAAATATGGACTGCAACTATCCAAAGGCACGGGCTCGGTTTTCCGGTTCAGTCCGAAACCTTTTCGTTTATTCAGCTCTATCATCCAAATCTTGTTTGTTTTAAAATTCAATTTTTACCGGATTCCGGCTGAACTTCACCATCCGAGGTGAAAACAAATAAAGCGAGCTGAATATTACTCCTACTGCTATGCAATATACTCCGCTGCTATATGCTCCGCTTTCCAAAATGTCGGTAACAAACAATTACTTACTTACCAATGTCGGCTGTTTAAACAGCACCATTGGACATTACTTTTTTCGTAAAAAATATTCTGGTCTTCACCAAATTCCGGCATTTGTATCGATTCAAGGCACACATGACTATATATCTTGACCAAACGTTCTGGATTACTCCTATGCCAACAAATTTCACCAGCTCCGCTGGTCAATTTTGGATGTTCCGCAATTTCCATATAAAGATGCCAAACCGCCCATTCAAGACAAAGAAATAAAAGCATTTCTGAAATCAGCTTGAAACATAAAGCAACAGTCTAATCAGACTATAAGTTTCCCTCCCATATTTTTAAAGCCCCTATCCCAGTCTAGTACACTAGCCCTTTTTCAGTCACGGTGCTCAAACATCTAGCACCATGCCTGAGTGCTAGACGTTTGAGCACTGTACCTTGAAATCCATGCATGGTGCATGGATTTCAGCATACAGTGCACACATGAAAAAGCACAATTTCTATTGTTACACACTAAATACCGATAGAAATTGTACTTATTCATGTGTGCACTGTATACTGAAATCCATGCACCATGCATTAATTTCAGGGTACAGTGCTCTAGCACTCAGGCATGGTGCTAGACGTTTGAGAACCATAACTGAAAAAGGGCTAGTGTACTAGACTGCCCTACCCCATCCTTAAGCTCTGAGGTTCAAAGTCCTTCCACAAAATCTCACTCTTGACATCAAGAATCGCCCCAACAACTGTGACATAATCCGATAGACCGACGAAAAGATAGTCACTTTCATTCTGGATAAAAAAAAAAAAAAAGATTTCCAATACTCACATTTCCGATAAAGGTCTTGTTTGTGCTTCCCACATCCAAAACCTCGTGCGCACCAATGCCATCAGTTTCTATGCTTGCATGTTTGCTCGAGACCGTCTGAAACATCGGGATTATTAAAATATTCACAAATGTAATCTTGCTTTCCTGCTAGCTTTTTACTGCCCTATCCCCACCAAGAACAGCTTTTCGTCCAAACTCTCCCTTATATCAGTAAACTGAAGAAAGAGAGACAAGAATTACCCAACTATCCACCATCCAAGAATTGGCTATGACATTCAAATTGGATGTACAGTTTCGAAAAAATCGACTGATTTTCAGAAAAAACGACTGTTTTGACGAAAAATCTACTGTTTTAAGGAAAAAAATCAACTGTTTTTGCGAAAAGTCACGGCGCTTCGCAACGACTCGGTTATTTTTTACCGACTGACCGACAACATGGGGGGGGGGCGTCCCCCCCCCCTCCCCCCGGTCGTGACGCCCCTACCTACATTAGTAGCGTATGTAGGATAGCGGTTTGGGGAAGAAGCCTGCCTTAACTCACATTTTATAATCTTAGGAAGGGAAAACTGTGTACTTTGTGCTTTGAATAATTCACTCATGATGATGATTTTATTTTTCCCATTAAAATCAGCTGAAGACACAAGATGGGAAGATGCAGTAACTACAAAGACCAAAAGGAGAAAAAGATACTAAATACACAAAAAAACAACTCGTTTAAAACTAAAACTGTATTAAGCAAAAGCGATTTTCCTATTGTGATCTTTTTTGTGTATTTAGTATCTTTTTCTCCTTTTGGTCTTTGTAGTTACTGCATCTTCCCATCTTGTGTCTTCAGCTGATTTTAATGGGAAAAATAAAATCATCATCATGAGTGAATTATTCAAAGCACAAAGTACACAGTTTTCCCTTCCTAAGATTGGTTATAACTGTCAACTTTTTCCTCTACTGCTGTTAGTGGTTCATGGATCTGATAACATTTGCATTTTTTTTCTGGCATAAGCGACTTGTTTACTTTTTTTGTTGACCATCTTGGTTAGAAGTTTCTCAACTACTGATGCAAATAGGGTGGAGGATTGAGTTGTAGATTTTTGTTAGGATGGGGTGGTTTTATCATTACAAACACATAACCTTTACATGGTACTTAAAGTCCTCCAACAGAGCTTTAGCTACTGAATGAACTGAACTGGAATGACTGAATGAACTGGGATTCTTTTGAACTTGTGAAGAACTGCACTAGTGAAGAACTGCATGGTTTGGCAAGAGCCAACCCACTTACCTTGTGCTGTATTACAATATCACAGGACGCATCTCTTCCAACAGTATACAGTTTTCCAGGTGAGAGGGTAAAAATCTCACCTTGTACTTCCAACTGAAAAACCTATAACGATTTAGATTTAGATTAGATTTTATTTTACACATGTATACAAAACAATTTACAGCACCTGCTAAGAAAGCCCCAAAGGGTTTGTTGGCCGCAGGTGGCAGTCTTCTCTATTCTACATAATGTGGTAACACTACTTTTATATTATTATACATGCCATTCATACACGGTTCACACATATACAACAACATTCTACTTACAAAAAACACTCACGCATCAATTACTATTCTTTTGCAAGAAAAAATCTCTTCGCTGTAGCCTTGAAGGATGCCAGATGACTCGAATTTCTAATTTCAACTGGAATTATATCCCATACAGAGGGGGCAAAATTTCTAATCACGAAAGAAGCTCTAGTCGTGTTTCTAAATGGGTGTACCAGATTTGATGCCCCTCGTGTATCATGACTATGGAGATCACTATTAATGGAGAAAAAAATTTCAAAAGAGGAAGGAAGTATATTATTGAGAAATTTATATGTGAAAATACCAACTTGATAATCTCTAGTTTTAGAAATATCAAGTAGTTGATTCTTAATGTAAAGTTCATTAATATTAAGAGTAATCAAAGTTTTAGGTGACAAAAGTTTAACGGCTTTATTTTGGATTTTTTGGATTTTTTTATAACATGACACAAAATTACTTGCCCATATTGAGCAACCATAGCAAATGTACGGGTAAAAAATAGCGAAGTAAAGCAATCGAAGAATTTTCTGTGAGACTAGGTTTTTAACTCGGCGAAGTACTCCCAGAGACCTTGACAATTTTGAAGCGATAATTTGTGAATGTGTTTTCCATGATAGATTTTCATCGATCATAAAACCCAGGTACTTTGTTACCTTTACTCTTTTTATTTGATTTCCGTTTACTATTAATTCTAAATTAGTTTCAGTACTAGATATTCGAGAAAATAAAATGTAATTAGTTTTGGTAAAATTTAATGTCAAAAGATTGAAATCTGCCCACTCAACAAACTCGGTCAATGCCTTTCTCATTTTATCAAAAAGTAGATCAGCTGATGGAGCAGCTACAAGTAATAGAGTATCGTCTGCAAAAAGGATTATACCAGCCTCTGACAAATAGTACTTAATCCGATCTATAAAAATTAAAAATAAAAGGGGGCCTAGTATAGACCCCTGGGGAACTCCGCAAGTTATCTCACTAGCAACAGAAGTAAAACACCCATTCACCACAATTTGCTTCCGGTCACTCAAATAAGATTCAAACCATGACAAACTCTTTCCAGTCACACCGATTTTTTCCAGCTCAAGTAATAACTGTTTATGGTCAATCGTGTCAAACGCCTTCTTCAAATCCAGGAATAAAGCAGCTGGAATCAGACCCGCTTCAAACGCCGTATTTACCCAGTCAACAAGTTTAATAGTCGCCATTTCAGTTGACATTTTTTTCCTAAAACCAAACTGAGTATTTATAAGAATTTTATTATTTTCAACGTAATTAGTTAGCCTGGATCCTATCACCTTTTCATATATTTTTGAAAAAAAAGGGAGGATAGAAATGGGCCTTTTGTTTGAAGGGTCATCTCTCTTACCTCCTTTATGCAATGGTATTATTTTAGCGACCTTCAAACCTTCCGGGAAAATCCCTTTTTTTCCATGGATTTATTAATCAATTTACATAAAATTGGTGTTATAACTGGTTTAACTGATTTAGCAATCTTAAGAGAAATCCCGTCTACACCACTTGAATTTGATTGCATTCCACTGATAATTTGTCCCACTTCATTTATATGGCAAGCATTAAAAACCAACTGACAATCTACTGGAACTTCCGACTGAACTATTTTGGGAGCCCGGTTAATTCTTTTCCGAGCATCATCACATAGTTTCGCACCCTCACTAGAAAAATATTCACATAGATAATTTGCGACATCCTTTGGGGTGGTCAAATTCCCCCTCTCTGTTTCTAATTTATTAATAACTTCTATTTTACTCTTTTGTCCCAGGAGTGAATTTACCGTTTTCCATGTTTTTTTCATATCACATTTATGCTTCATAAATTCGTCTTGCAAATACATTTTTTCAGCTTTCCGTTTCAATCCGTTTAAAGTATTCCGGTAATTTTTAAACTGCTGAAAATTAATGACAGATGGTTCACCTAAGTATATTTTATACAATTCATTTTTCCGACTTATAGACTTTAGAATACCCTGAGTAATCCATGGTTTCTTTGGGAATTTCGTACTACCCCTTTTAAGTCTCCTAAGAGAAACGAAGAAACAACTGTATCCGATTCTTTTGAAATTGTGTCCTATTTTATCAAAATGGCATCAACTCTCAAATGTGTAGCAGGCCAATCAAAATGTGAAGTTTTCTTGCAAAGTAGTTAAATTCAGTAGTGGATTTTCTAAAATTAGCAACCTCCAGACTAATGAATGACATATTCATCTTCAACGAAGGGATTTCAAGGTGCAAACAACAATTACTGGCAACCCATCTTCTTTGTTGCACAACGGGCCGAGCTAACGGGCTCGTATCCCTGCCGGCCCCCCGTGATCAAAATATATTGTCACGAAGTATTTTTGTAATTAAACCTGAACCTGAACCTGAACCAAGTTGAAATAATGGGCCTCCATCGCTCCATCCAAGTGTTATTCTTCAGCGAACACACTGAAGCTGATTTGCAACTAACTCCAGTAGAAAATTAAAAGGAATCCAATCAGAAAACAACAGTAACTGCAATGAGGCGGCCTGGAACCCTCTGCTAGTTTATGCATCTCTGTTGTTAGCTAAATCCTTTCACTTTCAAGAGCTGTTTTTGTGCTCCACTAGCTTTGGAAAGCAAACAAACTTTTTAGGAAAGTGAGCCCAGGACATGAGCGGAAACTGATCTCAGAAAGTTTAACAGCTGGCATTACTTTCTGTGAATCCTTCTACATTGACACTTTTCATTTTGCTTTTCAGAAAGCATGAGGACCTGACATTGACAGAACTGCAAGCCTCAATTCAAGGTTAAAACCTCTCCATTTTTGCTCTGCTATCTACAGTGGTCCAAACTAGTCATACACAAATCAATGCAAGTAACCCTGTCAAAACCTGTTTCAAAAATATATTTTCTTTTTATATTTTCACTTAAACCCACAAAATTCTTGAGCTTTCTGTGTGAACTGATATTGCTACTGAAAATATAGACAGAAATTTGGGTTTGAGGATGTCATATTATGTCAGAACACACAGCCACTTATTTTATATTTTCAATTCAACCCATTATCAGGGGGCACTGTCTAGGGAACCGGGAGCCGTACTTTATGTCCTACGGGCCAGGGAACCGGTAGTTCTCACGGAAATCAAATCCTATGAGCTGGATTCCGGGATCTGACGTCATTGACTAACGGAAACTTGTATGTGCTGGCTCCCGTTCCGGTAGTAAGTGGAAATAGCTCACTGAAACTTCATCGCACCAGCTTCTCGTCCGGTAGTCTCACGGAATTGTGTACTCAGAAGCTAGGGAGCCGGTAGCTGATACCGGAAACTGTATAATCGGAACTTGCGTTCCGGTAGTGTCTACGCAGGATATAGAACTCACGGAATAGTTTGGATGAGAGCTAGGATGCCGGGATTTTCACTGACTTAGAGAAATAGCATGGGAAAAAATCCAGTACTGGAACCCATATATTGAGAGCTAAGGTACCGGTAGCAGTAACTATTTGGACCAGCTCACGGACACAGATGGCTATTCCGGTTCCGGTAGTGCCAAAACTGAAAGTTACGAACTCACAGACACTTCGTCAATATGGACTTGGATTCGAGTCGCAAATATTATTAACTCACGGAACCCATCTCCGATGGACTAGGGTTCCAGTAGTGCCAAAAAATTTATATTTTTGAACTCACGGACCCATGTTAGTGCAGACTAGGAGTCCGGGAGTGAATATTATTTACTCACGGAACCCAACTCCCATGGGCTAGGGTTTCGGTAGTGCAAAAAAAAACGAACTCACGGAGACATGTCAATATGGACTTAAAAGAGTCCGGTAGCAAATATAACCAACTCATGGGGTAAGAAATGTTAAGAAGTATCAAGCACTACTGGAACTCTAGCCCATGGAAGTTGGATTCCGTGAGCTGTACCGGACTGAAAGTCCATATTGACACGTGTCCGTGAGTTTGGAATTTAATTTTTTGGCACTACCGTGACCCTAGCCCACAAGAGTTGGGTTTCGTGAGTTAAAAATATTCACTTCCGGTTTCCTAGTCTGCACTGACAGGGGTCCATGAGTTCAATTTTTTTTAATTTTCTGGCCCTACCGGAACCCTAGCCAATAGCCATCTGTGTCCGTGAGGTGGTCATTTTCAACCAAATAGTAATTGCTACCGGTACCTTAGCTCTCAATATATGGGTTCCAGTAGTGAATTTCTTCCCATGTTATCTCTCTAAGTCAGTGAAAATCCCGGAATCCTAGCTCTCATCCAAACTATTCCGTGAGTTCTATATCCTTCGTAGACACTACCGGAACACAAGCTCCAATTATACAGTTTCCGGTATCAACTACCAGCTCCCTAGCTTCTGAGTACACAATTCCGTGAGACTACCAGACGAGAAGCTGGTGTGATGAAGTTTCCGTGAGCTATTTCCACTTCCTACCGGAATGGGAGCCATCACATACAGGTTTCCGTTAGTCGATGACGTCAGATCCTGGAATCGCAGCTCATATGGTTTGGTTTCCGTGAGAACTACCGGTTCCCTAGCCCGTAGGACATAAAGTACGGCTCCTGGTTCCCTAGACAGTGCCTTATTAGGGGGGTAGTGCCCTCAAACCAGAGAATGGCACTTAACTATTGAAGTGTGTCCGTCAGTGTTTTTGGATTTTTATAGAAATAATAATGATGTGCATGATTATTTTACAAGGAATGCTACTAATCTGGTGACGGAGTATAGGAGTCGTAGTCGAACTGGCTTTTTAATTAAGCATTTGGGCCAGGCGGTATGGAATTCACTCCCAGAGAGTGTTAAGGCGGCTGAACACCAACAATTGTTTAAAAATAGAGTAAAGAAATTTTTGTTGGAGGGGTGAGGAGTCACGATTCAGAGGATGAAGGTATAAGTTATAATTTCTTTTTTTATTACCTTTATTTATTTATTTATTTTTCCTTTTCTTCTTCTTCTTGTTTTTTCTTTTTTCTTCTCTGTGGTATATGGGAAAAAATTATTAATTAGTGTTTAATAGAAATTAAGTTATTGTTTAAGTTAAGCTAAAGTAGTTTGTGGTAACCGCCCAGTGCCAGTGCATTTATGTCTTCTCATGGGCGGTTACCTATCAGATGGTTTATTATGCAATTTAGAAATAAAATAATCCAATCCAATCCAACATTGAAATCTGTGACCAAAAACTGTGGATTTGTGTATGACTGGTTGAAACTTTGCCAAAACTACAAAAAAGGAATAAAAAATAGCTAGGCACAAGCAAATTTCACCTTTCTAGATTTCTGCATTAGTTTAGTTTAGAAAGCAAAACAAAAACAAAAGCTTTCTTTACAAAACTGGTAGTGATACAAAAAATATAGACAGATATTCCTGTTTGAGCCTGTAATATCCTAGCACCACAAAGCTGGATAGGCATCACAACTGACTACAACTTCATCAGATCAGATGGCAGCAGGCAAATAGAACTGTCTGTTCACCCTGAAATCTGCCTGAACCAACCCTAAATAAAAAATCTTAAAAATGGTCTGGCAGAAATACAATTCCTTGAACTTAATATTCTCAACTCAGCGAGGTAACTTCCAACAACTATTGCCCCATCCACCCTGTTTTCATACACATCCAAAATGACCTTCCTTTAAACAGTCTTGACTTAAACCATAAAATTCTCAAGCTTTCTGTGTAAAACTGATAATGCTACTGAAAATATAGACAGAAATTCTGGTTTGAGGCTGTCATATTATGTCAGAACACACAGCCACTTACGGTATTTATATTTTCAATTTAACCGGTCAGTAGTGCCCTCGAACCAGGGAATGGCACTTAACATTGAAACCTGTGACCAAAAACTGAGGATTTGTGTATGACTGGTTGAAACTTTACCAACACTGCAAAACAGAGGTCAAAAACTGCTAGGCACAAGCAAATTTCACCTTTCCAGATTTCCGTATTAGTTTAGTTTAGAAGCTTTCTTTAAAGAACTGGTAAATATGTACAAAATATAGACAGGCCGGTCTAGTACACTAGCCCTCTTTCAGTCATGGTGCTCAAACGTCTAGCACCATGCCTGAGTGCTAGACTTTTGAGCACTGTAACTGGAAATTCATGCATGGTGCATGGATTTCAGCATACAGTGCACACATGAAAAAGCACAATTTCTATCGTTATACATTAAATACCGGCTTTCATATGTGCACTGTATGCTTAAATCCATGCACCATGCATGAATTTCAAGGTACAGTGCTCAAACGTCTAGCACTCAGGCATGGTGCCTGCATGGTGCTAGACGTTGAGCACAGTGACTGAAAAAGGGCTATTGACATTGTACTAGACTGAGACCGGCATTCCGATTTGAGGCCGCAATAATTTAGCACCACACAGTCGGCAGACAGCCGGACACAGGCCAGACAGCTGACAGACAGGCATCGGAACTCAGAACCCTGTCAGAACCGACTTCGTGGTCATCAGATCAAGGGCAGCAGGCAAACAGAACTGTCTGTTCACCCTGAAATCTGTCTGAACTAACCCTAAATCTAAATTCTAACTTGCAGTTTAAGCCCACCCTTCTTCCTGCTTCTGCCCAGCCCAGCCTCTTCTTGCACCTGAAAAATAGCTTATTTCTAAAATTGGTCACACCTTTCTGACTTCATCCTCAAAATCGTCAACAAACAGCACCTGTGTGCTTTCCATTTTCAGAACCTCGAAGGGTTTCGAGTTCCTCTCTCTCTCTGTGGTGTGGTTGTTGGATTGGAACCTGGACAATTCACATGACAATCATTTTAAATCCTTCGCGGAATGACACTGGTGAAACAGGTTGACAGAGATTTGAACATTACTCATTCCCAAAACGAAGTGCGAAAAGAAAACCGACAAAATTTTGTGATTGTGTATAGAATTCAAAGGCTTTTGAATCATGGTGTTGAAGTTTACGTTCAGTTATTTGTTCCAATATCCATGGGAACAAGTGACGCTGGTCCATTTGACGAAATATCCAACAGATAAAGAGCCGAACATTAAAGGGATTGAGGTCCTCCAAAAACATGAAGGTTACTAGATTTGCTTTTAAAATGCCAAATGAAAGCGGGACCCCTCTAGTTGGATAATATAAGAAATTGTTGTATAAATATACAAAATCTAAATATCCAATCATAAATGATACACCTCGACGGTCACTAGCCAACTAGTTGGCTACTGTAAGAAATTTCATATAGGAAAAGCCGGCGTTGCCGACTAGTTGGCTCCGAGAAAAATTCGTGTAGGAGTTTTGTTTGTGTTCCAACTAGTCCGCCACTGTAAGAAATTTCGTATAGGAAATCCCGCGATGCCGACTAGTTGGCTCCGAGAAAAATTCGTGTAGGAGTTTTGTTTGTGTTCCAACTAGTCCGCCACTGTAAGAAATTTCGTATAGGAAATCCCGCGATGCCGACTAGTTGGCTACGAGAAAAAATCGTGTAGGATTTTTGTTTGTGTTCCAACTAGTCCGCCATTGTAAGAAATTTCGTATAGGAAATCCCGCGTTGCCGACTAGTTGGCTACGATCAGAAATCGTATAGGAGAAAACTTTATATCCAACTAGTTGGATAAATTTCACACTCGTATAGGGATTATAGTAAATATCCAACTAGTCGGATTGTATGATTTGGATAGAGATTACGGAAAATATCCAACTAGTCGGATTGTATGAACACGGATAAGAATTTCGAAAATATCCAACTAGTCGGAACAGCTTTCAGTCTCAACAAGGATTTCGATCCCGTTAGTTGACTATGCGCCACTTTGTCTAATAGTCCATGAACTAACAGCCATCTGATTGGATAATCAATGTGTCTCTATACACAATTTCTCATTTTAGAGAATTAGTTTGATAATTCTGTATTCCTTGACGAGTTTTCTTATTTTAGCCAACTAGTTGGATGTTCATCCTCGTTCCTATAGGATTTTTTATTTATTTTAGCCAACTAGTTGGATAATACCCCCCCCCCCCCCCCGTTCCTATAGGAATTTTCTTATTTTAGCCAACTAGTTGGATCGGCAGAAATTTCATATAGAAATCCCACATGGCCAACTAGTTGGCCACGACGAGAATTCGTCTAAGGGAAAACTTTTTATTCAGCTAGTTGGGTATGTCTATCCCTCGTACAGAGATTTCAGAAAATATCCAACTAGTCGGATTGTGTCAATAGTCGGTTACAAGCTTTCAATCTCAAGAAAGAATTTTGACCCTATTAGTTGGCTATGCGCCACATTTATACGCAATAAACTAACAGCTATCTAATTGATTATTCAACATGTCTGTATAAAAGTTTTCTTATTTTAGCTAAAATAGCTAGTTCTCTAAAATAAGAAAATTTTTATAGAGACACATTGATTATCCATTTAGATGGCTGTTAGTTCATTGACTATTAGACAAAGTGGCACATAGCCAACTAATGGGATCGAAATCCTTGTTTAGACTGAAAGCTGTTCCGACTAGTTGGATATTTTCTGAAATTCTTATCCGTGTTTATACAATCTGACTAGCTGGAAATTTTCCGAAATCTCTATCCAAATTCATACAATCCGACTAGTTGGATGTTTTCTATAATCCCTATACGAGTGTGAAATTTATCCAACCAGTTGGATATAAAGTTTTCTCCCATACGATTTCTCGTCGTAGTCAACTAGTTGGCGATGTGGGATTTCCTATACGAAATTTCTTACGGTAGCGAACTAGTCGGCTACAAACTTTTCTCCTATATGATTTCTGGTCGTAGCCAACTAGTCGGCAACGCGGGATTTCCCATGCGAAATTTCTTACAGTGGCGAACTAGTTGGAACACAAACAAAAATCCTATACGAATTTTTCTCGTAGCCAACTAGTCGGCAAAACCGGCTTTTCCTATAGTAAGTTTCTACAGTAGCCAACTAGTTGGCTAGGACCCCGAGGTGTATATGTATGATTGGATATTCAGATTTTGTATGTTTATACGACAATTTCTAATAATTTCAGCGGGCCGAGGAGAGGAGCAGCGTCGTCAGCGTTGCCATGGGAAGCACTAAAGTTCTACCTTGTTGGAAGGTGAAGAAACAACTTTTCTTCAAAAGAACATGTTGTGTTATCTTATGACTGCTTATTATTAGTTTCAGGACCAATGATGTCCATCCGCTAATTAATAGCTTTTTATAATATAAAGGGCGTCAAATTGTATTCGTGTTTTTCTGATTTTTAGTAGCAACACCGAACGCTGCATCGATAAGAACGTTTTGAGTTCCTATTTGGACAGGCGTGTGTATTAAGACGCCTTATTTGAACAATGCTTGTGTTGGGTCGTAAATCGCGTGACGTCACTAAGGACGTCACGACCGTATGTAATTCCCGTACAATTAAGTCGACACCGATTTTTATGTTAATTTTCTTGGAGATAACAGAGAAACACTCAAAGGACTTCGGATCACAATTATCCTGATTTCAGCATATTCTCATCCGGTCCAAGTAACCGAAATAAGATTTCTGACTGGTTTTCAATGTATTTTCTTTTTTACAGGATCTGAATCAGCGGGTGAGCCATCGTACCTGAAGTACTTAGTTACCTGTTATAACATCCTTCCGAATCTCCTTCGTAAAGTAAGTCCCTGTTTACTTTAAATTTGTTATTGACTGAAGTTACGTTCTGACGCCACCAGTTGTCATCATTTTAAGCGTTTTTCCGCGATACAATTGTCGGCGACACACTTCTGAGTATTTGTCCTGGAAACGCGATTGTTCGCCACACAGTGAAACCACAAGTTGAAACTCGCGGAAACGCCGTTTGGTCTATTTTTGGCGATTATTTGAAATGTCTGGAAATAAAAATAAAATTCCTATAAAGCGTCAGTAAACAGAACTCCAGGCTTTCGTCTTTAGCATTCCGTGCAAAAGGGATCCTCAGTTTTATATCTACATGCTTGAGTTAGTTTTTTATCTTATTCTTTTGACATTATTTTGCTGCTGAATTTGAATTCCCGCCAGAATCGAGCCACAAAATCGATAACGACCTCGGCAGTTGCTTGTCGAATTCGAGCCACAAAGCGAGCCACACAAATCTTGTTGGTCGCGAAAACACACTTGTGGGCCGCACAATAGGCCGCAGAAACACTCTTTTCGAGCCACAATCGACCCACAAATTGTTTGTGGGAGCACGGAAAAACGCCTTTTGTCATTGTCCTGCTTGACATGCCCTTCCATATCCCGTATTCCATATCCCATATCCCCATAGTTCCATATTCCATATCCCAACTCTATTTTTCAATAGAGGTCCGTCATTGGGGGGGGGGGGGTGCAGCCACAGACTCAGTTAGCTTTTAGCCCCTACAAACGATTGGCAGATTGTTGCTTTGATTTTCTTCATTTTCGGCAGTCGCACGTGAATAATATAAAAAATAAATAAAATAATGCTAGCAATTTGTGGCCTGAGTGTCGGTCAGAGTTTTGGTCTGCCCCATAGAATAATAATGAAAATGTTGATGAACGCTGTCACACTTACTTCACAAAAAACGCAATTAAGTTTTGATATGTATTTGTACCGCCTTATCGTGTTATTGCGCGGGAAGGCAAACCTGTTCTTCCCTGGTAGCAAGCGTTCATTCATTTCAGTTGAATAGAAGTTACTGTACAGTAAATCTGGCGGAATAGACTAGATCTAGTGAACAGACCTATCAATTTCGTTTTCAATTTCATTTCAGATTTTGTACCAGGATCAAAGTAAATCAAAGCTCCCGGCGAATTTTAGAGGACCTGTCTTAACTATAATAATAACGCAACCTACTTCCATAATCATTCCATGTATTTCTAAACCCGGAGACCCCAGTCTCGTACGGTGTATTCTAACCCCTCGAACAGAACCACGCTGATTTTACTCACTTGCCGTGTTTTGCTACCATCGATGTGTATCACGCTGTCGACGGTTGTCTGCGAGAAGTTTTTCCATCAGAAAAACCTGCTTTGTAAATTGTTTCCTTGTTTTCGCTAAGTCAACGGGTCTCGGAAGTGGCTTAAAATAGCCAAAACCGTAGGTTATTTGTTGAAAGCAGTCTCGTTTTAAAGTATTAAAATATTTTAAAATACTGTAAATTGAAGAGTAAATACTGAGAGTGGTCCTTCAAGGAGGACAACCTGTCGTTCAGATGTATGCAATCTACGCCTTTTGCATGCGTTGGCCCTCTCCGCAAGGACTACTTCTTCCGATTAGGAGTTCCACGAAAGGATGTCCCCCGAGTGCGCAACGGCCGACATCTTTGTCACGAGGGCCCCTGAGCTGTGTATTTTTTGTCAGCCAGAAGGTTGTCGTAAACTTGTACACGTCAATGAGATCCCCCCAGTGAAATCTGTAGGCCGAGGTGGGAATTTAGTCGACGCAGTCCGTCTTCTTACGAAACAGTTTTAAGAGAAATGGGAAATTCTGTGATCCTTCGCTGGATATTCCCCAGCGCATCGAGGTCTGTATCGAGAAATTGCCTTGCCGGACCATGACCGTACTTGGCAATTTTTCGCGCTAATGATTTGTATACAGGACCGAGCGTTATTTGGTATTCGAAGGTGAAGTTGTGCTGAAGGAGTCCTCCTAGCCCTTTTAATTACGCTTTCGTAAATGCATTTTTGGCGTGAATTCTCAGTTCCCATTTCTCGCTTCTCATTTCGCAATTCTCGAAAATTAGCGTTTTTGCACCCGTTTGTCTGTTGTTAGTGGAGTGTTCCTTGGAACAATCCACTTTTGCGAGCGCTGTAGCAGCTTTCAGCTTTCGGTCTTCGGTTTTCACCATATTATGTGGAGCTCATAACTCGTGAACGAGTGCAAGTATCAAGTTCAAACTTGGTACACTTGTGGGTATTGGGGTCTAGTAGTGCCTTTTGGGGGTCTCAACCCCCACACCCACCCGGTTCAGAGGCAAATGGGCCCAGATTGCCCAGTGAATAATGTTCATAACTTGACCAGAACTGGACATAGGACGATGAAATTTCTTGGACATGTAGATCCTAGAGCTGGGAAATTGCTTTTAACGTTGCACCTCCCCACCCACCCCGTGCATGGGCAACTGGGCCCAGATTGCCCGGGAGTAAAGTTCGTTACCCGTGACAGGAATCAACAGGTATCAAGTTGAAACTTGGTAGGATTGTTAGCATTGGGGTATCTTTTTACTTTTTGCTGGTTCCAAACCCCACCCCCACTTGGTTCAGGGGCAATTGGGCCCAGATTGCATATTGTGCAATGTTTTTAACTTGACATTAACTGGAGATAAGGCGATAAAATTCCTTTGGATCATAGGGGTTGTGGACAGTTGAACCACCCCTATCCTCCCCGTTCATGGGCAAGTGGGCCCAAATTGCCCATGAAAAAAGTTTTTGACCCGTGACTGGAATCAAACTCTAAGCTGGTATACTTAAAGAAAAAAAGGTGTAAATACGCATTTTGATGGGTCCCGATCCCCCTCCCCCCGTTCATGGGCAGCTGGGCCCAGATTTCCCATGAGTTAAGTTCGTCAATGACAGGTCACAAGTCCAACTCTTGTATATTTGGGGAGATATATCTATGGATGAGGATTTAGTGTAACAGCAGCAAATAAGACGACGTGACGTACTTTAATCTTTAATGGACAGTTGGAAACTTGACTGTTTTGTCATATGATCGATGGTATGCCGTTCTTAATGAATTGTGATAAAGGAGACATTAGGCTGTTACGATTTGGTTTATTGCACTTGTTATTACCTTGCTAATGGAAAAGAGGTTGAAAGGGTGGGATTGGCTTGCAGACCATTCAGTCAGTGTTCGAACTAATGCTGTTCGTGCAAGATCTTCAACATCTCTTTGGATTTATACTGGCGGTTTGTTTACATTTAAAGCTTTTTAAAGTGGGATGATTACAAATTAGGTTATTTCAATCCTTGTTTGGTTATTGGGGATGAGATATGTCTTGGTTCTAAAGCTGTCTGTATATAAAATGTGATAAACATTTTACTTTTACACTCCACGTCGTTTGTTTTGTTCTTGTTTTTTAACCTTTGAATGCTTTTCCTCAAACCAAACAACATGAAACTTAAACTGTTCAGAAATTACTTTTTAAACTTTATTGTCATAAATTTAATGTTTCATTACGCTCTTTGTAATGCATTTTTGGCATGAACTCTCAGTTCCCAGTTCTCGCTTCTCATTTCGCAATTCTCCTACAAATTCGCGTTATTGCACCCGTTAGTGTCTGTTACTTCATATTAAACATGTGCCCATTGTTGACCAGCGAGGACCGACTATGAAGAACTAGAGTCGAGAAGTGACTAGCAAAGTTACTTCTCGATTCTGCAGAATCGAGAAGCTTTCCCCCTTTCTCGTTTATAACAAATACGCAAGAAAAGGAGAACTGGCTTCATGTCAATAGTAAAAAACAAATAAGAGAATTGTGAAGAGAATCGTGAGAAAAATTGAGATTAAAACGTAACTAATATGTGTTTAGAACAGCCTAGTCTGTCTTTGGCTTACAGATTCGATCTGCTATACTCTTGATGACTAACTTTTCGTGCCGATGAAAGATCGCCGTGTGCCTATCGAAGATCAGGAAACGGCACCACAGCTGTCCCCAACAAACGATGTTGATTGGTTGACACAGGATTTGAATCATCGTTCGGGTGACGTTTCTCATTCTTCTCAAGGTTCAATGTCGTGTTTTGTCATGAAGAGTCATATTTAAAATGGTCCATCAACGACTGGTTTCGATAAAGTATTGCCGCTTACGCTGGGCTCTCAGGTTTCAAACAGCTTTTCTTTGCTTCTCACTTGTTCCCTCTATACTTACTGGAATGGGTTTTGTAGGTTGAAGCTTTAAATGTCCCTTACGTCTACTACGAAGAAGAATGTTGGGTGTACAAAGATAGAAAAGTGATGAAAGTGAAGAGCCGAAATATCACACTCCTGCAGTACGCCGAAATGTCAGAAAGCTCAACATATAGGGTGGCTGCCGGTAACCCAAACTGGTGAGTAGGCCTACGGCGCTTTCTTTAACGGGTTTTGGTGGTTTAACTGACGGACAGTTGACCTTAACAGCGATTCCACAACTAGTTAATCAGTAATTTATCCTAAAACCGAAGCAGATCCCAGCCGATAAGTGCTTTATGGCAGGGCAATAAGTGTATGCATACTTAAAGGACCGGTCGTATCTGTAATGACAGTGCAACCTATTTCCACAATTGCGTTCATTGATTCTTGAGCCCGTAGACCCAAATTTCATACGTTACATTCTAAACCAGCTGCTGGCACCTCACTATTCTTTGCACTTGCAAGATTCACTATTTTCCACGCGCATTATGCTCCGGACGAGTGTGGGCATATAATGCTATTGACCCGCAAACCGGCTATTTGAATTTTGCCGAGTTTTTGCTGGAAGTCAATGCACCTGGGAGAAAACTTAAAACAGCCAAAGCCGTGGATACTTTGTTCAAAGCAGATCCTAGCATTACAGTATTCAAATAGTCTTGAATGTTGGATCATAAATTGTAAATAGTGTGAGGTGTGCTTTAAAGTACGAATTGGCGTCTGTCAGGTTGCATAATAATATGTAATCACTTGAATCTAGAAATTAAAATAGCATAACGAAGAGAAATAAAAAAAAATTGTTTGGGTATAGTAGTTACGACTTTTCGAGCGCGACTTAGGACCCGGCAGAGAGTGCGGCATCGTATCTCTTGTACCGAAGTAAACGTTCAAAAGTTTCGCTTCGTCATATTATTTTAATTTTGGGAGTCAAGTTATTAAATGTGCAACCTGTCATACGTACTTTAGCGGCTACTTCTTTCCTAAACAGGCAGTTTTTGGAAGCAAAACAGCAATGTGGTTTAACTAATGGGCCTATAATCTAAATAGGAATGAGGTGTCCCCGAATGTCTACTGCCTCCCTCTCACTCTGTCAATCCCTCTTCCTTTTCCCCTACCCCATCTACTTGCATGATTTTTGTGTCTTTCAAATGTTTTGGCTCTAACACCTTTCCAGATTCCGGGTCTCGGGTGGGGGGGGGATTCCAATACCCCGGACTTCCAGACGTTCTTAGCCTGGCCCCATTTTCGGATTCACCTCAGAAAAATCCGGACGGAAAATCTCTAAGGTTCAACGTGGATTTAAAGGAGTTGCATCGTAAGCGTTCTAGCAGTTGCAACGTCTCGAACCACCCCACCAAAGACCCAAGGTGAAGCCACGACTCGATCCGACCGCTGGGTCATCTGGTGGCGCGGTTCGGAAGCACCCGATATGGGAGGCTGGGATCATAGTTTGAGTATGGATCTAACAAAACATTTTTTTTAGCAGGTGTACGGAAAATGCATAGAAAAATCAAACTAATTACTAGCTTTATCGATTTCTTTTGGTATTTTGTTTTCTGTTTTTTTTTCTTGTTAATTTCCGCAAGTCCAAAGAAGAAAGGATGTAAACTGGATCACAATAAACGAACGCCATAAATTAAACTAAGTTCGCTATAGTGGTTTCTTGAAGATTCTGAAATTTCGCTAAAAAATATTCAGCTTCCGAGACTAAACAAGACCAAAGGTTTCGATGGGATTCCAATAATTTTAATGTTTATCAGACTTTTTGATCCAGACAATCGAATCTTGTACATTTCCAAGTCTTCGCTACATTTTGAAGTTTTTTGCTTACGGGCAAACAACTAATCGAATGAGGAAACCAAGTTCAGATACAAAATCAACAAGCATGTTTACTCCAATATCTCAGATCTAATCGACCTCAAAAAGGTATTTTAGAATTGTGTTGTTGTTTTTCTACCAAATTCCTCGTATTTTAGCAGCATTCCCGGCGAACTGCATGCAGAGCAAAAGATCTGGTGACGCTGGAGCCGAACCTTGCAAATTTTGCCAGCTTATCCGTCAAGGAAATAAAGTTAAAAATTCGATAATTCCCCCGGGGAATCCCCCTCAAGACCCAGTTCCTAACCCCTGATTTTTTTTTGCAAGTGAGTAACCCCTCGCGTAGACCTGGGATTGGCTCACAGAGCACCTAGGACTGTCTCACACACACCTAGAAACCTGGGATTGACTCACTCAAGTGTCTAACCCCTCGAGTACTCCTTTAACGGTTCAACCAGTTCCTAACCCCTCGCGTGCACCTGGGATTGGTTCACGAGTACCCCAAACAACTTTAGTACACCCAACTTTAGTTCCCTCACTTATCCAGTACATCTTTTTTCCAGTGAGCAACCCCTCACTCGCCCAGTTCACCCTTCTTTCAGTGAGTAGCCCCTCGCGTACCCTAGCAGTTCCCTCTTTGGTACACCATGAATCAACCCCCTCGCTTGGCTCACTCAAGTGTCTAACCCCTCGAGTACTCCTTTAACGGGTACACCCAATTCCTAACCCCTCGCGTGCACCTGGGATTGGTTCACGAGTACCTGGGACCGGCTCATCCCACCCCCTCCCCAAACAACTTTAGTACATCCACTGAGCAACCCCTCACTTATCCAGTACATCTTTTTTACAGTGAGTAACCCCTCTCCTACCAAGTACACTTTTTTCAGTGAGCAACCCCTCACTTATTCCTACAATTCCTACTACATTTCCTACAATCAAACATATAAGATGTCGCAAACACCCTCGCTCTCCACACATCGGGTAGAAGTAAGGACCAATTCTCCCGATCGGCCTACCCGTGTACCTCCTCCTATCTCCCAGCGGTAAAATATCAGCACATACTAATTAATAATTTCAATTCCTCCCTATCGAAACCCGCTATAAAATAAACGCATTCACCCCATGTCTCTTTCGCCTCTGTATAAAACCTTAGAGACCCCCTTCGACCTTCGATTCCGTCACTGAAGTGATTTCGACCACGTGCGCAGAACTATAATCATTTGAGAATAAAGGGGTAGGACCGCTATAGCCGAAAACTGGTCGACAAGTTTTGTGTCCGGTTTTCACCGGATTCCGGGTGAACTACTTGTCCGGCAACAAAATAACTTACATATTCGGATTCAGCATGTCTCCTTACCCCTAAATCAACTATCTCAATAGCTTTTAAAAAATATTTTATTAGCCCCTTAATTTGAAACCCCCTCCCCCACCCCTAAATGTAGAGCTACAAAGCCCATCTACGAACTTGACCTTACCCTTGACCCAAAGAATCCTCACACCAAGTTTCATCAAAATATCTCATTCTCTTCGGGAGTTATCGTGCTCACAGACAGACGGACATTTTTGCGATGTCATAGGTATCCCTCCACTTACGTTTTGGGATCCCAAAAAGAGGCAAACTGGAAGATGATTTCCTCTTCCGACATATTTAGACGTTCACGGGGTGATGTCTCTTAATATACTTAGTTGTAATAATCCTCTTACTCACCACTCCATCTTCTCGAAGGTTTAGTACCCCTTTTAACCTCCGACGGGAGATCACTGAATAATGAACGAGCAATCGCCACCTTGTTTTGAAGAGCGAGTTGTGTTCCAGTAACTTGCGGATAACGTTTGCTACCGTGAGGATTTTGAAGAAAACAAAGGTATCAATGTGTTCGTAAAAACCTGACCCATCGAAAGATAATGATGTCTTTTACCTTTTCCGCCCATATCAATCAAATTCTTTAAAGCACAAATCTTACTAGAAATGATCTTTTCCCTATAAAAATGGATTAGAATAAACGTTTTTGAAAACACCATTACTTTCCACCTGAAACTGGCGATTCTCTTGTTAGCGCTTGCCGAATATATCCAGCCTTCCTGCTGTCCGACGCGGCGGCTGGGCGCAAAAGATTCGAAACTGAACGTACCTTGGTTAAAAAGTGGGAAAACTAAGCAAATAAAAGAAGTAATACACAGAAGATTATTACATCCTTATGTTTGAAAGAGTTGTCAGCGGACAATGAAGATTCCGGCAAACTTTTCGTTGGGTGACGGGAAAACTCGGCAAGGCCGAAAAAGCGCTAAAACTTCGTAGTTATGAAACGAAACAATGGAGAAAGGTGGGGATTTTAGAAGCTTATAATTCCACATGGGAGCTAAGTATATTATAAAAGGCAGAATAAGCAAGAGGGGTCCTTTAACAAACTTGCTCTGCTTTCAGGACTGAATTCACTCAAGAAGGACAAATCAGGATCTCCGGCCTCGGACCGGCTAACTGGCTGATTGAGAGGTTCGTTAAAACGTTTTTCGACCGAGGTATGAAAAAGAATGTGAAACTAGTCGAAACAGTCATCGAGGAGCGGTATGGCAAGAAATAAGGTGTTTGAAATTAGGATTTTCGAATTCGTGGCAGACAGACGATCAGGTTTTCCCGGCTGGATTTTCTTCAGCCTCAGTTAAAAGAATCTCAACATGTTCGTGCGGAATTGATGCCGAAAATTCTAGAAATTAATTCCAGTCCGCGACGGCCTGAGGGTCTGTCTGAAACATTAGTCGTGTTTTTGTGGTATCTGAATTCTCGCTTCTCAACTCTCGATTGTCGTACAAATTCCGTTTTTGCCCTTCTAGCCACACGTTAGTACCTGTTTATACGGATTGGACTTCCTCCTTTTGTTGACCAATCAGGAAGGAGAACGGAGAATCGAGAAGTGACAATACTCTTGATGACTAACTCTTTGTGCCGATAAAGAATCGCCGTGTGCCTAGCGAAGAGCAAGAAACGTCACTGGCGCGACATGAACAAACGTTGTTGATTGGTTGACATAATATTTGAATCAAGTTTGAGGATTCGTTTCGGCGACGCTTCTCTTCTTCCCAAGGTTCACTGGCGTGTTTCGGACTTAATCATATAGAATACCAAAGCAACTTCTCGATTCTGCAAAATTGCAAAGCTTTCCGTTCTCGATTCTGTCAAAAACGTAAGAAAAAGAGAATACTCTATATGACTAAGTCCAAAACACGCCAATGATCCTCAGGAAGAAGGAGTAAACCTGTCCGTAATGACTCAAACTCAAATCCTGTGTCAAACAATCACGGCGATCTTTGGGAGCAGCTGTGACACCGCTTCTTGCTTTGTCCGCAGGTACCCGGAGATTCTGCATCGGCGGGGAGAGATAGTCATCACGAGTATTGGCTTCATCTCAAAAGTAAAAAAAAAGCGAAATTTGAGAATCGAGATAACTGAAACGCAAATTTTAGTGTAGTCTAGTCAGCTGGGAACTGCTATATATCTCATGACTCAGGGTTTCAATCGTGTTTCTTTTAACCGTGCGTGTGGTTTTATTTAAAATGTGTCACAAGCATTCTTGCTACAACAGATGTGAGTCGTTTTTCCTTGACAATCGCGGATTATAATCCTGGATAACTGATTTATCAGAGAAACAGCAAATCGACTATCTCAGATTACAAAACCGCAATCCGCCGAATCTCACTCCGTTGCAAGATTCTCGAATCAACGATACAAGAACGAGTCGGATTGTCAGAAAAAACGATTTGTCATAATCTGGATTATTGGAGAAAACGCATTTCGGAGAATCCGGATTGTGAATCGTCAATCTAGATTGTCACGGAAAAACGCATTAGTTTCTGTTAACCCTTCTACCTGTCTACCTGTCCCATCTTAAACTTTAACTTTCTCTTAAACTTTCTATCATGCTCCGCGATCCTCTCTGACTCAATCTCTCTCTATCTCAGGTTTGAAACTTTCTGTCGTGCACCGCGATCCAGTTTTAGAGCCTGATGTAGCGTTTACACGGACAAGAAATCTCGTCGAGTAGAAATGAATTCCGGTCGACGCGAAAGGATTCCGTTCGTGAAGACGACTAGAAAAAAAGTCTAGCGGGACGAGAATACTTTCGTGCCGAAAGAAATTTCTGTATACTTGAAAGGAATCTCGTCGGCGGCGCTGGTGAAAAGACAAAAAAATAGTCTGGCTAGCAGCAGTCATCAGTAGCCTACTGATGTCATAAATGCTCTCGAAACATTTTTTTATTGGCTAGTGAATTTATTTTTGTCAGATTTTCTGGTTTGAAGAATTTATTTTTTTCCCTTTGCGTGTAAGCATAATCTTGTCACCAAGATCGGATTCTGTTCAAGTTTTCCTGTACTTGTAAACGCTCCATGACGGAAAGGTTCTGCGGTCCATTTGGCCCGAACGGCGTTACATATCGACGTGACTGCGAAAGCGAACTGTATTTGCACGTACCTTTAGTTTCTTATTATGGTTCTAGGAATCGAAAGGGTGGCCATGCAAAACTTTCTATCTTGCCGGGTCTGTTTTGTCGTTCGCAAAGGCTGCTTGTTATAGAGTACAGATTATGGTGCGGATACACGATCAGGATTTCCCAGTCAGATTTCCTGCGCGTTCATCCTCAAGGTGTCAAATCTCATCTTTCCATACGGAATTGATGATGGTGCCGAAAATTCTGGCAGGAATTCCAGTCCATGAGCACACAACCCTGATCGTCTCTCCGCAGCGTTACACAAAATGTGGCAACGTCGCACAATATAAACTGGAAGCTGTCGTCCGGCATTGCCGGTATAGATTCACTTAAGCGACCTCGAAATGTTATTTTGGGCAATTTTCATTTGTGTGCGTCACAGAAAAAAAAACAACAGATTTTGCCTGTCAGCTCAAATTATTTACCCTGCAAGGTCGACGCAACATATTGACGGTGTTTTACGGAAAGGGTCTACGAAATTTTTCTCGAAATCGAGTTATTAGTGCTCTACCCGCGCTTGTATCCTGCATGTCTGGTAGAAATTTCAGCCAAATCATCAACTGCTACAAAGTTACAGAGTTTTCTTTCTGTTTTTTTTTACGCTCTTCCCTGCTTAAGGTGAAACGTATTTCGCTGATCATGTAAAATTTGAAGAATTTCGAATGTAACTTTATGGAAAACACCGTCGCCGGGTTCTGGTCCCGGAGAAGGTACTTTAGTGCTAGCTTGGTGCTAGGTTGATACAATTTGTGAGGTATTTTTAGAATAAAAGTAGGCTCCTATATCTTAATTAAGTGATCCCCCTATGCACATCCTGGATCTGCCTCCCATTATCCCTTTCCACTATGCGAATATACAACCCCGTGCCAAACCAAACACTGTCAAGCAAAGATGCGTATCCTTGAGTTAAATGTTACGAAGTACGCTCAAGATATCTTTGTTATGAAAGTTTTGAGTTTTATAAAACAGTCTGAAGTGTTTTCTTTCACAAAATGATAATAGAAGTGAGATCAAATTTAACACGAAGATACGCATTTTTGTGTAAGTGCTATCAGACTACCGACAACGTGCGGATAGGAAATTTCGGGAACTTCTAAATGGTGCACGAAGGAACAGGGTTGACGCGCTAGCTGTTATCCTCTTCTTCTTCGTATCAATGGCCGGTCGCCTACGTTCGGAACAGAGCAAAATGCAGCGGCACAGCACCGCTAGCGACAGAGAATGTCCCTACTGAAACTCAATCAGTCCTGCACCAGCGCTTGGTCCGATAACTCCATATTCCGAACACAGCAAAAAAAAAAGATACAACCTCCCCTGTTTCATCGATGTGTGCAAACCGCATCTCAGCTAATTTACTAAACCCGCAAGTTTGTCTCGTCTGAATGTCACAACCGTAGCGGTCGGCGCTACGGGTAAAGCCCGTTTCCGATGCATGGAAAGCATAGGTCTTGACGCTACTCCCTGGTGTAATTTGGTCTGCTTTGGACAGTCTACACGGAATCCAGCTACACGGCTGGAGATTTGAAACTGAGTAGGGTGCAATCCTACAAACAAGGACTTGGATACAAGTACCAGCTCGGTATTTACGAAACTCGCTCACAGATGTCTATTCGGCGCAGGGGCGGGCGACACGACGTGTTTATCATTATCCGTTTTTGCCAATACTCTCGAACCCCCGTGAAAACAAGTCAGGATTCACCTTCCAGATTTTTCTTCCGGATTCTGGATACCCCTTTTCATCGAGGTGAAACCAGAAGGCAAATTCAGACCCAACAGGTCTGAAAGTCGAGAGTTCCGGAATCTGGAAGGATGTTTCTTAGAGGCAACACGTTAAGGAGAAAAATGGGGTCACCTATGTTTGGAGGATCTACCGGGAATTCTTTACTTCGCTAAATAAAAGTTTATAATCCGGCCTGAAATGCTCACATAGACTAGGGTATGCTGCGTTATTCTGTAACCTTACAAAAGGGCTCCGTACATATAGGAATGGGTACTTGTACAACAGCAAATGCACAAAAATCACACTCGAAATTTCCAACACATTACAGAGGTGCTAGTCCCCAGCCCTTCTTGCCCCAATAAAGACGTTTAAACAACCCGACAAACACATTTTACCACTACCAAATTTCCGGTTTCAGCCGTATTCCAACCTAACTACACTGTAAAAAGTTTCTCCGAGTAAGCATCAAAGTTAACTGCAGTATTTTGCTACTGGGATTAATCTTATCTCTACTGAGATAAGATTAATCCGAATTAGAGATACGATTATCTGTTTATAGACAAGATTAATCCCAGTAGCAAATACTGCAAGATTTTTTTTGCAGTGTATCTAGGCAGCAGGATCAGATAGGTAAATTCAGGATGTCTTCTGACGCTACTTATCGACCCGCAGAACGACTGGATCGAAAAACAATGCATCGGTTTGCGGCCGAACAGTTGGTTAGGTTGATTTGACCGTTGTAGCTATTTTTTTTCTAATCAATCATCATGTTAAAATATACCAAAAGATCCCTTCTCAAGATTTAATATTCTCAAATTGTTTTTGCAGCCATTGATCCTTCGGGCACGGCATACCAAATAAGCTTCTTCCTCCTACGCTCTACAATCCTTGATTTACAAACATCCCCCGCGGACAGTGTTGCTATGAGCTCGATTCAGAAAAGTTTAAAAATTCCTAGCAAAACGGGGCTTTTTGACACATCGATTTTTTTTGCGTACTCCGATGCGCAGTGCGCAAAATAGGAATAACTGGTAAATATCCTGAATTTAAGAATAGTTTCAAAACGTTTCTTAATTGTTACATCACAGTTTTGCAACAAAATTCAATCGGGAGGTGAGGTTTATATAAGGCTTCGAAATGTTTTTTTTTTGCGTAATTTTAGTAAAGTAAACGAGAGGGTGCTTTTACTGAACTCAAAAGTGTCCTTTGTAGGAAAAGGTGTCATTTCCAGAGAAAAAGATGTCATGGTCTCACCCAGAGGCAAAAAGTGTCAAAAAGCAAGTGTCACACATGGCAACAGTGCCCTCGAAAGTATCCTCGAAACTTTGACTCTTCTCTTCTTCACACAATCGCGGACATCAAAGCGCAGAAGGAAAAATTCCACTCTCGTTACTGAAAATAAGTATAGCCTTGCGGCCTCTACTGTTCTTTTTGCCGTCTGCCCTCCACTGACTAAACATGCCGCGGACTAGTACCTCTATCATCAACAACACTGATTTTTATTGGTTGGTCGCCACATCACACTATGCACTGATTGGCCCAAATTTTGGGCCGGCCACACCCGAATTTTCCACGATCCCACACATGACGAACACCCCACATATGTTGAAGTCCTATATTACACAATGTGTTATATCCTATTTTGCTATGTGAGATCATTCTTCGGCGGCGATTCCTCGGACTTGGCCTTCTTTTCTTTGCTGAAAAATAGAGAAATATATTAGTATTCGACCTTTGTTCGAGCGTTTCACCTATACTGGTTATCGTTCAGACGAACTGGTCGTAAAACCATGGTTGCCAAACTTCCACAAGTCCCAAAACCAAAGTTGGTGATTTTTTTTCTGTCTGTATCACCAAATTACTCAATTTTGGTGACAGATCACAAAATTTCCACAAAAATCACCAAATTCCCGTATTTTCCCCAGGCATGGCAGCCCACAGCAGTATACATCGTCAAAAGCAGACTTGTCGTAGTGAGTTTGCGTCCCGTTAGAAGCGAGCTTTTCAGTATTGTTTTTTTTTTGTTCAAATTCAGTTTGTTTATCCCAAAATTCTTCATTGCGAAAAATAGCATAGGAAAATGTCAATAAAATTTCACTAGCATACAAGTACAGAATATACTATTACTTTACATAGACCAAACCAGACCAACCAAGACCAAAGGTACCAAGGGGGAATATTTAACCGAACGGGAATAACCTTAACAGAACCCAAACAGAAGTGCTAGCGATACTTTAAACTGGAAACATTGGTTGCGTTTATTGCCTTTCCTCCGTAGGTCGGTTAACCTACCTACTTGCCACTATTGACCGTTTTTTCGTCTCGCCGGTCGGTTCGACTGAGCTCTAAAAAACGGCTTTATAAGAAAAAATGGCGTCTTCCAGTCGCAGGCGCCTATCTCTCCAATGAGAATTTTGAATTTCGCGCCTTGCCAAGAGCGTAGGTCGGTTGGATGGAGCTCAGACCTCAGTCTACAGGTCGGTTAACCGACCGACGAACGGCGACGAAAAAACAGCTTATTAGGATTTAGGTCGAAAACGGCTTATAGAGAGAAATCTCGCAGGTCGGTTAACTGGATGACGGCAAAAAACGCAACTATTATAAGACTACCATATTCGAAAACTTACGGTTTTGACCGGATTTCGATCGGACTATCCATTCGAGACGAGAACAAATAGTATTTATTGATTCATCGTGTCCTATTCCAATATACCAAACTTTCAAGTGGTTTTATCGAAGACCTTTTATGTCACTAAATTTCTAGTATACCCAGGCAAAACTGTACATCCTGGCAGTTCATTCTTGGTGGACCGGCAAGGCAGCTTTTGTCACTCTAAGTGAAAATTCGCAAATTCACTGTCTTTAAAGGACACGTCTCATCTATATTTTTGCTTCAGTCTTCGAACCGAATCGTTACATCAATTTTGATTTCCGAAATCCTGAACTTTTCAATGAATTGAACTAAGTTTTATTTATAACCCATCTAGGTAGAGACGGACTATGGTAAAAAGAAAGAAAGAAACAACAGAACAACAACCAAAATTATTAGGAGTCACGAAACCGAAACATCATGGAGCTCCATGGGTGATTACAATTTTCCTTCAGTCTGTTGACAGATCTCAGGACAGCCGCAGACGGATCAGGAATACAGAACTTTTCAATGAGATGGCTGTTCCTTGTCCAGGGGGGGGGGGGGGGGGGGTGCAAATATTTGGAAAGCCGAAAGGAAGTTTAACGAATTTGACGAAGATTTCGTTACTGAAGATGGTCCAGAAAGGGAAAAGATACAGAAAGTGGGGAAGAGCCGTGGCATTGTAGGAGTACGCAAGAATCTTCCGGTTAAATCGCAACTTTCTGGAAACGATACAGGCATAGACTCATGATGCGCTTCAGCAAATGGGCTATCAGTAATTTTAGGGCGGTTTTAACTGAATCTCCGATCGGAAGTCCTAGGTACGTGAGACTGGATTTCCTCTGGACTTGGCATCCTATAAGTTCGATGACAGTTCGCTCACTCGGATGGTTATTAAATATCAGTATTTTGTTTTTCTCTTATTAAGTTTAAGTCCAATGCCTTCATATTCCGAAACTAGTGATCGGAAAGCACTTTCTATTCCATTTGTGACACGGCTAAGGTTCAGTCGTTAGCATCAGCTACCACTGATCACTTGATGCCATGAGAGGCGTTACTAGCCAGAATGTTTGGGGGGGGGGGGAGGGCAAGGCATTTACCCACTGGCTGGTAATTTTTACCGACAGTTTCTGCAGAGAAAACGACTGTTCTCAAGAAAAAATCGACTGATTTTCAGAAAAACCGACTGTTTTGACGAAAAACCGAATAATTTTCAGAAAAACCGACCGTTTTCATGAAAAAAAATTAACTGTTTAGACGAAAAATCGCGACGCTTCGCGCCGACTCGGTTATCGTTTACCGACTGGCCGACAACATTGGGGGGTCTTGACGCCCCTGGAAACCATCATCGACAGAAGTTCAAGGGGTTTTGGACTAGGCCTTCAGGACAGCATTGTCAAATAATGTAGGGCTAGTAATCGCTCCTTGCCTGAAAAAATCTCAATGTAGGACGCTGATAGATTGAAACTGCTCAAATTGGTAAACTTTTTGTCACAGTGGACAACTTTTAACCGTGCTCGAAGATTGGCATACATGTCTTTCATAACTCTATTGCCCCCTTACTGGAGACTTTTGTACTGAAACCTCCAGGGTTTGCAATATTTGAGAAACCCAGCTGAGTTCAAAAGAGTAGCTCATGTTAGAATACAGGAATTGAAATTGTATCTACTGCCACTAGTGCTCTAAGCTAAAATCCGCTCAAGCTAACTCTGCAATCATTGGGTAAGATACTTACTTTGTCGAGCTCCTGTTTGACCTGGTCTTCTAAAACTCTAATATCGTCCATGGTCATCCCGTGCCACTGATCCAATATGCAGAATACTTGCCTAAAACAGAGACAATCCAGTCAACAGATGGTTACCATGCTGGACTTTTAAGTCGTTGACTGCGTGGTCGATTAATAATAAGGCGTATTCTCGCCGTTCCCCGAGGACTCCTCGGGAATCGAAGGAATAGAGGGAGTCATATAGAGGGAGTCACTCCACGCGGACTCCGCCTACGAAAACAACGAGAACACGGGGAATGCTTCTAAAATGGATTTTGTTCGAAAAAAAAAATATGCAGTTGACGAGATTAGTCTGCATCCACTTTATTTTTGGTTTTGTTTATTCTGATTCTTTTTAATTAATTTTACATTGCACCAACACCAGAAAAAATCGATTCCCCTCCGAATCTGAAAGGGAGTCCTATTTGATGATGGCGATGATAATCGGAGCATTTCCTGTCCGTGGGGACTCGCGAGAATACGGGGAGTGAGTCTTCTGGACAAACAAAAACGCGGGGATTCCTCAAGCGGAGTTCTCGGGGAAAGGCGAGAATACGCCTATAGTTGTGTTTTTTACAGACACCATGGTAACTAGATCTGCATTCTGTCGTTTTTGCAGTTACCACGGTATCTGACGGTTACTTTGCAAAAACGACAGTTGCCGCATGTGCCAAACTATTTTCCCGCGCATTTGACAAACACCTCGGCTGCTGTAGCAATAATAATCATAATAGCTTTATTTCAGCCAACGGCCATATATAACACAACGAAACAAAAACACAACAAAAGTTGATTAGCCACTAAACCGCGGTAAAGACGCACGTCCCTGAGGAGCACCTTCCTCACAGGAAGGCAGCTTAAAACGGGATCAGTCGTATTCCTGACCAGAAAATTCTCGGACCAGAAAATTCGCTAATAGAGGGACGCTTTGAATCGTCTAGCTACCTCATTACGTGTACAACGTCTACGGGCGGACCTGCTGCGAGTCCAGCAAATCCGAGTCCAAGACAAGTCCGAGTCCTTGAAAAAGGCGTCTCGAGACGAGTCCAGAGTCCGAGTAAAACCAGCTCTGTCTACGGGAGTCACGTTCATGGCTCACGCTACAGATCTTTGGGAGTTTGTATAGACGGCGGGCTACTCGATTGTAACCAGTTTTAAGTAATCTGGCCGATTTAAGTGAAACATTGGTCACTAGGGAGAACCCAAAAAGCTGGTGGCAATGGCACTGAAACAGGCGAGTTTTCACTGCATCGGCAATGCCCAAATTTCAGGACGATCATGTTACCTCGCTTAAACAAAGCTTGCAGAAGCGCGGTAAGATGATCGTCGTCCCGACAATCATCCCGGTGGGTATCCCAAACATGTAAATGTTCGGGCAAACACGATTTCCTGTGTTGATGATGATGACAGTGAAATAGTTTTTCAGACATCACGGTCAGTACGGTCGGGATGGTATAAGAATAGGAGATACCACTCACTAACTGCAAAACGACTTATGACCGTGGTATCAGAAACCATGGTATCTGCAAAAACACAACTACACTGTCAGAAGTTTCACAACGTATAACACAAGGATGCGCACTCTCAAAAGACAATCCTAGAGATTAATCTGTTGTGATTTCGAACTATGCATTAAATGCTATTCGTAACAAGCATTGCCAGGAAGAGCCGAAAAACCATCTGCTGACTTTTTTGTTTGTCTTCATGATATCGGACAAGTGATTGATGACGAAATTTCACTGACGCACTTAAGAAGAGGCAAATAGCGCAGTACAGACAAATATAAGGAAAAAATACACTGCGCTTTCAATAATGTAGTAAATGCACAAGATAAAAAAATAAACATTTAAAAAAAAGAAAAGGGACTAATCGGGTCTAAAAAAACCTTCTTCCTAGATGGAACGCGGAGAAATGGCCAAGGGCAGATGCTCAGCAGATGCTTTTGCTAATAACATACTGAAACCACAATGGTTTTCACCTTAATTAATTCCCAATTCGGAGGGAATAAGGTCCACGATGGACCTGTTATGCTCCGCTTATGGTAGGTTTTCTGGTTGGATGGTCTTCTACTGTCTTTTTTTTCTGTTAATGTTGATTGTGATGGTTGACTCAACAGGATTTATAATCCCACCGGTGTGCGAAAGTTTTTGTTTCTCCCACTCCTTTTCTAGACGAGACTTGAACGTTGCCATGGCTCCGGACATGGTTTCCTACGTTAGCATGTCGTGAATCCCCTTCACGTGTCACTGTACCTTTTAGTAACCACCGCGTTCATAATCAGGTTTACGCCGTAAACCATATCACGCCCTCGTGCATCGAGCGCGAATTAAATTAATGAAGTGTTTTTAGTATTCAGTAGCGAGTAGACTAAGATCCAAAGCAGTTAAGAGTTTCTGTTGACTGATTTTGTATACGAACACACTGTCAGAAGTTTCATAACAGATTGCGCATACAACTTTCAAGAATAACACCTTTTCACTTAGAAAAAGTGTTATGACCAATTAAGTTTATACTATTTCGTGCCCAGATCTCCAACAACACCTTCAATAGGTGAAAATACTACACTGTCAGAAGTTACATAACGACAACAGCAGGATGCGCAGTTTCAACAGATAACACTTTGGGATGTTATATGTTATGTTTCTTTCGTTCCCGTTACTATTTTTACCAATTGAAGGTGTTGTTGGAGATCTAGGCACGAAATAGCGTAAACTTAATTGGTCATAACACTTTATTTCTAAGTGAAAAGGGGTTATTCTTGAAAGTGTTATGCGCAATCTGTTATGAAACTTCTGACAGTGCAGTTATTAAACAGCGTTTTTATGTAGTGAACTGAGACACTCGGCAGATTTTAGGAAGTTCACGACATAGCAAGTTCCAATCTTTCACTACTCTTGACGAGAAGCAATTTCGTCGCAAACGTGTGAGCGCGGTTCTGTACTTATTACTCCAAACGGCAGCTTCAGATTAGGAGGGGGAGGAGGGGTAACCTGTACCTATTACTGGTTGGGAAAAAGGTTAGTCGGGCTTACCTATGGAAGGTTGTGAAGAGCCGTTTTTCTTGCTTCATGATAAAGCTTTCGACACGACTCTGCAAACCGAACCACTTGAACTCGCAGGTCACTAGCTTGTAACACGTCATCACTGGATCCGACTGAAAATAAAATATGACTCCATTTATCAGCTGAACGAATCCGTGTTGCCAAACAGCCACAAGGAAGACGTCGACCGGATAGAACAAACAACACGATCGGTCGCACTTACCAGAGGGACCTTGCGAAGATAAATGCAAGAGCGTGTTCCACCCTTCTAACAACAGTAGCTATTAGTTACAATTTCCGTTCCAGCCTCACGAAAAGTTACTACGCCTACCGTTCCAACCTTCTCGAAATAGTAAGTAATAGCAACTATTTGCTTACCATACTTGGGAGCGTAGTAAGCGCGGTGACTACGGATCTCTGTAACGTGATTGGCTCGATTACCCGTGGAGTGATATATTAGCGAAAATCCGTTCCAGCCTTGAAGCCAAGAAGCCAAAATTCGTGACGTCATGTGTAGTAACTACGGTAACTAGGGTGGAATACGCTCCAAATCTGCAACCCGAGCGGGGCGATGTCCTGATAACAGCCCACCAGAGAGAAGGACTGATGTCTATTTGCGGATGTATTCATACAATTAAATAAAACGGAAACGTCAGCTACGATACGAGGCTTTGGCAGCGATATTTCAGCCCTTCTTGGCAAGGGTCCTCGTAAGTATTGGCCCCAAATAGGATACTTATAGTTGGTAGACGCTTCAGTTATTTACTGCAAGTTCATTTCTTCCGTTCCCCAACGTTGTCCCTGACGTCGGACAGCCTGACGAGGACCCTTGCCCAAGAAGGGAGGCTAGCGACGCCCCTGGGAGGGGAACCTATCACTTCGTAAAAGTTGTCCATGGATAACTCTCGAATGGGTAGAGATACTTTCTTCAAACTTGGTATGAGGATCCATTGGGTCAAAGTTCAGGTCAAGTTCGTAGATGAGCCCTGTAGCGACATATTTACGGGTGGGGGAGGCGCTAGCTAAGTAGCTAAAACTAAGCTCTGATACCAGGCGTGAAACAGTCTACCTGCGCAAGATAATTTCGTAAACCAGATTGGCCGGAGATAGCACAAGAAATCAATGTTTTCTTCTGATTTCTTGTCTACCTGAGGAGACCGTTTCCCAGCCAAATTACTCTCATTCAAGCAACATCTTACTGGTACACCGTTCAGTTGTGGCGCTTATGTAAATCCTTTTTAGTGTATCCTTGTTGTGCAGTGTTGTTTTGTAGAGAGTGAAGCTTCAGCTTAACCTCTTCTTCTATTAATAAATAAATTTATATTTCCCAGCCAGCTTGGGCTCAAGGAGTATTTATTTGTGGATGCCCTGCGTGCATCCAGTAGCACAAGAAGACCCAAGGTCTAAGGTAAGGACCACTTACCACTCTCACCAGTTGGCATTAAACGAGTTCGCACTAGGACTCGATGCGAACGCGGGGTCATCTATCGGCACGAGTCGGAACTATCCCATTGGGCAAACTCAAAATAAATTTTAAAGCACCTCTCACACTGTTTGCTGTTCATGTTCCAGTATTTTACGGTAGTTGAATATTTTAAAACTAAGCTCTGATTTCAACAAAATTACCCACAGCTTTGGCTGTTATAAGCCTTTATCTAGCCTCGTTCACTAGCACAAACAGGGAAATTACATAACCATTTTTTCTGACGGCGGAGCCTCTCGTGAACAATATTGTCGGGGCCATGTATGGCATCGAAAATAGAAAAACAAGGCAAGTGTAAAAAACACTGAGTTGTGGTTCGGGGGGTTAGAGTGTACCGTCGGAATTCGGGTCTCGAGGTTTAAGAGCTAACGGAGCGATTACGAAACCAGGTTGCATTGGCATTATAGGTATGACCAATCCTTTAATAAGAAGAACAAGACCAAAGTTTTCGATGGGATCCCAAAAATTCAAAATCTGATCCAGACAACTGGGTCTTGTCTTAGCCAGATCCAGTCATCGCCAGAATCCTTGAACATCCTTACAAGTAAAATTCAGAAACAGATTAAGGCCAAATAGCTAATCATCTGAGAAAACCAAGTTCAGATAAGGATTCAGCATGTGTGTTTACCCGTATAAGTCATATCTGTTTTGACGAAAAGTTCCTGCCACTTCTGCCAATTTCCTGGTTTCGGCCGAACTCTAGAACTACTTGTCCGGCGAAAAAAGAAAGCTCAAAAACGAACTCAGGGTATCTTCTTTCCCCAGTAATGAACATCTAATCAACTTCAAATAAAAATTTAACTTATAACAAATTTTCCGACTCCAGCCGGATTCCGGTCGAACTATATGTCCGGGTAAAATATGATTGTCACACACAGATTCAACGTCTCTTCTTACCCCTTAATCGGTTATCTAATCAGCTAGAAATAAAACTTTAACTTCTAACAATTTTCCGGTTTTGGCCGGATTCGGGGCGAACTACATGTCCGGGTAGAAAATTGTTTTCACATAAAAGTTCAGCATGTCCTCTTGCCCTAAATTGGACATCTGATCAACTCCAAATAAAACTTTTAATTTTAACAAACTTTCCGGTTTGGGCCGGATTCCGGGCGAAATACTTTTCCGTCGAGAAAATGGTTTTCACCATCGTCTTCAGCATGTCTTCCTACCTCTAAATCGAACATCTAATCAACTTCAAATAAAACTTTTACTTTTAACAAATTTTCCGGTTTTGGCCGGATTCCGGGCGAACTACTTGTCCGATTACAAAATGTTTGCCCCTTAATTTGAACCCCCTCCCCCACCCCTAAATGTAGGGCTACAAAGCCCATTTACCGGTTTTGGCCGGATTCCGGGCGAACTACTTGTCCGATTACAATTTTGTTTGCCCCTTAATTTGAACCCCCTCCCCCACCCCTAAATGTAGGGCTACAAAGCCCATTTACGAACTCGACTGGTCCGCCGACCCAACGAATCCTCACACCAAGTTTCATCAAAATATCTCATTCCCTTCGAGAGTTATCGTGCTTACAGACGGACGGACGGACGGACAACTTTTGCGATGTCATAGGTATCCCTCAACTTACGTTTTGGGATCCCAAAAACCATTAGCTGGTAAACGAACCAAAAGTAGAAAAATGAAGTTAAATATTTGGCAAAATCTTTTTCTTTCAGCATATCTTAACCCTTTGACGGGTTTTCCGGTCATTTCTGCTTAAAAGTCACCACATTGTCAAGAACAGTTAAAGGACCCCTCGCACTATTTACTCTTCAACTTACAGTATTTCAAAATATTTGAATACTTTAAAACTAGGCTGTGCTTTCAACAAATAACCCACAGTTTTGGCTGTTTTAAGCCTTTTCCGAGACCCGTCGACTTGTAGCAAAAACAGGGAAACAATTTACATAACCGGTTTTCTTATGGAAAAACTTCTCGCAGACAGCCGTCGGCAGAGTGATACTCATCGAAGGTAGCAAAACATGGCACGTGAGGAAATCAGCGTGGTTTTGTTAGAGGGGTTATAATGTACCTTACGAGATTGGGGTCTCCGGGTTTAGAAATATATGGAAGGGATTATGGAAGTAGGTTGCGTTAGTATTATAGGTAAGACAGGTCCTTTAATGTTGTCTGGTGTTCAGGTAAGACAGGTCCTTTAATGTTGTCTGGTGTTCAGGTAAGACAGGTCCTTTAATGTTGTCTGGTGTTCAGACTTTGAAGAAAGATAAGTTCCGAAGAATGAGGAATTTAAAGCAGCCTCGTGGCTTACCTTCTCCATCCATTTTCCTACTAGGGGACCTCGTCCCGTTTTCTGGGACTCAAACTTGGTCGGGTCCTCCTGTGCTTTGTAGTCCCCTGGCGCTATGGGATCGTTGGCAATATCGATCTTGATAACTTCTCGCTGCTTCAACTGGTCTGCGCTTAACACATGAACCTGAAACACACATTTCGTATATCTGACAAGGAACTCATGAACTGCGTAGGTAGAAGATAATGTTTTAGGATCCAATTCAATTTCCATTTCACTGATTCAGTCAAAATCTTGCAATGACGATGAGCTGACTAGTTGATCTTACGTACACAAACATTTCACATAGTCTAAATTGCAGTTAAATTACTACTTACAACAACTATTACCGTTGAATTCACAAGGTATTCATATTTTCAAAATGGAAGCGGTTTAAAATACACTAAAGCGTTATCCAAACTGGTGTAATCTGCATAGCGATTTTCCACGTCATGGTTTCGTCATCATACATTAGTTACGTTTTTTATCTGAATTCTCAGTTTTCCGCTCTCGCTCCTGAATTCTCGATTCTCGTACAATTTACCGTTTTTGCTCCTCTCGCTTCTCCATTCTCGCTTTTGACAAAAACACTAATACTCCCGATGACTATCTCTCCCTGCCGATGCAGAATCTCCGGGTACCTGCGGAAGAAAGCAAGAAGCGGTGTCACAGCTGCTCCCAAAGATCGCCGTGATTGTTTGACACAGGATTTGAGTAGTTGAGTTTGAGTCGTTAAGGACACGTTTACTCCTTCTTCCTGAGGATCACTGGCGTGTTTTCGACTTGGTCATATAGAGTATTTGGCAGCTCGTCTGCAACCAGGTATACCTGTTTATGTATACTGAACACCCGCACTCAGTTGACCAATCAGGGAGGAGGACGGAGAGAGAAGAATCAAGAATCCACTATCGGAGCAACTTCTTAATTCTGCAGAATCGCGAGGCTTTCCCCGTTCTCGATTCCGACTAAAACGCAATAAAAGGAGAATTCGCTTCATCTGAATAGTCCAAAAACGCGAAGTAGGAGAATTGCGAGGAGAATTCGGACCAAAACGCAACTATTGCTGCAACAGATCAACTCCATGTCTTAACTTTCACAGTGTATCTCCACTGTAAAATAACACAGCGTATTACGCGCAATCTTGACCGACATTGCCGACAACATTGTCTCTGATTGGCCTGTAGAGTTCGTACCTAAGACTGAACCATACACAAATGACGCGAGAGGCGTCGCTTAATTGTCGAAGTATTGCCCATGGGATGATTAGCTTTGACGGACAAAGCACTAAAACAACTGTGAAGGGAAAACTGAAAATAGGCGGAGTGGTGATGGTGCGTGTAACTGAGAAGAAAAATAATCGAACAGTATCGGTTTCAGTTCTACTTTAAAGCGGGACGTTGTTTACTTCGGTTGCGTTCCAGAACTTAACGATTGTTAACAAATTGTTAACAATTGTTAACTTTTTGCGTTCCAGGTTTCTGATTTCGAAATTTAAGCTCCGCCCACCTACGAATTCCGTTCCACATCTTAACGATTGTTAACTATTTTGTAACGATGGTTGGTGGGCATCGTTGGGAAAAGTTAACAACTGTAGAATTGGACACCTTAACGATCGTTAAAGCTGCAGTTAGCTCCGCCCCGAATAAAGTTGACGACTGTTAACAATTGTTAAGTTTCGGGAACGCAACCTTCATCTTTAAATGATCTACGGCGTGTGTATACGTTCAATGCAGTATCGATGTATGGCCCCCAAAAGCCGCCATACACCACTGAGAAAACAGCTTGCGCCCTTCCACTCCCTCGGACCCCCTTCAAAATAGCCCACCGTGCCCGTCAGTGGCTTTTCTTACACATTTTATTTTTTGTTCTCAGTGGGATACAACAAACGACACAACTAGGAAAAAAGGGTTATAAGTGCAGTACTCACATTCGGCTGGTCCCCTCGGTCAGGGCAGTGAAGCGACTCAACGGAAATTATGAATCCCTCCTTCATATAACCAGGATTCTAAAGGCAAGCATTAGAAATGAAATAAGTTAAGCGTTAGTAATACGGTAAGCAGATAGGCAGAGACTTGACAAAAATGCACTACTGGCTTTTCAGAGATATTTGAAGCAACGGCTCTCGTTGGTGGTGTTTTAATTAAATAAAATAAATAAAACAAAATAAATAAATCTGGGAAGATATCTTATTCGCGTTTTAGTCAAGCTTTTTTCAACATTTTTTTTGCAAGCATTTTATCTGCAACACTGGCGACCCCAATATCTTTCCCGACTACTTTTCTTTGTCTCCACCATACTGGCTCCCGCACCCAAACAGCCAGTGTTGCCACTGGTCGCAAAATTCTGCGATTTGTCGAAGGTCTTCGACTTCTCCGACAAAGAGAGCCAGAATTCAGCGGCCGGTAAGACCGTAAAAAGCAAAGTCATATCTTATGAAGAGATTTCTGGTTACACTGTGAAAAGTTTCTCCGAGTAAGGATTAAAGCTAACTACGGTATTTGCTACTGGGATTAATTTTATTTCTATTGGGATAAGATTACTCCAAATTAGAGATTATCTTACCCAGTAGCAAATACTGCAAGAATTTTTTTTACGGTGTAGGGGCGAGTTTTGGAGGCAAAAGAATGTCACAGGTTTTTGCGGTTCATGTCACAGGTTCCGTCAAAGAAAAGTGGCAACACTGCAAACAGCTTTTCGCCCCGTGTAGTGTTTCAACTTTCTCAGAATTCGCTCTACTTCTAATCAAATCTGCTCTCTGTTACTTCATATGAGCAAGCTCTTTCGTCGAGAAAAGTGTCGTAATCATAAACAATGACACAACTGCACAAGCATTAACTTTTTTCAATTCAATTCAATTCAATTCATTTATTCCCAAAATTCTGATAAAACAAAATGCACGGGATTGTCAAATTACAATTGGGTTAATTCACATTAAAATTACAGATAAAAAAAGGCACAAATGATTTAAAATAGCGTTCAGTGCTATGAGCGGGCGGGTTCATTAGCTGAGCTTTCTTAGCTGCCCTAGAAATACTCCTTGTTGGGCGAGTATCCATTATTTTTTCATCTTCGGGTGGCAGGATCTCACGGTGCATTTCCGAGGCAAGGCACGTAAGTCCGAATTTCATTGTGAGATCGTGCCGACGCGAAGCAAGGGTTTTCATCCCTAGTTCTTCCAGTGCTTGTTGGTAGGATTTGTATTTATCCGCCAAAATAATTAAACCCACTGCTGATCGCCTATCTCTCTATTCTGCAGTTCGGCGAGGCCAGGATTATCAAATTCTTTCACAAGCATAATGAATCCTTTTCGAAAAATTGGTGACGAAATGTTTTTAAGTTTCAGATATCAACTTGTAACGACTTTAACCTTGGGAACCCTTTGTATATCTTCTTTCATTTTTATTATCTTCACTGCTCGAAAGTAGTTTCCATTTAGGATGGAAAAACTTGATGTCTGAAATTTTGGCTTGCCTTGACTAGGGACCATACCATACGGTGGTTCTATTTGGAACAAAAGCTGAGGATTTGATTAGGACTGGGAGGGCATGAAATTTTCCAAAACTCAGGAAACAGGACTTTGTTACAAGAAACCCTGTACAGCAGAAAAAGCAAATTTCTGGTGTCTTTGCCCTTTATTGTCGATGAATTTTATGTTTCCAATGTTTGGAAAAATATCACAGAACCAACGGGAAAACAAAGTGAGCCGTCTTATCAGGACGAACAACCTGCTCTGTCATTCAAAGACGCACTTCAAACAATCCTAAAGTCAGTAAACAAACATGGATTTCTTAATCGCACTCTAATCTTCAGCTTTTGTTCGATTCGAATGCATCATCTGGTGTGGGCAGAGGAGTTACTAGCCAAAATGTTTGGGGGGGGGGGCTAGGTATTTACCGACTGGCTAGTCATTTTTACCGACTGTTATTGCAGAAGAAAACAGCTATTTTTAAGACAAAATCTACTGTTTTGATGAAAAATCAGCTGATTTTCAAAAAAACCCAACGATTTCATGAAAAAATCAACTGTTTTTACGAAAAAATCAACTGTTTTTACGAGAAACAGCGCCAGTTCGCGCCAACTCTGTAATTTTTTTCCGACTGGCCGACAACATTGGGGGGGGGGGTCTGCTATAAGCAGAAACAGTGTATTTTTGGGACCGTCTTTAAAAGCACAAAAAAAGTCTTTTCAGGATGAAATGGCTCAAAAATATTGTTTTTCGAAAATACTATTACTTTCCATGTGATATTAGAGATTTTCTTGTTAGCGCTTGTCGCCTCTAGTCAGCCTTAGAAGATAGACTTGATGGCCTACCATGTCTTCCAAATAATCAAAAGTTTGAAGCTTCTCACCGCCTTTTGTGTGAAAGAGTTGTCGGCGGCTTACTGCAAGTTTGCGTTGCCTGACTGACAAAACTCGGCTGGGCCGAAATTCTGTTCCATTCGAACTGACACTATGATAGTCATACGTCTGCGAAAGCTGGCAAACCAACTCAGTAGCGAAGTAAAGCGTTCTTGGTGCCAACCGCCCGCGGAACCTCTGAATGTCTCCGCGGATCAGTCTTCTTCGCAACTGAACTTCCGTCGAAGAACTTTTTTTTCTTCCGTAGCATCTTTTTTAATTTACTTTACTTTTATATTATTTAAAAAACTAAGAAATCAGATTTCGTACTTTACATTTTGTGGCTACTCCTCCATCCCTCAGTGATGGTAATTTTAATGTATTTTACCCACATTTAACTAAAGTTGAATATTGGATATTTAACATATTTTATTTATTATTCTTCCCCCTAATATTTGGAAGTTAGTTATCTCATTTAAACTGTTTTAATATTTTTTTTCCAAAATTTTTGGGAAGACGGGGATTCAGAAGCTTATAATTCCAGAAGGTTCCTAGGGATAATACTGATAATATGAAAAGCAGAATATGCACGGGTCCTTTAAAATCCACGGCTTATCTCAGTCAGATTACATTCGTAAACAAACCACAAAGCCGACCCACTGAACTCCGAATACTGATATTAAAAAGAAATTAAACACAAAATACAAGATTTTTTTGTTTTCTCTGACATTGAAACTGCTTCATCCTTTTGTGTTTTTTGTAACTACGAGGAATACTTCCTTGTACTATGCCAACTAGTGAGCCTGTCTCCACATTTGGGTCAATACAAATGATTTATACAATGATTTTTCTTTTGAAATAAAACTTGAAAACATAATACAATATCCTCACATAGTAATTAAGTGTTCCCACATTTTCTATTTGTCAAGTATGAGACTGGAGGTCAGGAAGTTTCCGTTCGCACGATTATCGACGAACACCTGCCGATCTGGAAGATTCAGACGCCGAACTTTCCAAATGGAGTCAGACATACGGGCTCGCAATACGAGCCCTAGTGTTGGGCGATCTGGATTTTTCGATATATCGATATTTTCACTTTCGATGTTCGATAATCGATACATCGAAATTGCTTTACCGGGTTTCGCTATAGAATAAGTCTCTATCGGCCAAGATTTAACAACAAAATTGTCGTTAAAGCATCTTGCATCATCTCAAAAACTGAATAAATAAGAACTGAATTACGGAAAACATACTGCTCCAATTTCAGATATATGAATGTGAGTGTGTGTTTTAACCATTGTATGTTCGTGAATATGGACAAATCGGTTGTCCTAACTTTTTCTTTTTTAAAAAGCCAACCTCAGTTTTTTCCACCCCTATCCCAAATCCAACTAGCCGATGAGATTAAACTTCTTGGTGTTTACCTGTTTGTTACCCATTCAGTGCGTTGAAAAATATTAACGTCACCGAGAGAAGGAGGAGTGACTCAAAAGTATGAAACACGAGAATAAGTAAGAGAAGATGCTACGCAAAAAAAAAAAGTTGGATACGGAATCGGGGAATAGGAAACCCACACCGCAGCGTCAGACGCAAGCTAAAACAGTAAACACACCAATTATTGGGTATTAGTCACCGGTGAGCTTACTTCAACCTTGTCAGCCGGATATGATTCATCAGCTGCAACATCTGGTTCATAATGTTTTTAAGGTGAAAGTACAGATTGTTAAACTGACGCAAGAACATAAACAACAGCTAGTACAAGAACTAACTTGGCAAAAACATCAATATAAGGTTTGAAGCCAAGCTGACCATTCATTACGAAAGAAATAAAAGAACGGTGATTTTCGGGTTTTTTTCTTGATCAGCTAATTATCCCTCTAGGATGATGTGCGAGGGATAAATATAAATTCGGAGATTTTATGATTTAGTTGGACGGTTTGCCGGAAGTGAAACCGAAATATCCGAATTTATATTTATCCCTCGCACATCATCCTAGGGGGATAATTAGCTGATCAAGAAAAAAAACCGAAAATCACTGTTTTTTATTTCTTTGGCAACAACATTATCTGGAAAAACTATTTACCGTAGACTTATTGTCCACAAGTTTTTCCAGTTTTAACAGCCTGGCACTCTCTACGCATTTTTCATCCGTGCATTTCTTCTTCATATGACACAGCCCGTGATATGACTCTACCTACTGACATTATTCAAATAGATACCGTAACAGGAGTACAGGGTATCCTTTTGAATGAATGGATGGATAATTTTTATTGCCCCCTCAATGGACCAAATGCAAAAAAAAAAGAAAACAAAACAGACAGAAGAAAGAAAAAAACAAGAAAAAAGGATATATCCACTCTTATCACACGCTATGATCCAGCTAAGCTAGTCACAAATTGGGTTTGAACCATTCGGACTATATTTTAAATTTTTCTCCGGTTCAAACACCATGCACTGTAAAAAGTTTCTCCGAGTAAGAATTAAAGTTAACTGCAGTACTTTGCTACTGGGATTAATCTTAATCTCTACTGGAATAAGATTAATCCGAATTAGAGATAAACTTATCTCAGTACAGGCAAGATTAATCCCAGTAGCAAATACTGCAAGATTTTTTATTTGTTTTACAATGCATTACAAATATGATGTTACTTAATTAATGTTGGATTAGTTGCGTATTAATTTGACGACTGACAATAACCAACATGAGCATTGAAACCTTTCGTGTCAAAAGCCAGTAGTCCCTATTTGCCAAGCCTCCTACAGCATGCTAAGGCAACTATCATAGAGCGGTGAATACAAAAGTAGCCTATAGTTAGAATAGTTAGGTAGGCTATACCATCACCGCCAAAACTCATGCTGATTGACTCACATTTTCTAACTCGCCCGCTCCGGGGGCGTGTAAAGTTTCAACGACTAGCCGAAATGCTTCTTTCATATAACCGGGGTTCTAGAAAATTAAAACGATGAAGTATGGCCGTTCATATCCATCTTCAGATAATGCTGCTTATCCACATTCTGGATTCCCGGTCGGATTTTCTGCCCTTTCATCACAAAGCTGAAAAAAAAATCTTACCCTTTCCCTACAGGACTGATGATAGAACCAAAAAACCTGGCCGGAATCCAACTCCCTGGGCATCCGACCCTGCTCTTTGTCTATAACCCTGGGCTAATGCTGCGGACAGTCGCGGGCGGAAGTTCCTGCCAGGATTTTCGGCACCATCATCAATTCCATACGGTAAAGTCGAGATTTTTCAACTTCGTGATGCAAGTGTAGAAAATCCGGCCGGAAAACCTTGATCGTCTATCCGCAGCATACAAAAAAATCTCTGCGGAGGTATTCCAACCTCCTAAAAATACTCAATAGAAAATACCATTGCACCCAAAGAGGTAGGATGGTATACAGAGTGGAACGGCAATGTTGCTCTTAGAAGTCACTGACAGGACATCGGAACGCACGCTCAAGTCCTTCGTGGTTTTGTCATCGATATCATTATTAGGGGAAAACAAACGGACGAGACGGTAAGGAAACGGCAGAGGTATGTCCATTCGGGCGTTATTTAGCTTCGAACAGTGCAATCTCTGGTTGACGTTTTGAGAAAGATCCCCATATCGCGTGTTCTTAGGAAACCCCAAGGAACTACTTTGACTTCTCCATATTTTAATCTTATCACAGTAACTAGAAAAATGGCATGGCTGGAGCTAAATAACATCCGAAGAGGCATTCGTCTATCATGAGTTACTACAATCAAATAAGGGACAGCCACAAAGCTTGGGAACTTCTCTACAAGCGCCTGTACACGCGGGGTTAGTGTAGGCCGCTACAGCAGCCATACCGAGAGGCATTGTGATGGACACTTTCTGCATTACCGAACTTCTCTCCCTATTACCGCGAGTTCTATCTCTAGAGGCTAATATTTTAAAGCGGGATTGGAAAGGGAGGAAATAAGGGATTTGATTAGTTGTAGGGCAGACAGTCTGCCTCTTGGGGAGAGAAGGCGGTACACTGGGAGGGCAAAGGGTCGGTCCGGTCCTTACTCATGTCCGATTTGTGGTAGTATGGATGAGAATTTAAAACATTGAATGCGAAAATTTGAATGAACTCAGGTTAGAAATTTTTGGAGTAAATGAAGGAGGGGTATATGAAGAATGGATGTGTATGATCATGGGAAATAGTTGTTTTATGAGTATTAAACAGTTGGCCAGGTTTCTCAGGGTAGCCCTAGCCCATAGGGATAGGTGCTTATAGAAGGTGTTATTTTTGTTTGTTTGAGTTTATTTTTTCATGTATTTGCCATGGCCTTTGGCTCTTAGTGTAAATAAATCTTATCTTATCTTACCTATGTTTATGGTAAGTCAACGAAAGAATTAAAACCCACAAACTAGGCACAGGCGAAAGTCGGATCGGCCTTTTTTTTGCTGCTCAAAACTAAATTAGTTTAAAGTTTGAAATATTTCCACTGGAGGAACGAAGCAATAATGTAATGAATATAAAATCTATATACTAGTAAAATGCAAAAGGAAAATACAAATAGTGTATTGAAAGTAAAGACATTTTAGTTTGTTTCGAGTTTAGCTGACCTTAAAAGGTAATTCTAAACATTCAAATATGAAATATTCACTGTGTGGAGGAGGAGCCGTAGATTAAAAAAAAAAAAAAAAAAAACATAAAAAAAGAAAGTTGACTGGTCCTCCAGAATTTTTTAGATAGCTCGAGCCAGAACTGTAGATTCATCTGGAGATTAAGAGAAGGTTGAGGTAACTTACAGTCAGGACCGTCTTGCAGTATGGGTAGGCATTCCAAGCTTCCTCGTGGATTTCTAGTGAGCCCTTGGGAGCAAGCATTCGAATGAAGGCAGGAACTTTGCTACAAGAAAAAACTGCGTTATCTAAAGAGCTCAGCCACTTTTCAAAACAAAATTGAGATAAAAAAAATAGCGACAAGCCTCTTTATTTTGTTCTTAGTATTTGATAGTGCAAAACGGATACGTCAGCTGAATTTATTAGAGCTATATTTCGGCCCTTCTTGGCAAGGGTCCTCTTCAGGCTCAACGCCGCTCAAGTTGGAAAAATGAACTTGTGCGAAAACAAGTTGTTCTTAGTAATGTTTTCGTTCGTACATTTTTCTAAATATCTTAAATATTCTTTGAGCCCAAGCTGACTTTGAAACATTTATTCAAACAATGTTCACAACGGATACGTCAGCTACGATTCTTCTTCAGCGATATTTCGGCCCTTCTTGGCAAGGGTCCTCGTCAGGCTGTCAATCCTCTGGGTCAACGTCGGGGAAGGAAACAAACCTGTAATAAATAACTGAAGGTTCTACCGACTATAAATATCTTATTAAAATAAATTACCTTCAAATACCACTTTAATGTAAAAACTAGTCCTGAGATTTAATTAATTATTAGTCCTGAGATTTAATTATTTAAATAGTTTAATCAATTAAACTAGTCCTGAGATTTAAGTTTAAGAACGAAATATCGCTGATGAAGAATCGTAGCTGACGTATCCGTTGTAAACATTGTTTGAATAGAATCTAAATATCTTCTTTGTTAGGTTCCTACGCTGTGTTAAATAAGAGGGTCAGAAATAAATAATCATTTTCATTATTATAATGAGGAAGTAACTGTCTGAATCTAACTTGATATTCTCGCATAACCAAGAAGATAATACTATAATTTTATCTTTCTTGCGTGATTTCTACTCGAATTGAGACCTATTCGACGAATCCGGAAAAAAAAATTCTGTATAGAACAATGGTTCACTGACTCGTGCGAAGCCTCCTTCACGTGGAAAAAAGACTAGTCAGGCAACTGAGCCAATTCATTTTTGTTTTGAAAGAAATGTTAGATTTCATATGGCAGCCCTCTGGTATTCCATGTTTTTTAAATAAAAACTCTAGCTAAAACAAGAAGAAAACAATCTGTGTCTCTGGCCTTTCCTGTCTCTCGGGACTGGGCAGTTACGCGATCAATCCTCACATCAACCTTGTCCAGCTTGTCAGTTGGGATAACTTCTGTCTTGTTAGTCCACGTAACTGCGAAACAAGGGTTCGTATGACTACTAAGCGGACATGACATTCTTCACAACACATGACACGGACATGACATTCTTATCCATGACTATACCAAACAAATTTGGCGTGAGCCATGATCAGTTTTTGGCGAATAAAAAGATTTATCTATCTTATCTCATCATATCCAACAAAACTGGGTAAAAACAGAAAGAAGAGCTGGCGACAGAATAACTTACTGAGAAAACGAAACTATAGTTAATGCCATCAAATCTGCTTTGGCTCCTAACTTAAACTCATATTCAACTTAAACAAGGAAGGAACAGCATTTTACCTTGCGAGATGGTAGACTTTGTAGGTGTATTGTCCCTTGGAGTACTTGCCACCAAGGAGTGGAACATTATCGAACGGCTCATTCTTTCTTACTTCAACACCTTCTCCACCACCCGTGTTTTCCCGTGAAGTCTGAGCTACGGCATAAAGCTGACCAACTTGGTACTGAAAGAAAAACATAAGGCTCGGTAAGCACAGCATAATAGTAAAGCTAGCCTCTCAACCCAAATATCAAGCTCTATGCTTGATAATGACAGCATTTTTACAGGTTGGCAGTAGCTCCCCTTTATCCCCCCCCCCCTCCACACACACACACACATAAAAAGACAAGACCCAGACACCTCCGGCAGGACACTAGGCCACTCCCAGGAGCTAAAGAAAATTCAAACAACAAATCAGATTGGTACGACTTTTTCTGAAACCAGGTTGTACCCTTACGAAACTGGAGGAAATGGAAATGGAGGAAGTGTTTTTTGAAAGAGGGAGTGAGTTTATAGGAGAATATTTAATAGAAAAATGAAAAGTTTGAAAAGAGAAGTTAAATTTAGAGTTGAAAGATAATAGGTTTAAGACGAAAGTGTAAGTGACGTTAAAGTAGGGTAAACTGTAGGGTAAATTTTGTATTAACGTCACTGAGTTGGAGGTGGAGACGTAGCCACTTGTTTTAGTTCGATCTAAAGCAAGGACAAATGAAAAAGAAGCTACGCGGGAATTTTTTTTTAAGAAAACCTAAATTTTTCAGTACAGTCGATGTTGGTGCGGAAAATCTTGACAGGAATATCAGTCCGCATTTGCTGGACTGTGATCGTCTATTCGCAGCTAACGAGGAAACTGTGATGGCAGAGGCTACAGCTGTTTTCAAGAGAGGGTAGATCATAACTGGAGAAATGTTTTCTGGAAAACTAGCTACAGAACCCAGAGGCGTCTCTAGCCAAAAGTTGGGGGAGGGGTAAGGTATTTACCGACGTCATTTTTACCGACTGTTTTTGGAGGAAAAACGACTCTTTTTAGGAAAAGAATGACTGTTTTGACGAAAAATCTACTGATTTTCAGAAAAATCGACTTGTTAAAAGAAAAAATATTAAATTTCCACGTAAAACCGAATGTTCTAGAGAAAAAATACACATTTTTTACGAAAAACTCGACAGTTTCGGAGAAAAAAAATCAATTATTTTTATGAAAAATCCCCCCCCCCCCCATACGTGACACCCGGGTACAGGACCTAGTGTCAACTTCCAAGACAGTAAATATCGCAGACGTCAACAGCTTTGTCGCTGTCCAGTGCGACTTAACGTAATTTTTAAGGTGACAGCGTAAAATGGCAAGCAAGCATTTCACAAGGTGGTACTTTGGCCGTAATATCAAATTAGAGGCATGCTGCTTAACATTTTAGGGTGCCATCTGAACTTTAATGTCTTCTATGAGCAGCTGACTGGGTGGTTAAAGATTTTTCTTTTACATCAAAAGCTAAATAAACTGAGTGTTGTTGAAAAAAAAACATCCTGACATGGTCCCAAGGGCTTTTTGGGAACAAATTCATTCATGCATCCCAAGTAACATAGGCTAAACCCACAATAATTGTATAAGTTTCATAACGTTAAAGTTTGATAGCCATGTTAAATGGTAAATCACACAAAACAAGATCTACATGTTAACAAAAATGAATTCCCATTTTTTTTCATCAAGAGATTTTTCTCTCTACCTCCCTACCAGCCCCACCCCCCTATCCATCTCCATTCAAAAAAGATTATTTTGTAAATTTTTCTGATTCTTTATATACAGGCCATAGGCTACTTCATCTTTGCATCATATTTGGACTTTAATCGGTTATCTAAAATCGTCATCATCACTAATTTTCTCAGGCCATAGAATAGTCCAACAAAATCTCACATCAACAAGCTGTGAAGAGCCCTTTTCCGTTCAGAACACGCTAATGCTTGAACAACTTCCGCTTGAAACAAATAATCAAAGCAAGTCACAGATAGCCTACTTACCTCTTCAACTGTGAGAGGAAGAACCACCCGGCTGCAAAATAAACTAAAATGAGAGAACATAGATAGACAAACATAATTCGAGCAGAAATGCCTTTAAATGCTGATGAATTTGGGCAGACAAACTCAAGAAACAATAATACCAATCCAAACCACCAGACTCCCATATTCAGTTCCAAAATAGGAAGTTTCCAGGTTAAGATTTTCATACATCTGAAAGACAAAAAATTTCTTCCCATGGGACTGGAATCCTAGACCTAGAATCCTATCCTAGGAATCCTAGAATCCTAGACTTTCATTGCAAAAATCTGACAGTACAAAACGGATTCCTAGCTGCATTTTATTAGAGCTACATTTGTGCACTGTGACAAGGGTCCTCTTCAGGCTCAAGAAGGATTCCAAATTTGTAGACCAGAATCTTTCGTTGCTTTTGACATTATCCAACTTAAGCCTGAAGAGGACCCTTGCTCTCATTAAATGAAAAATCAATGGGGTCCTGATGGTCCAGGATACCTTGCAATTTGCACCACCCCCATGAATGGAATATATAAATGCAATTCCCAATGTTCCTTTCCTGCCTCTAAACTTACTAAATTTGTGAAATTGGGCCTTGATTGAAAGGTCTAAATATTACTACAACCTAATGTTTTTTCCATCTTTGCTGAACAAAGTTGCAGCATTGCCAAATGCCTTTCTTCTAAACACCTGCTGACAATGGCCAAAATTTTTTTCCACAACCTTCTGTTGCAATTTTCTTTTGCACCTTTCGTTGATTCATTTCCGCTACCAGGTTATTTGCAGACTATTTGCGCCAGGTTATTCTTCAAAGAAGATATACAAGTAAGTGAATGACAGTTATATTAATTAGTTTGGTTACGATGGATGTATTTTGAGGTTCCACATCCAATACTTATGATTTAGTCTTTATTAACACAAGTTTACTAGGAGTGGTGCAAATAGCAAGGTATCCTGTCCTTTGAACTATTCAGCTGCTCTAAAATGTTGCTGACAAAACAGAATGGCAGAAACCAAACTGATTAAGGTAGCCAGAGGTATGACATCTGGCAGATGTGACTGGCAAAGTCCAGCTCTGGTGTACCGAGTGAATAGTGAATTCAAGTGTTGTAGCCTACCCAAGGGAGAACCAAGCCTTTCTTTACTGGGGGGGGGGGGGGGGGGGAACCTGGTAAAATTGACGGAATCTGTACCTGATTTTTACCGAATTTATTATTTCTTTCTAAAAACACAGGGAGTTGCCTCCAAGAAGCTACAATGTAAAAGGTGCAAGGTGCACATTAGTGATTTTTCTACTGAATGTCAGGAGTCATTCCATCTTTGGTCATTTCTGTTTCTTCCGAGTTCGTAGTTATCAAAGTATGTTTTTTCCTTTCCGTCGTTTCTTGTTTTTTATTCTGTTTTTATTCTTTTTCATTTCTGTTTCTTCCGAGTTCGTAGTTATCAAAGTATGTTTTTCCTTTCCGTCGTTTCTTGTTTTTATTCTGTCTTTTCTGGGCCTCGCCCAGTTTTATTGATGATGATGATGATGAGTATGTCCAAAATCCAAGTCTAAGGAAAAAATTTGGCACATTTTCATGCTCTTCCACTTCTGTTTTTCCAGGGATACGCCATCACTAGCCTTTTACCTTTGGGTGACGAACAAAAAACGGAGTTGCTGCAAGCGACAAGAAATTTAAAGATCCGCAATTTACAGTAAACAAAAGTAGGCTAGTTTTCACATCAAACGAATGTGCTTGTTCCTGAAGTACCGCAATCATTAGAAGTAAAAGTTAAGTAATGAATGGCAACCAGCTGAAGCTACCGTTAAATGGTAAAGAACAAGAGCTAAATAAATGCCACTTTAATTACAAAACCGAAAAATATGGAACAGATTGGGAGCACCATGACAACAGAATTTCGTAATGGAACTACACTCTGTTAGAACCACTGAAACAAAGGAATGTGGCAAGTCTAGTAATAGATACAGACTAATTAACAATCCAGTGAATTACCGAACTCGGTGACCAATCAGAACCAAATGAATCTGATCAATCACCAAATTATGAAATGCACTGATCAAATGCGATAGAACAGATACAGACTTGAGAAAAGTGGTGAATTACCAAATTTGGAAACGAATGAGACCAACTAAACACGTTAAATCACATAATTTACGAAGGGAAGGGATGAATACGGTGAGAGTGAGGCGGACTGAACAAAAGTTGGATAGGTTATCGAATTTGATAAAGAATCGGAACCAATAAACATGTTAAATCACACAGTTTGGAAATGTGAGGAAAAATATTTCATAATCAAACCATAATTTTTGCTGCCCCCCCCCCCTCTCTCTTCGGGATGCCCCTGCCCCTACCTAGGATTGCATATGCTTTTTTAAAGTTTCTTCAAGACTAATAATAAATTTGCATGCAAGCAAAAGTTCTGACTTTGCTTGCAGTCAACAAGTCAAAATTTGCATTTTGGAGCGAAGTTTCGTTCGCTGTTCGCTTAATTTCCATTTCCAGATGCCATCGAAGTTCACCGTCTGCTTAATTAGTGTTTTAACGACTACAGGGATCCTTGCCTGGGTGACATTTCTTCGTCAGTCTTCGAACTTGGCCACGAAGTTCGAGTTTGAAGGACAAAGAAACTGTGACCAGTGACCAAAAATGGTATTTAAAGTAGAGACCTTTGAGTTTGAAGGTGACTTCAAACTCCCATAGAAAATGCAACTATAGAAAGATACAGTATTATATTATTGTTCTGTTACTTGTGATAAATTAAAGGGATACTTACAATTCTTTGATGAGCATTTTTCAGAATTTGAACAGAAGAGCAAAACACGACAAAAAAGATTGCAGAATTTTATACAGAGCTAGAACCGTGGAAAATGCTAGTTTGAGAATTCCTTTCGAAGCTCAGCCCAAAATTTTGGCAGAAATCGACTGAAATTTCTTCTACTTCTTCTTGAAGGTGGTGACGCCGATTCCAATAACGCAGTAGCAAATCCTCAGTAATTACAGAGAAAATAAATAAGTAAAATACATCAATTAAATTTACACTTTATTGCATTGTTGGCAAGAAGATCAAATGTAAAAAGTTAATTTTTACAATAAGAGAGCTAACTGAACAAAACTCGTGCCTGGAACTTTTCTCTTTAAGGAGCAGCTGAAAGTGATCTTGTGGCACACAATACGAAAAACTGTTCCGGCGTGACAGTAACAACAAGTTAATCAACATTGGCATCTGTAAACCATGTCTGTGGACACTGTTCCAAAAGATCTAAGGAATTTAAGAGCATGCTTAGTGTGTTCGCTCATTAAAGTAAGTCTCATGCTGTTATACAGGAGGGGTATCCGTCTCAGACAAGATTTCAATTTTCCAGAGAAGTCTTTCCTTCAGAATAATCTACCTGGCTTAAAAAGGAACCAAAAAATATGAAAAACATACTAGATTGAAGCTAATTGAATGTTTTACATATTAGATAAATAAATATTGCTTCAGGATTTCTAGTTAAACATATTTTTCTTTTCAAACAAGATCACCTCATCGCTCATTCTAACCTTAGCTTGAATTCCTTGCTGTGACTGACAAAATTATGGAAAAGGTAGAGCTACCAAATTCAATAGCCAGAAAATTCCTTTTCAAAGCAGCTTCAAAACAAAGAAAAGGCACAGAATTTGAATGTTTTTGGAATCATGACTGTTCAAATAAGTCATATTTTGCCTCTTGACTGTCAGTGTCAGGACAGCATATACATTTCATTTTAACATTTTTGCTTGCAACATTCAAGGTAGCCTAGTGTAAAAAAGAGGTCAGGTACCCCTTCTGTACACTGGGCTAGGGGCAGAGGCGTTACTAGCCAAAATGCTTGGGGGGGGGCGAGGCATTTACCGACTGGCTGGTAATTTTTACCGACTTTTCCTACAGAAAAAATGACTGTTTTCAGCAATAAAAATGACATTTTTGAAAAAAATCGACTGATTTTTGGAAAAAATGACTATTTTGACGAAAAATCGACAATTTTTCAGAAAAAATGACCATTTTTCAGAAAAAACAACCATTTTTCAGAAAAAACAACCAAAAATCGACTGTTTTGACGAAAAATCGTGGCGCTTTGCGCCGATTCATATTTTTTTACCGACTCACCGCCAGCATTGGGGGGGGGCGTCCCCCCCCTCCCCCCCCAGTCATGACGTCCCTGGCTAGGGGTACCTGACCTTGACCAGTTTTTTCTGGATTCCAAAGAAAATAGTAAAACCCATACTAGGCAAGGTTTACTGCAAAATATATGAAAACAATTTAGTTCATATCCTCTTTTCACTTTTGTCAATCTGTTTCAAAACTTTTTTTTTTCAAATCGATTTTTAGTGAAAGCTAAAATGAAAAGCCAAATATTTGAACTTTAATATACGAAATTCCGTCAAAGGAATAATTTAAACTTGTGCATTACAGTTAGTTTTACCCCGGTTCTATTCTGTGCTGGCGAGAAATGTACGCCGTTGCTGCGGCAACAGCTTTTTTTGTTGGCACATTTTTCAGTCCGTCGGCACAAACCAGAGGTCCCCCCCCCCAAAGGTAAAAAGCTAGTGACGCCCCTGCCTACCAGTGAAAAATAAAAACATTTCATTATTGTCAATAAGTAATGCTTTATCAGATTCTATATGGTAAATAGTATTCAAACTAACAGACATCTCTATCAGATTTTTTATTGCTGTTTACTTGTTCGTAACAACAATCAGAAGAAGGAGGAAATATTAAGAATTCAAGGAATTAATTTAAATTCAACTTTTTCTATTTATTTAGGTACCACAAAGATTACTGAAATAGCTAGATGTTCACTGATGATATCAAGTGTTTTAGAAGCAACCCCCTCCATGCCCTCATAAACTGAAAATTCTTGCTGAATTTACCTCGTCTATCTGCCCCTACCTCTGCCCCAATATAAGAGTGCAGTGCGTATATGTTAGGGATAGTGCCCTAGAGCAAGACAGCCATGTCCCATCTACTGTTGGATCTGCCATTGGAATAGATCCTGACCATAATTCTCTTGGGTTTCTAACATGATAGTTTTTTTTCAAGACCTTTGACCAATTTGAATATGATGGATGTGATAACTGTGAAGAGTTCTTGAGGATGAAGAACAACAGAGAAGCTGTTTATGACTGTACCAGCACCAATTTTGATGGGTAAGTTAATGCCAGGTTGTCTAGTTGTACATGATCGGTGGCCAAGTGAGCACCTCCTGAACCTGAATGTAGGCAGAATGCTAGAAGTGGATTTTTTTTTCTGTTACTGTCTCATCCGTAGACTCATTTTGTTCTAAAATTTTGACACCAATTGGCTTACTCCCCCCCCCCCCCTAAAAAAAACACCTTGGTACATTTTCCTGAGCTTCAGTATCACATTATTATAGTTCAAAAGAACTGAAACTGCTGTGTTGAATTTGTGTAGTTTACACGGACAAGAATTCCCCGTCAGGTAGAAAATAATTCTCGTCCACCTAAAAGGACGGATTCCTTTCCCGAAGACGACTAGATAAAAATTCGATTGAGACAATAATTCCTTTCAAGTTGCAAGGAATTCCGGTCTACTTGAAAGGAATTCTAGCAGCAGTGTTGGTGAAGAAGAAAAAAAAGTCTAGCTAGCTTTTGAGAGCATCAGCCATTAACACTGATGTCATAAGCGCTATAAAAAAGTTTATTGTTGGCCAGTTTTTTGTCAGATTTTCTGACTTGAAGAAACAATTTTTTTCCCTCTGTGCCTAAACATAATCCCGAGTCCAAGACCGGATTCTGCTTAAGTTTTCCTCTGTTTGTAAACGCTGCATAAGCTTGATAAATCCCCCAACTGAATGATAAATGGTTCTAGGACAGTGGAATAGAATATGGCTACACATGAATCAATCTTCGTCAAAAATGACTTGCCTGTTGTCAGTGTTTTAGTACTGTTAATATGAAGAGAAGTTGAGATAACCCAGTGAGAAACTTCTATGACAGAATACAATGTGTCCAAATATGACTTTCTGTTTTAGGATGATCGCTATGATGAGTCCAGAAGACAGCTGGGTTGCTAAATGGCAGCGAATCAGTAAGTAGAATGTTTTGAGATATGAAATGTAGTTTCTGCTGGCATTCCAAAATGCTTTTAGGGTTCCCCGACGTTAGTTACAGGATTTATCCATCCCCGACCTCGGGTAAGCACGGTAACTCTCAATCGGCTGAAGATAACTTTTGCAAAATTAGTGTGAGGGGCCTTTGGGACAAGTGAAGTTAGTAGATTGTCGGGTGGTGGAGTTTAAAAATGGTGTTGATAATAATCGTAAGTTTGGTTGTGTAACCACGAAAGTTGATTTGTAAAATACATTATTTGTCTAGACTATGGATAAAACAAAACAAAAAAAAATCTGTTTATGTTCAGCAGTGTGATAAATATAGGGGTAAGAAGACATGCTAATGCGCAGTCGTTGGATCGTTAGTAACTGGAATGTGGCGGAGTCTAGAATTTTGTGGTACAAATAGTACAATGGTTGAATCGGTGGGCATGCCGGTAACAACATTAAAAACATGCTGATTCTATGTGTTTATTTCGAACCGGACTAACAGTTTGATCGGGATCATTTGAAGTCCGGAAATGTGGTAGAACATAAAATTTTTCGATCAAGTTGATTAGAGGTTTCTGACTAGATCGATAAGATGATCGGAATCCTGAGGTTGCCGGAAATTTGGTTCTACACCAATTTTATTGACGATAATATCGAAGAAGCGTGAATCCGTAGTTAATCGATAAAGTTTAATTGAAAAGCCAGCTTACTTTTGGGATCCCAAAACGTAAGTGGAGGGATACCTATGACTTCGTAAAAGTTGTCCATCTATCCGTCCGTCTGTAAGCACGATAAGTCTCTATGGGAATGAGATATTTTGATGAAACTTGGTGTGAGGATCCTTTCCATCAAGGGAAAGGTCAAGTTCGTAGATGGGCTCCATAGCTGTGTATTTAGGGGAGGGGTTTCAGATGGGTGCAATAAAAATGTTAAAGGGGTCTGACGATCTGCGAAATCGGATTGTCTGGATCAATAGTCCAACAATATTGCATTTTTGGGATCCCATTGAAACCTATGATCTTGTTATATCTTGGATTTGAACACAATGAATTATTTTGACTCTGGCACGTGATTTTTTATTTTTTCATCTTGGGCTCTAGTAGTTACGTTGAGAACATGCACTGCTAGCTCTCCAAGACGAGTCGTTTACCCCAACGAGGAGAATTTGAATTCCAACAAAGGCTTGCGTTTCAGTGGCTAATCAAGCAAGCTTAGGAAATGTTCAGTTCTTGATTATAAGGTCACTTCTGAAGAAATTTTGGTGTACTGACCCCATAAAAAATTGTTTTTCGGCAAATGTATACCATTTTAGTTGCTAAATATTAAATAAATATAGAGGTACAAGCACATAAAGGCATTTCAGATCCGAAAGAAAAAGTTCATTCGATGAAAAAGAGCAACGAAGTAACAAATTTACGTCGGGTCTTCAAGCATATTTAAATGAATAAGTGATGGGTAACTAGAGGTTCGTATTTCAGCACTATTCGGTTAAACTTTAAAGGACCTGTCTTCCCTATACGTCCTTCGTAAAATCCGACGACGAGTTGCCGCCAGACGCACTAGAGGAACAATAGCAATCACACGTGAGATCGGGGGATAAGTTATGTGACGGGTGAATAAGCGATTAGGCTTTCGCTTAGCCCCGTTGAAAAGTCAGCCAACACTCGGCACTGAAGTCGGAAGCCAGAAATGACAAACATGATGACGCTTGACAGAACAGAGTTGGGTAAAGCAAAAAGAGGGGAAGAGTCATTTTATACAGTTTTAAACATGGTTAGGCTTAAGAGGAATTGAAAATAGCAAAACAAACCTGGATAAAAGTACACCAAGAAGTAACGGGCGTTGTTTTCTTTACGATAGCGGACCTAGCGGCCAAAAAGAACTAATCCGAGAGGAATTTTATGAGGGGCGTATCCTGCCTTTCATATTATCCTTATCTCCCTTATGGGATACTGAAATCCCCGCCTTTCGCCGTTGTTTCGTTTTGTAGCTACGACGTTTTAGCGCTTTTTTGACCTAGCCGAGTTTTGACAGGCACGCAACACGAACTTCGCCGAAAGCTTCAAGGTCCACCAGCGACGCTTTCACAAATAAGTGCATGAGAAGCTTCAAAGTATAATTTTTCATTTTGGAAGACATAATAGACCATCAGGGATGCCTTCTGTTTTGGACTACTTTTGTTTTGCTTGGTTGTGCCACATTCTGGGATCTCAAAACGCAAGTGGAGGGATACCTATGACATCGCAAAAGTTGTCCGTCTGCTAGCACAGTAGTTGCGTTTTTGCTGATACCATGGTATCTGTTACCACGGTCTAAAGTCGTTTTTGCAGTTATCGTGGTATCTGATACCACGGTCAAAAGGCGTTTTTGCAGTTATCGTGGTATCTGGCCAGTTATCGTGGTATCAGATATTCAGATACTACGGTCCGACCGTGGTAACTGGTTGTGGTATCTAAAAGGTCCTCTCACTTTCATCAAATTTTGTCAGATTGGTGAGAAAGAAATTTAGCACTCAGTGATGTAACTGGATATCTGTTTTTTTTTGGGATGACTTCGAAAAGTGCAATTTCGACAATAGTCGTTTTTGCAGAGCACCGTGTATCAGATACCACGATAACTACAAAAACGACTAATTGCAGATCCAGTTACCGTGGTAACAGATACCATGGTATCAGCGAAAACGCAACTAATAACTCTCGAAGGGAATGAGATACCTTGATGAAACTTAGTGTGAGGATTCCTTGAGTCAAGGGAAAGGTCTAGTTCGTAGGTGGGCTCTGCAGCCCTACATTTAGCGGTCGGGGAGGGGTTCAGATTAAGGGTCAAACAAAATATTTTTAAACAGCTAATGAGATAGTCGATTAAGGGGTAAGAAGACATGCTGAACACGATTATGAAAACCATTTCTCTTTGGACAAGTAGTTCGCCCGGAATCCGGCCAAAACCGGAAAGTTGTTAAAAGTAAAAGTTGTATTTGAAGTTGATTAGATGTGCCGTTTAGAATTAAGAAAACATGTTGATCACTTATGTGAAAATCATTTTTTACCCGTACAAGTATTTCGCCCGGAATCCGGCCAAAACCGGAAAATTTGTTAAAAGCAAAAGTTTTATTTGAAGTTGATTAGATGTCCGATTTAGGGGTAAGAAGAGATGCTGAATCCGTATTTATAAATTAAAGTTTTATTTGAAGTTGATTAGATGTTCTGTTTAAGGGTAAGGAAATACGCTGAATTCATTTTTGAGCTTTATTTTTTTGCCGCACAAGAAGAAGCCGAAACCGGGAATTTGGCAGAAGTAAGGCAGGAAGTTTCGATCAGTTCCGTCAAAATAGATATGACTTTAAACACACATTGAATCCATATCTGAACTTGGTTTCCTGGTGTTCTCAGATGTTAGCTATTTGGCCTTATTATGTTTCTAAATTTTAATAGTAAAAATGTTCAAGGATTCTGGCGAAGAAAAGACCCAGTTGTCTGTATAAAATATTAAATTTTTGGGATCCCATTGATACCTTTGGTCTTGTTAACCAAGCCGCGTTCAGTTTTCAAATATTTTGCGTCCAGCCGACGCATCAGAGAGAGGGAAGGCTGGATAGAGCGGACAATCACTAATTTCTCGTGGAAAGTAATGGTATTTTTGAAAACGATATATCTGAGCCATTTTATCGTGAAAAAGTCATTTCTGGTTAGAGTTGTGCTTTAACACGTTGTCAACCCCGTAGACGCCAACTGTCTATTAAGTTTGGTGTCAAATATTGGAAGACCCCATCCATCGTCACATAATTCTCCTCCCCACATTCCTAGCCGTGCACGCCCATAGGTAGCCTACAACCCATGGGCGGTACGAGATAAGTTTTGTACCCTCCTTTGTATTTTTTCAGCGCAAAAAAAAAATGTTGGTTAGTTTTTTGAAGTTTGGTGTTTAAATTGTTGCAATTTTTGTCTTTGTTTAATTACTGAATTGCTTGACTATGTAAAAGTGTGATTGTCTGTAGCATGCCTGACAAGAGGACAATTATTCGATGTTTTGTTAATATCATACGAAATGTTTATGAACAATAAAAACTGAATGAAAAGACATACAAACGCTAATTCTCTGCTTGTTTCCTCACCGTACTTTCGTGTTGCAGATCGACTGAGCAAGGGAGTTTACGCCGTCAGTGTTTCAGGACGTCTTCCGCCGTCATACATTCGAGAGATGAAGAGCCGTGGTTTCGTTTATAGATCCAGGGACACAAGTCAAAGGACTTAACGCTTCTAACGATCTTCGCGCGTGGCAGACTATGCTGTCGTACTTTTTGTATGGTTTCGAATCTTGATGAATTAAACGTTTTCTAAGAAGCTTTTTTTGTGAAGAGGTACAGGCCAGCGTACTTAAAAGCTCCCAAAAGGTTGTAGCGTCTAAAAAATAATGCTGTTTTTATGTGTGGTTTCTAATCATGATCATTTTTCTAGGGTAAGAAAGATCAGTAGGCCAGTAAAGAGACAGACGCCTGAACTGAAATAAAGATCCAGTGAGAATAATACTTTATTTAAAACAGCGAATCGCAGCGTCCCTATTGACCGTGTCCTTTGTTATACCAAGAACAAATAAGCACAAGAATCTCCGTCTGCCTATTTCTGTGAAACGACCATGCGGAGTCGAACATATTCCCGATACCCTGACCAATGCAAACGAGAGGGTAGGAGCTACGGAAAACATTGTTTCTGGAATGTAGAGATAGCTTTAAACTTCTTGGCGTTATTTTAGATAATGATTTGAAGTGGAATTCCCACGTTGATATGATTCTCCAGAAGGCAGCTCCACTCCTTAAGCCGTATTCTATCCTTCGTAGGTTTGGTCTTTCACCAAGAGTTATGCGGTCACTGTATTGTACGTACATCAGTCCGTGTGTAGAATATTCTTTTGCAGTGTGGCATCCGGGACTGCATGATGGTCAGAGGGACAGACTTGAAGGGATTCTGAACAGAGCAGTAAAGATCATGCTAGGCACGACCTACACTTCGTATGAAGTGGATCTAGACTGGCTTGGTCTCTCCACTCTGTCTGAAAGACGGCGCAAGTTGACAATGGATTTTGGACGTAGATGCTTGTCCTCTGATCTTCATAGGTCTCTCCTACCGGATTACGAAGCCCCAAACCTGAAAAAAGGCTTCGCGCTGCAACCCGTATTGTACCAGACCTGTTCGCCCCGATATCCACTCTACTGACCGGTATCTTTCGTCATTTTTACCATATTTCGTAAATGATTTTAATTCTGAACTGTGATATATTCGTTATTAATTGTATATACATATAAATATTTTACGGTAATTATTGAGAAGTGATTATTAAGTTTTAGCCGTTTTAATGATTGTGTGACGATCCGACGCTAGCGATTAATTATATGAGCTATTCAGGAAATAAACATTGTTATTATTATTGTACGCGGAACCCGCGGAACATCAGAATTCGTTACCTCTACAAGCAGGTATATCGCAGTAAAGCCCCGGAGAAGTAATTCCGAGAGTGCCAGTCCATTGGTTGTCTGCCATTGTGACGTCACGTGTGACTCCCTGCAGAGCGGCCCTCCACGCCTGCTACAGTTTTTCCTCTGATGTGCACAGCGGCGAAGACGGAAGTAGACAGGTATCAACTCACAGCGCAACAAGTACCTCTAGCTCTGCTCAGTTTTGTCGGGGTATAATTGCTGCATGGTACGAAAGACGGAGGCTCTATTGGATTATTTGTTCTAGGTTACGCGAACCTAGTGTACAGATAGATAAGACTAGCAGACCAGGATTATCGCCACTTAGTTGCTTCACTCATCTTCAGTCAAGTGAAAACTTCCATAAGAGCAGTTGACGACGATAACTACACTGTCAGATGTTTGATAACAGATAACACATGTTTGCGCATCCTTGTGTTGTATTCAAATTCACTTTATTTATCCAAAAATTCTTCATTGCGAAAAATAGCATAGGAAAATGTCAATAAAAATTCACTAACGTACAAGTACATAATATACTAAAAACCTCATGCAATATGCAATTTTGGTACAATTTTATGAGAATATATCTGCTATGACTTTAAATGCTACCTTTTATCTCAGGCAAAAAATTTGTCTCGAAACATAACACTTAAAGGTGTCATGTTCTCGTAACGTTTAACGCAAGGAGTCTTACACATGTGTACCTATTATTACGTCTAACCGTAACATTGACAAATTTGTACATGGCAGAATTCACCACTTTTGTTTTTGTTGCAACGAAAGTGCGAGCGAATAAAGTACTATTCTACTCATGAATGAATGATACGGAAAGAAGTTGTCTCGTTGGCTTTACCGGGACATTTCTTCTTTCTTTTTTTTAGCTGCGTTCTTTACCGCCAGAGTACTCACTACACTGTCGGAAGTTTTATAATAGATAACACAAGGATGCGCAGCTTCAACAGAGACACTGATGCCCCCGAGACTGTTCAGCGGCGGCTCACGAAATTCCCGCCTAAACTGAGACATCTCCCAGACCCAGAGGCGTTACTAGCCGAAATGTTTTTTGTTATTTTTTTTTTTTTTTTTGGGGGGGGGGGGGTATTTACCGACTGGCTGGTCATTTTACCGACTGTTTCTGCAGAAAAAAACTACTGTTTTGACGAAAAATCGACTGATTTTAGAAAAAAACGACTGTTTTCATGAAAAAAAATCAACTGTTTTTACGAAAAATCGAGGCACTTCGAGCCGACTCGGTTACTTTTCCTGAATGGCCGAAAACATTGGGGGAGGGCGTCCCCCCCCCCCATACGTTACGGCCCTGCCCAGATCAGCAAAAGCTTGAAAGGCTAAAACTCCCTACGCTGGCATACCGTTTCCACAGGGAGGACCTCATTGAGACAATCGAGCTATGCCACGGTATGTATGAAAACGTCGAAGCTGACGACATTCTCAATTTCAACAACTTGCGTGGACATAGCCTTAAACTCACCGGGGAGAGATTCTACAAAGATACTGGCCGGTGGAGCCTCAGAAATCGCGTGCCTCTTCACTGCAACCAACTGCCCGCAGAAACAGCAAATTGCCCATGACTGAGCCAGCTCAAGGCAGAAATTGACCAACTGTTTATTACCCAGATGTATGACCCTACATACCTTAAAAGAATTTTGTAGAGGCTCTGTCACCTTATTGTTTTTGCAATATATTATTACTATTATTCACAGACAACGCTTGGGATGTAATATGTTGTGATTTTAAAAAGGTCATGCAACCAGCATTGCCAGGAAGAGCCGAAAAAGCATCTGCTGACTTTTCTGATATCGTGACGACATATAAAAAGTAAGAAGATGCTTTTCTCCTCTTCCTGGTAATGCTTGTTGTGCACAATATTTTATTTAATGCATAACGTTTTCAAAATCACAACAGATTACATCCCAAGCGTTGTCCGTTAAAACTGCGCAACCTTGTATCTGTTATGAAACTTCTGAGAGTTTAATGGTCACGTTTTTTCCTACGCCCTGTTTTGTTTCACTACGGTGACTGCTGTGTTGTGGACCGTTTTCGGAATCACTCGTGCGGGCTAAACAGCGCCGGAAGGCAGGTTCTAGAAATCACCGGGCGATGGTGGGACCGAAAAACGCCGTATAAGGCGTATTCTCGCCGTTCCTTGAGGAATCCTTGGGGACGAAGGGAACGGCGAGAATAGAGGGAGTCACTCCACGCGGACTCCTCGTACAGAAACAGCGAGAACACGGGGAATGCTTCCAAAATGGATTTTGTTCGAAAAAAAATATGCAGTTGACGAAATTAGTCTGGATCCACTTTATTTCTGGTTTTGTTTATTCTGATGATTTTATTTAATTTTACATTGCAGCAAGACCAGCAAAAATTGGTTCGCCTCCGAATCTGAAAGGGAGTCCTTTCTGATGATGGTGATGATATTCGAAGCATTCCCCGTCCGTGGGGACTCGCGAGAATACGGGGAATGAGTCCCCGGGACAAACAAAAACGCGGGGACTCCTCAAGTGGAGTCCTCGGGGAACGGCGAGAATACGCCTATAGAGGAAGCAACAGACACTACTAAAAGCCACAGACTAAGAAGGAGTGCGACGAACGCGGCGATTAACACCTTAGGGCTAATCTGGCGGTCTGGAAAGCTCCGCTTGCTTATACGGTGTGTGTTCTTACAAACACGCCTAACAACCACTTCAATTTCCGAGGCGGTTTAGGCGCTCCGCTTATTGTTGCCAGTCTATACAGTAATATAGGTTTGTAACAATACTATTGACCCGAAAACGAGCTTTAATCCTGAATTCATTCGTGGAGCTCCAAGAAAATGCACAGAACAAACCACATTTTAGAACAATAAGCGCACTTTCGCACCCCAAGCCCTTCACAAAAATCTTCCGCCCCAGCCCACAGAAACAAGCCCATCTTACAACACTGGCTCCGCTAGTGTTGGAAAGTTACGGGGAAGTGAATCCACTTCGTACGTGGAAAGTGAATTCGACAAGCCAGCGAGAAGTTGTAAAGGTGCAACAACCTTCCGTTTGTTCTTGAGGTGGGCCGATTCTCCTTTTGCTTCCTAGGAAGCGAATTCGTGAGAACGCTACAATCACCCTCTTTAGTGTGTGTAAGGCCGATTCTGGCGATCTCCGGATGCGCATTCCAAAAAGTAAAGCGAGAATCGGCAGAGCGCAAGAACAAACGGAAAGTCGTTGCGCCTCAGTTGCACCTTTACAACTTCACGCTCACTTGCTGCATCACTTTCCACTCGCATTGTGGGGTCGCTTTCGAAGTTCCTGGCGAAAACCAGCGGAGCGCAAGAACAGCACTGGAAAAACGAAGCGGGTTTTAGCTTCAGTCGCAAGAACAGCCGGCGCATAAACCTGCAGAGCTTTCCAGACCGCCAGAATCACCGAAACGGCTCATCACCGTTCATTCAATCATCGTATAAAGATAGGTGCCCATAGAACGCGAATTCGCCTTCGCCGAGGCAAATCTGACGTCGCTAGCAGAAAAAATTCGCTTCTGTAGGCACATATTTTGCGCCGCGCCGTTTCAACTCCAGGTCGAATTATTTTCAAGTCGCCTCAGATCGGTCTGAGGAAATTCAAGAAATCAACAACCAATCTGGCTAAGGTAGAGTGCATAACCAGATATAAAGTATATAAGCTTAAAGTTGATTTTTCGCCCTATTTTCGTTCTAGTCCTACGTATTATATCGACGTATAAGTATCTAGTCCTAGCGAATTCGTTCGCGTGTTCGCTGCCAGTGGGGCCTACGAATTCGCTGAGCGGCGCGAAAGAGGAAAAATTCGCGTTCTGTGTGCCAAATACCAAAACTATCTTAAGTCGAATGTGGGACTTACATTTAAAGGCCTGGAATACCAAATAAAGGAATCTGCCCCGAGCTCGTCAGGACACTATAGGCCTATTCTCGCGAGTCCCCACGGACGGGGAATGCTCCGATTATCATCACCATCATCAAAAAGAACTCCCTTTCAGATTCAGAGGGGAATCAATTTTTGCCGGTGTTGGTGCAATGGAAAATTAATTAAAAACAATCAGAAGAAACAAAACCAAGCATAAAGTGGATCCAGACTAACTTCGTTAACTGCTTATTTCATTTTCGAACAAAATCCATTTTGGAAGCATTCCCCGTGTTCTCGCTGTTTCTGTACGTGGAGTCCGCGTGGAGTGGCTCCCTCTCTTCTCGCCGTTCCCTTCGATTCCCCGAGGAGTCCTCGGGGAACGGCGAGAATGCGAGAATACGCCTTATATTATTCTAGGAACCAGAGTACACAAAAAATGTAGTTTGCAAACATTCCTTTTCGGTAACTTTCTGATATATCTATATCAAACTACTTATCTACGCATTCGAGTACAAAATAAACAGCTCTTATTCTGACAATAAATACTTTATAAATATATACAATTACCCAATACTTAACCTATATTTTGGCAAAGCTTGGCTGTCACGAATCGTAGGCTTCTTTCCCTCGATATATAATTACTTCCAAGTCCGAAAGTTTCAGTTTTTCGTCAGGGATTTTTGAAACAATATAACTATTTGCTGGACCCTGGGCAAGCGGTAGCAAAGTTGTCACTTCGAGGAAAGCACGTTCCAACAACAGTTGCATTTTTGCAGATACTATGGTATCTGATACCACGGTCTGAAGTCGTTTTCGCAGTTACCGTGGTATCTGATACCATGGTCAAAAGGTGTTTTTGCAGTCATCGTGGTATCTGGCCAGTTATCGTGGTATCTGATATTCAGATACCACGGTCCGACCGTGGTATCTGAAAAGGTCATCTCATTTTCATTATTACCAATAATAGAGACTAGGATCTTGTAAAATTGGTGAGAAAGAAGTTTGGAACTTCGTCATATAACTGTATATCAGTTTTGCTTTAGAGATGACTTCGAAAAGCGCAATTTCGGCGATTGTCATTTTTGCAGAGCAACCGTGGTATCAGATACCACGGTAACTGCAAAAACGACTAATTACAGATCCAGTTACCGTGGTAACAGATACCATGGTATCTGTAAAAACGCAACTAAGGAAAGAAGGCTTATATGAAGAATGACGAGAATAAGCGACTGAAGCATATCACGAATGGTCACAACTCGAATAGATTCTCTGTCTGACATCAGCCTCAGGTATGGGGAAAAAAGGTTCCCCGATGAAAAATTTGTAGCCTGCGTAGTTGTATGGTAGTTGTACGAAAAAGTTGCATGTAATACAATAGCAAAGAATACTATCATTTAATGTGCCTCAGACTGGTCCAGTCTTATGTAGTAGTATCCAGTAGCATCCTGTCTTGCCATAGTAGCATCCAGTCTTGCTAATAGTCGCATGCAGTAGTATGCAGTAACACGGTAGCCTTGAAGTAGAAGCATGTAGTAGCATCAGTTAGTACTGCATGCTACTTTTTCGTACAACTTCGTACTACTATTTTGAGATAAATTTTTCATCGGGTCTTTTCAAACCTTATGCGTCTCATCCAATACGAAATCTGGCCCCAGATGAAGAGTTGTTCCCGCTTCTTCTCTCATCCTCTTCGTCGCTAACACAGGTAGCAGCCTGGAAATAGGACTTTAAAGGACCGGTCTTACCTATAATACTAATGCAACCTATTTCCATAATCACTACATATATTTCTAAACCCGGAGAGCCCATTTTCGTACGGTACATTCTAACCCCTCTAGCAAAACCACGCTGATTTTCTCACTGGCCGTGTTTTGCTACCTTCGATGTGTATCACGCTGTCGACAGATGTCTGCGAGGAGTTTTTCCATCAGAAAAACCGGTTATGTAAATTGTTTCCCTGTTTTCGCTACAAGTCAACGGGTCTCGGAAATGGCTTAAAACAGCCAAAACCGTGGGTTATTTATTGAAAGCACAGCATAGGTGTAAAGTATTCAAACATTTTAAAATACTGTGAGTTGAAGAGTAAATAGTGCGAGGGGTCCTTTAAATATCTCTACAGTCGGAATGTTACTTTTGGACGTCAATATATTTTCGATATGACGTAGCAGAGATACCCTTAAAGTACGGTAGGTTGTTACTACTGTCGGTTTTCAGCACCGCCATCATACGTCATTTGTTTATTTATTCATTTATTTCCCTCAAAACTGAGGAATACAATAAAGGGTTAACTTCCGACATCGAGGTTGGATATCGGATTATAACAGCAAACGGCCATTGGAAATAGCCTGTCCGAGCCGAAGGCCAGGTAGATAGATAGATAGATAGATAGTTTATTGCTACAAACAGCCCGAGGACCATGGCAAAAATTTAACAAACGAAAAAAACAAACTCTGACATATAATAATACTTATTTCCGTTTAATTTGTTTTACTTATTCCAAAAATCTACTTCTGTGCTCCATCACTAGCCTCAAAAATCGCCCCATTTTCTTTATACCAGCAAAACATTTATCCTTAAAAATTCGTTTTAACCACTCTTCGTCAAATACGCACACATCATACTCTTCTTTTCTCCAGTCACACAGCTCAATACAATCGCAAGGCATGTGAATCACACTCTCATCCACGCACCCACACATCGGACAGAAGTAAGGACCGAACTTCTGCTTACAATTACCAATGTAACGTCTTCTACCCCCAATTCGTAGACAATAGATTATGAAAAATCTCGATCGAGCGCAACGAGTTTGATATTTTTAAATGACCGTCGATGTTGTTATTCCGATATTAACCGAGATGGAGGTGTCTTAACTATTATAACTTTTCGAACATCCGACTTCATATCAACCTCTCTGGAGGGTGATATGACTTCATATCATCTTCTCTGGAGGGTGATGTGACTTCATATCATCTTCTCTGGAGGGTGATATGACTTCATATCATCTTCTCTGGAGGGTGATATGACTTCATATCATCTTCTCTGGAGGGTGATATGACTTCATATCATCTTCGCTGGAGGGTGATATGACTTCATATCATCCTCTATCGAGGGTGATATGACTTCGTATCATCCTCTCTGGAGAGTGATATTTCATATCTGCAGCTAACTGAAGATTATCGTAAGATAACTGACTGTGGGTGATAAGATGATATGCATACCATACCTGTTCGAGAAAGTTATAACATGATATATAAAAGGAAACTATACCTAAATCAACTGATCCATTCAGTGACGATATAAATACATATGGTTTGGACAACTAAATTACAGTTATTTATGTACTATATTATTCACTTGTTAAGAATGAATAAAAATTTAAAATGAAGGCTGTGTACACTGGATAGTCCATTATGTGACACGCCTATATTGAGTGTTGCGTCTTGCCGGCAGCACATTGGCCATCAAAACTATATTAAATCCGACGAAAAAATATGTACGCCTTAATCGTCAGCTTACGCTGATTTCTTCTATGATGGTTGTTATCTTCGAAAAACGTTAAAATTAAATTTAGCGTTTCCAAGATGCTCGTTCAGTGCTTTTATGGGATCCCAAAACGTAAGTGGAGAGTTCGTAAAAGTTGTCCGTCTGCTCTCGAAGGGAAGGAGATATTTTGATGAAACATGGTGTGAGGATTCTTTGGGTCAATGGACAGGTTGAGTTCGTAGATGGGCTCTGTTACCCTACATTTTGGGGTGGGGGAAGGGTTTCAAATAAAGGGACGTATATGAAAATTATTTTCTGGCCGGACAATTAGCTCGCCCGGAATCCTGGAAAAGCGGAATATCTTTATTACAGTAAAAGCTTTATCTGATGTCTATTAGATGTTCAAGCTAGAGGTTAGTAGACATGATGAATCTGTATATAACAATCATTTTCTACCCGGACATATAGTTCGCCCGGAGTCCGGCTGAAGCCGGAAAATGTGTTCTAAATAAAAGTTGTCTCTTAAGTCGATTACGGTTTCGATGTAGTGGTAAGGTGGTATGCTGAATCCGTATCTGAAAATTATTTCCTCGCCGGAAAAATAGTCCGCCCGGAATCCGGACAAACCGGAGAATTTGTTAAAAGTAAAAGTTTTATCGGAAGCCGATAAGAGATTCGATGTAGAAGGTAAGTAGAATTCGTTTTTGAGCTTTTGCTTTTTGCCGGACAAGTAGTTTGCCCGGAATCCAGCCGAAACCGGAAATCTAAAAAAGTAAGGCAGGAAGTTTTGATCAATTTCGTCAAGGTAGATATGACGTATATGGGTAAACACATCTGCTGAATCCATGTTCGAACTTGATTTTCTAAGATGATTAACGATTGGCCTCAATCTTTTTTTCTAAATTTTAACAATAAAAATGACTGAGGAATCTGGCGAAGACCGGATATCTACAAGACCCAAATGTCTGGATCAAATATTAAATTTGTGATCCCATCCAAACCTTTGGTCTTGTTGTTTTTGCGTTCGACGTCTTGGTCGCGGATTAATAGTAGAACTACTCAAGTTTTCACAAAAAAAATACTCATACTTGACTCGTGAAATTAGGGATTCTCTTATTAGCGCTTGCCAACTCTGCCCGCAAAAAATTTAAACGAAAAGCTTGCCATGTTCAAATGCTGCACGAAAGCCCACGCTTGTTCGACGACGTCTTAAGCCAAAACAAAAGATACCAGAGCAAAATAACACTAAGGAGTAGTGCCAAGACCTATGCTTTCCATGCTTGGCAAACGGGCCATATTCTTTGCGCTGCCCACCAAGCTTGCGGCATTTAAAGCGAGACAAACTTGCGGGTTTAGAAATTTCTAGTAAAGCAAAGGTGCGGTCTGCACACACCAAGGAAACAATGGAGGCTGTATCATTTTTTGGCTATGTTCAGAATATGACGTTATCGGAGCCAGCGCTGGTGAACGGCTGGATGAGTTTAACTAGGGTCGTTCTCTAACGCTACTTTTGCTAGTGTCGCTGCTATTCGACTCTGTGTCACTTTTTAAAGTCTTGGCGCTACTCTCTAGTGTTATTTTGCTCTGAAAGATACTGTCTGGCAACCCAGGAAAATCTCGAATTCAACTCAGGAAATTCTCACCGTCCGGGTGAGCAGTGAAAGGTGAGAATTTCAAATAGAGGGAACAACACACTTTTTTTGTAAAGAGAGATTTCGGATAAGAAGACCACATATGTCGTCACCGGGGAGCGAAAAAAACGTGAAAAGCAAGTCCACCAGAACAGGGATCCTGAACTTCACGACCCAAGCAGACTACGCACGACACTGAGGAAGACTAGCCGACTCCTCCGTACAAGTCCCAGGCAGCTACCTCCCCTCCCTACAGTCCCAGACCGCATACAACATCCTTCCTTGCTTTCTCCAAGCCTAACAGGACCCCTGTTCATGCCTACTCTGTCGCTGAGACTTTATGTACCCTCTATCGTTATTAAGGAATACTTACGGTTGAAGAAAGTGTCACTGCGGTTCTATTGGACGTCGCCTGAAGAAGCTCCACATCAGGCGCCTGTCGGTTTTCAAACAAGAACATGTTCAACGTCTCCTCAAATATTCTCGCTTCAGGGAACTCAACCTATAAGAAGATAAATAACTTACGACCTTCATCCCGCTGATCAGATTCTCAGGAAAAAAGACACCAGTCGAATGCGCTCATGTTTTTTCAAATATCTCCGTTGTCTTCTGTACCTTCCTCGTCGCATGCGCAATTACCCTATCATGGAGAAGTTTTTTGTCTTGGATCCAACTGTCAAGCTAAAGAAATAAGTGAAAATCTTCTGCCATCATTCATCTGCCTTCCTGCCAATTGCCCAATGCGCCAGCTAATGCAGTAAATTTATTGTTCTTTTCGTGTTTCGTTGTGTATTTTCTTATTTTGCGTTTATTTATCTTCTGCTGTCGTTGTAGATTTTGTGTACCCTCTGTATTTCTTGTTAAGCGTTCATTTACCTTTTTTTTCTGTATGTACTGTGCAAATGCCTTATTGCTAGGCTGCATGTAATAATTTTTTTAATTCAATCATTCAGATTAGGCAATCTCTATTAGCTGCACTAACACTTTATTTCGGGGGTGCATCCGATCTGAAAGCAACTGAAACTAGACAAATCCTACTGCCGCCTTCATCGGTCATCGGGCCGATTTGCATTCTGGGGGATGAGGTTCTCGCAGGACCTGTTACAGAAAGATTGCAGCCTGCTGACCGTGACAGTGGGAAAGACAGGAAATCGCGTCGTGGAAAATCTAGCTGCCCGCCACCTAGCGTTTTGACTTTGTCCAGTTTCAATCGATGAAAGTGAGAGAAAACAAACGAGAAATGTAAGCAAACCAAGAGGATTGTTCTTGTTGTTATTTGAAGGTTGACGTTTTTTTTTTTTTTTTTTAATTTTTCCCGCGTAGCTTCTTTTTCATTTTCCTTGCTTTAGATCGAACTAAACCAAGTGGCTACGTCTCCACCTCCAACTCAGTGACGTTAATACAAAATTTACCCTACAGTTTACCCTACTTTAACGTCACTTACACTTTCGTCTTAAACCTATTATCTTTTTATACTTCATCAACTCAAAATTTAACTTCTCTTTTCAAACTTTTCATTTTTCTATTAAATATTCTCAAATAAACTCACTCCCTCTTTCAAAAAAACACTTCCTCCATAAAGTCTAAATCTACCCTTTTTTATTTTTTAACAATAAAAAGTTTTTCTTACCATATTTTACAACCATTAAAAATCTTTTCTTCTTTACCATTAATCCAATCATATTTTTAAAACCTGGCAAACCTCCAAAACATATACTATTTTTTCACTTCGAAAAAATTTCGAAAAAAAAAGAAAACTTCGGGCGAGTCAATCGCCCGTATACGTGCGTATCCGTAGATCTTTGTTCACTTCTTTTGTCAAACTGGGTAGTACTTGGCGCTTGTTGTTGTTTGAAGGTTGATCCAAGAGGATTTGTTAACAACAACACAAGACACGTGTAGTTTGATGATGATTTGCTAGAAGGGATCAGTCGAAGAGCGTGTTCCACCCTACTTATCATAGTTACTACGCACGATGTCACGGATCCTGGCTTCTTGGCGTCAAGGCTGGAATGAATTTTCCATTTCTGACAAAATATCGTGCAACGGGATAATCGGGTCAATCACGTCACAGAGATCGTAGTTGCCTTGCTTACTACGCTCCCAAGAGTGGTAAGCAAAAAGTTACTATTTCGAGAAGGTTGTAATAGGTTGCGTAGTAGCTTTTCACGGGGTTGGAACGAAAATAGTAACTAATAGTTACTATTGTTAGAAGGGTCGAGCACCCTCGAAATGTCACCATGAGCGTGTTCCATTCTACTTACCATAGTTACTACGCATGCCGTCACGATTTTTGGCTTCTTGGCGTCAAGGCTGGAACACATTTTCTTTTTTCGGTCAAATATCATGCCAAGTGTTAATCGGACCAATCACGTTACGGAGATTCGTAGTTACCACGCTTACCACGCTCCCGAGCATGGTAGGCAAAATAGTTACTATTTCGAGAAGGTCGGAACGGTCAGCGTAGTAACTTTGGACGAGGTCGGAAGGACAATAGTAACTGATCGTTCGTTAGTGGATTTTTCTTGTCAGCTTGTCATGTCTTTATTCTTCTTTTCTTCTCCTTCTTTTTTCTCTCCTTTTTTTCAATTTGTTTGGTTTGTTTCCCTTAAAGCGGGCCACAAAAAATGGTCTTTCTACCACACACACAATGCTAACCATCCCTACTGTCACTATGAATGTTCCAAACCACTAAAACAGCGTAAAACAATGAGCAAATTAAAAAAAAACACCAAATTTCCTAGGTTTGAAATAACTCTTTCTGGACCAAATCTCAGCTGATTATCCCGGACAGCTGTTATGGCACGTAGGGAGCCAAGGGTCAAAATAATAATTTCCATCTAATGCTCCAACTGTTAATTACAAATTCAAATAAATTATAAAACCAAGACCAGTGTGGTACCTCTGAAGACATACAAAAATTATCAGTTAGGTCTTATAATTCTTTGCTAATCAATCCTGGAAAGTTCCGCCATCTAGAAAAGAAGACGTTGTGCGTGGTTTTTTTCTCGAGCCAAAACAGCTACTCGGCAATCGAGTTCAAATCTAAACAAACGCGTGGCATGCGATCTCTAAGAGAAGGTAAACTGAATGTTTGGATTAGGTCTTTAGTAAGACTATATGAATAAAGAATAAGCCCCGCCCATTGCCAGGCCTTGTGTTAGGGCTTATGGTGGGGTCATAAAGAGTTAATAGTGTTTATTATTTTTTTATGAATAAAACTGAACCGAACTGAACTGAATAATAGTTACTATTGTTAGAAGGGTGGAACACGCTCCAAGAGACTTTTTACGATATTCCAACCGCTAGGAAGCGCTAATTATCGCGACTGATGTGAGCTTATCGTCTTTCTACTGTTACCAAATTACTGATAGAACGAAATTTACCTTTGTATGCTTGCGGTCAGTAGCATAGACGATCGAAGTACAGCAGACTTCAGCGACTTTCTTGCAATGACCATAGAAGCTCCATAGGCAAATTTCGTTCGAGCCAATGACGTCCTTTACAAAGTTGATACGGTCTCGAAAGCGAAGGCATAGTTTGTCAAAGAGTTCAATGTTCTTCAGAAGGTTGTCGTCGGACGCCCTGAAAACAGCAAGTTGAAAGGCGCCCTCAAAATATGATGATAAGTCTGCTCCAAAGCAAAATGACACTAGGGCGTCCAAGCGTCAAGCGTCAAGACCTATGCTTTCCTTGCTTCGAAAACGGGTCATAGTCATAGCGGCGCTCATTACGCTTGCGACATTTAAAGTGAGAAAAATTTGCAGGTTTAGAAATTGCTAGTAAAGCTGAGATGCGGTCTGCACACATCGAGGAAACTGAGCATCTTTTTTTTTGCTTTGTTCATACTGGAGCCAGTGCTTTTGCACGACCGATTGAGTTTCAGTAGAGACGCTCACTATCGCTAGTGGTGCTAGTGTCGCTGTTATTCGAGTGTGTGTCACTTTTTTCAAGTCTTGCCGCTACTTTCTAGTGCTATTTTGCTCTGGTCTACTCTCTGTTTCGTGATACATGCTCTCACCGTATATAGTCACTTTCTAGTCATATATAGTGACAAAACTGCACGAGAGAGAGAGAGAGAGAGAGAGAGAGAGAAAGAGAGAGAGAGAGAGAGAGAGAGAGAGAGAGAGAGAGAGAGAGAGAGAGAGAGAGAGAGAGAGAGAGAGAGAGAAAGAGAGAGAGCTGCAAAATCAGGTGTTCAAGCCAGACTTTAAGCGGTGGTAAATTCAGTTTCGGAAGTTTTTTTTCAGGTGTTTAGTTTTCGCAATACTAATAAGTACAACAAATCAAAGCTATAGGGATGACTTACGCAGTATATGAGTACTTGTTGTTATGTCTGTTGATGAGGAATTTGAGAGAGAGAGAGAGAGAGAGAGAGAGAGAGAGAGAGAGAGAGAGAGAGAGAGAGAGAGATGCAAAATCAGGTGTTCAAGCCAGACTTTAAGCGGTGGTAATTTCAGTTTCGGAAGTTTTTTTCAGGTGTTTAGTTTTCGCAATACTAATAAGTACAACAAATCAAAGCTATAGGGATGACTTACGCAGTATATGAGTACTTGTTGTTATGTCTGTTGATGAGGAATTTGACAACAGGCTGAAAATATAACAACGAATTAGCTTCCAAATACAAGAGAAAAATAGCGGGCGTGTAGCCCTAGTGACGGAGTACAAAAAAAAAACACGAAGATAACTACAGATTACACGAAGAGGGAAGACCACTGGTGGTCCAATTTACTATTGGAAGATCTGAAATCTTCCACTCTTTTGTCAATGATCTTAGCAGGCAGAACCAGCGGAAGTTTATGTGCCAAAAAGAATTACTGGTCCAAGGGGGCAAACGCAGAAGATGTTTGGCAAGTTTAATAGATCTTATTACACATTATATTAAGGAGGAAATAAAGCAATTATCATTCCAACTAGAATCTCACAACATGAAGGAGAAGTATAGTAGCTGATTTTGGTAAGGCATATATGAATTATGGAATAGGCTATAAGGACATTGTTCCACCCGGCAGTCTCGGGATCCCAAAACGTTACTGAGAGGACACTTATAGCTTCGTAAAAGCTTCCCCTCAGTCCGTTTATTTGCACGATAACTCTCGACGGAGTTGAGATATTTTCTTCCAACTTGGTGTGAGGACTCGTTGGGTCAAAGCTAGTGATGGGCAAATCATGAAGGGGTTCGAATCGACGGTTTTGGCAGAGGGTTCAAATACAGATTCAAATCCGGACTCGAAACGGGTAGTTCTTGTGGAAGCCATGTAATCACCCTCCCCCCCCCCCCGCAAAAAAAAACTGCAAAAAGACTAAAATGTGGTCGACCTCTCTAAACCTCTAGATGAACAAGTACAGAAAGCTACAAAGACATAAATTACTGTCCAAGACATCTAATCTTGTATGGTAGGTTCCAGCCTTCCACCAACTGGTACTAAAAGCTAACATCGTCTTTACCGCTTTATCTGGGATACACGGTCAAGGTTTCCCTGGTAGATATTCTGCACTTTAATAATAAAGTTTAAAGATCTCAACTTTTCCGTGTGTTATTGATGATGGTGAAGGAAATCCTGGCAGGAATTTAAGTCCAGAAGCACCCGACCCTGACGGTAGCATACGAAAGTATATAGAGACTGATATATCGGTTGTGGCTTTAGTAGGCTAACTATAGGCGTTTTTCCGCGACAGAATCGTGTGCCACACATTTCTGAGGCTTTGTCGCGGAAACACGATTGTGTGCCACACAGTCGAGCCGCAAGTTCAGACTCACGCAAACGCCGTTTTGTCTATCCTTGGACAGTAATTTCAATTGTCTGAAAATAAAAATAAAACTGAGATAAAATCTCAATAAATATATTTTCAGGCTTTCGTCCTTACCATCCTGTGCAAAAAAGTTAATTTTATTGTTTTGACATTATTTTGCTGCCAAATTTGAATTTCCCGCCAGAATCGAGCAACAAAATCGACAATCACCTCGGCAGTTGTTTCTCGAATTCGAGCCACAAGAATCTTGTTGGTCGCGGAAACACACTTGTGGGACGCATAAAGACCAGAGAAACACTCTTTTGAGCCACAATCGACCCACAATCTGTTTGTGGAAGCACGGAAAAACGCCTTATAACTAGGAGTTTGGAACGCACCCTTAGTGTATTAGCTACTAACTTTGGTGGATGTGAGAAGAAAATGTTGTTCCTCTTTCTGAGAAGTAATCAGAGGGATACGGCAAGTCGCTTCAAGGTGCTTGTCCTTCTTCTTTATGGCAGCTTCACAGGCAGCAATGAGATCTAAGATATGGAATAAAAACGTTATGAACGTCTTGAGGATCGATTATGGTAGTTGCGAAAAATCTAAACCCGTGTACAACGGGTGCCGGTGCCGGAAAGGTGCTGGGAATATCCTTTCGGATTCTACAAGAAAGCGAGTTCACAGAAAGGCTAAGCCTCAGACGCCCTCCCAACCCAAGACCTATCGCTAAGATATTCTAAGATAATTGGTAACTTTAAAACTCAGCTGTGCTTAGGCCTAGAGCAAATTAAACAAGGTTTTGGCTTTTTTGTTAGTGCCGTGCATAACCAGTCTTCTGACGAACAAGCTTCTCGAACATAGTGATCGGGATGTCATGTATACATCGATGTCGCCCGATATACGAAGTAAGACACAAACGCGGCAAGCGTAAATATGAGCTTAATGTCGATAGAGGGATAGAGTAAACCTAGGAAATAAAACAAAACATTGTTATGAATGGATGGAATTAAAAGGTTAAGATAGTTGGATGAACTAGTATCTTAGGAACGACTTGTCCTTTAAGACGTTGAACATTTTAATTTAGTTGTTTAATTTTTGTGTATTTTTTATCTTTCACATGGTTAAGAGTGCTGTTGTAGAGACGATCTTTTGTTCTTTTATTAATATATTATCGTACTTCTCAGTTTTGAACAACATAGATGCGTAAGTGCATAGATGCACATAGCAACATAGATCACGCGTAAGTGACACTGCAAACTATGCGAAAAGGGACGCCAATATAACTGAAGGAGAATAGTTTCACATCTGTCTACGCAAGCGGCTAGCTGGCCAAAGCATTTATTTGATTAGTATGACCATTCATGAACCAACTATTGTTCAAGCTTGCGAGTCCGAATTGTCGATCCTAATGGGAAATACCCCGAAGCCGAAAGTAGAGTGTGCACAAGGGCGCTACGTCACGCCTATATGTCGCAGTTGATCCAATTGTTGATTTTTTTTTACTTTCCTATGATATTGTACTCCTAGTGTATAAAAAGATACCGTTTCTATTCCAATACTTGAACATACATAACTCCTCTGAAACTCTCTGGGTTCTGAAAATATTGTTTTCCCATCCCTGCCGTTTTAGCCTCACTCGGACACCTTGGTTTTCACGAGAAACACCAAAAAACGGTATTTCTGACAAATGAGCTGCTCGGAAACCCGAATCGGAGCCTGATCGCCAAGAAAAGAGCCAAACACAGAAATCAGCGTAATGCGGTTAGGGTGGATACTCATAGTGTTTAAAAGATACAGTTTCTATTCCAATATTTGAACATACACAACTCCTCTGAAACTTTCTGGGTTCTGGAAAGATTGTAATCCCACCCCAGCTGTTTTAGCCTTCCTCGGACCCTTTGCCGTTCGCGAGAAACACCAAAAACCGGTATTTCTGACAAATGAACTGCTCGGAAACCGTAATCGGGGCCTGATCCGCCTCGAAAAGACCCAAACACGGCAAATGCAGAAATCAGCGTAATGCGGATAGGGTGGATACAAATCTCCTAGGAGTTCGAAATCTCCTTAGTTTTTCTTACATCGGGATGCTTTATTTCCTTCGTAAGAACATATCCGATTTTTTCCCGTTATGCTACGAAATAATCATAGTGCTACGGAACGTGCTACGAGACAATCCTTCCATGCGATTGGAATCTGTGAAGATGTGTGACTTTTGCAACTTCAAGACAGCAGAAAGAGACACCTTTCCACCTTCAATTCTTCATACCCCTAAAGACTCACCAGTTATGCAGTAATATTTTGCTTCGGTCAGCAGTTCAATGAGTTCTGTCTGAGGCTCAGGTAGCGGCACACTTCCATCTCTCAGAAAATTCAAAATTGTGTTGAAGTGTTTTCCACTTCTGTCTATGAGGATCCAACCTAAAACAAAGAAACTTTTCAGATACAGATCAACCAAAAAGCAACGGACTGAAACAAAGAATGGAAGGTTCATTCCTTCCATTCCCCAACATTATCCCTGACATTCAACAGCCTGATGAGGATCCTTGCAAAGAAGGGCCGAAATACCGCTGCCGAAGCTTCTTAGCTGACATATTCGTTTTATCCATTGGTTGAATATATGTTTCCCAGTCAGCTTGGGCTCAAGGAGTATTTAAAGTTTAACTGAAATGGCAGCTTGAATACACTGAAATATTTTGACTCGTCTAAGGGATTCTGTATTTTTTCACCTGGAGCTGTAGTAATAACGTTCAGAGTGTGTGCTGCTTGCACGAAGACACAAAATTCATCCAGAGGCGGAGAATTTTAATTTTAACAGAGGCATGAATTTTCAGGGTTAAGATGCTGGGCTCGGACAAGTTATGCCTGTGGAAAGTAGGAAAATGGTGTCTTGCAAGGAATCAGACATTTATTTTCGGCAGTAGCTTGCATTTGTAGTTGGCAAACATTTCAAGCGTAGAGGGACAAGCACATAGAGGTACCACAAATCTGAAAGAATAAGTTCATTCGATGAAATTGATTATCTGTGGATAACAGACAAACGTATTGAAACACTTTAATTAGGTTTTTGGGCCAATTTAAGTGAATAAGTGATATGTAACTAGATTGACAGATCTCAGCCCTATTCTGTTAAACTTTAACAGACTGAAACATTAGAAAACTTCTCGTGTAAAGATTTTTGTATACAAGGGACTATAACCATGAAAAAAAAATTAAAGAAAAAGGATTTTATTTAAGAAGTATAGGACTTCAATGTTGGAGCCTTGTAGTCACTCTACAGGACTAATTGCAGAGCCTCACAGAGAAAACCAAACAAAGCCAAAGACTTAAATTGACAAAGACCAAAGGCAAAAACTGAAAATACTGTCAGCAGTAGACTAAACGAGACAAATTTGTTTCTTTCTGATCCTCTGAGTAACTTAAAACTGTGTCAATTTTCCGGAGTTTCCAACCATGCTAAACTCATACCACAAAGTGCACACAGACTCTACAGATGATCTGTCAGAAAGACTGCATAAGTAACTGAAATGGAAATAATGAAATCTGCATGGGAACAGTCAATGCTATGTATGTCATCTCAGATTTTATACAAGGACAGTGGCATTCGAAATGCTATGCATCGAAATTAAGCAAATGTCAAACAATGGACACATCCCCTACAGATCCCCCAGTTGGTAAATTTTAAAAACTATGACAAATGTACCAGGTGTCAGCCAGGTGTAGAGAAGTCCCTCAAAGCTATCCACTAAACACTAAACAAAATTAATTTGTGCATGCTTCGTTCACGCTTTGTTTCACACTACTATCTGTAATTAGGGTAGCCACTAAATAAAAAAATAATCAAACCTGAGCTTTTGAAGATCAGAATGTTATTCTCCTATCTTTTAGCTTTGATTTGAGGCCAAAATCACCTCTCTATCTTGCCTCTAAGCATCTTAAATATTCTTTAGAAAACAGTATTTTACATAAGGAAATGCCTTTAGGGTTTTGTCCATCTAGTGGCCAGCTTGGAACTATGTGCTTCAATGAAACTGGGTGATTTTGAGCTGGTTTTGAGTGCATGGGGAGCCCCAGCAAGTGAGTTAGATGAGAAAATATGAATATGTTCATCAAGGTTATAGTCTAATAGACCTATTGCTGCTACAGGCTGCTGACTTTTCCTCCTTAGTATCAACAAATTTTTGTAGGCAAGTTCAGCTACTTTTTTTTACATCTAAATTTACATTGAATATTAAGAAATAATATTAAATAGCTAGGACATCTTAGTGATGGCCTTACAAAACAGACAGTTTTGTCCTGAATGCAATGGTATTTTTTAGATATTTTTTGGAGATGTTTTAGATAGGTAAAACTGATAAGGAAAATTCACAGCAGTTCATTCATTCATAAAAAAAAATGGCCAATTTTTGCCACTAGGTGTTTTTGTGGCTACCCTACTGTAATCATCTGTAATACAGTCAGAGGCGTCACTAGCCAAAAGGTTAGGGGGGGGACGAGGAATATACCGACTGGCTGGTAATTTTTACCAACTGTTTCTGCAGAAAAAAAACACTGTTTTCAACGACAAAAAATTACAGTTTTGAAAAAAATCGACTGATTTTCAGAAAAAATTACTAGCTTCAGGGGATAGCTTCAGGGGGTCTTGTTTCTTGATTTACATTTATGCTATGTAGTCTAACTAGTACCAATAAATGAATGAATGAAATGAAAAAAAAATCGATGAAAAATCGACCAATTTTCAGAAAAAACGATTGTTTTCATGAAAAAATCAACTGTTCTGATGAAAAAATGAGGCGCTTCGCGCAAACTCTGTTAGTTTTTACCAACTGGCCAACAGAATTGGGGGGGGGGGAAACCCCCCCTCCCTGACAGAAGACAGAGGATCTGCAAAAAAACAATACACCTGCCTTCAGAATCGGTGAGAACTTCTATTCTTCCGCTGAACATAGCTCTCAACATTGTGTCATTCTTAATCAAAGTTCCAATTGTTGTGTAGAAGAGGCTACCACCGACATTCAGCTTTACATACTGGGAGGGGCTTCCTTTGATGACCGTCTTCTGATCTGCAGAAGGAACTTCGACACTCGAAGCTTTCTCGCTCATGTCATCCAACTGACGACGCTAAAACTCGGACAAACTCGGTTTCAGCTCTTTCAGAATAAGCTTATTTTGGGCTTTGGAGTTGTGCCTTTTTCCTTCAAAAATATTCTATCTAGGCTGTGATCATTTCTTCAGTCGATCCGGTCAACCGATACCGCTTCCAACAGATGACAGGAGAAGCAGATGGTAGAAATGAAAGCTTCTGATTGGCTGGCGCTGACGTTCAATTTAATTCAATTCAATTTCTTTCCAAACCATTCACGGACTAGCCGAATTTTCGGTTTTTTGTCAACAAAAATAACTGTATCAAGATAAAATGACGTCAAACGTAAAGTAAATAAATACAACAACAACAATGATGACGTCAAACGTAAAGTGGACAAATACACCAACAACAACAAAACAAGATTCTCAGACAGCAATAAAAGTTAGTAAAAATTTAAAGAACAAACGTAAATTTTAGACGCATGTTTAGATACTGGCAGTCGTTGAAACTGCTTCAGAGTTGAGCCGGCTCACGAATGAGGGGCACGAAGCTACTGATACCGAGCATGAGAGCATGTGACCGGTTGTAAAAAGTCTTCTCTCAACCTCCGAAGCGAGCAGTCGCAATTTCCGGTTGAGTTTGAGCAATAATTAAGCGACCGTTCGACTGTACCCGTTACCTGTGGAAGAAGTTTAACGGTTTAAATTTAACCAGAGTGGCCGTTAATCTCAAAGTATTCTGTCTGGCGAAGAACCATTTTGCTTTATTAAGATGGGAGGAAGGAGGAAAAGTAGCAGCAAAGACGAAGATATTAGCAGGGATAGTCTTTCCATGAAACTTCTAACTCTTACCAGTGCAGTCGCTGAACAAGGAAAGGAGATTCAGCGCTTACAAGAAAAGGTGACCATTCTTGAAGCACTATTGGTGTCTACTGAAGCTTCGCAGGATACCAGTACACCAGCTGTATCGGCTGAAACTACTGACGATGTTCATATTGCAATCGATGATGCAGCACCAGAACCTACGAAGGAGCGATCAACGAATGAAATTTCGTCAGAAAGATCTGGAATGTGCAGCAGGCCAGAAGGAAGAAGATTATTGAAGAATAGGCTCTGCAGCTTTTTTCAGAAGGGATCTTGCCGGAACGGGAGGAAATGCAGATTTTTGCATCTGTGCAAGACTGTAATGAGTGGTCATAGATGTTATCGGAGTACTTGTACCTTTGACCACCCTGATCTGTGCCGCCGACACAGTGCAGGTAATTGCAAAAGCGGCTCATCGTGCAAGTACCTTCACCTTCCTGCACCATTAAACCTTGATAAAAGAACAACCCTTGAATCTGCGAGTTTACCAATGATGACTCAGCCAGTCTATGGTCCGAATACGTATCCTTTTTACTTCAACACGCCCACACTTGCATCAAACCCCTTCGTCACCTATCCTTCACAAATGGACTCCCACCTCAACCACGGTTACTTCGCCATGCCACATGCGCCAATGGCTCATGGTCTATCGTTGTCAGAGCAAGGACAATTCGATAGGGAGAACTGTGTCCAGGGAAACTATGGAGGTATCCAGTTCAGGCCTCCACCGCTTATCAACCATCCGAGTCCGCATCAAGCATTACCTCGGACCTTTTCAACCTCAGCTCCCAATGTTGCTCCAGGTTTTCCCGCCGACAATACCTTACGCCCACCCGCTCAGCAGATTTCGCAGCCTGCCAATTACCATCCATGGATGCAGATTCCAGCTCAGATGACGTACGCAGCTGTAGCTCGACCTCAGGCATGTCAGACATTGCCCGAAACGAGCGAGTAACAGAGCAACCTGCCATACCAACAAATTCGGCCGAGTTTGTAGCTAATGTGCTGCAGAATTGTTCAGATAATCCTGGACACCTCTTTCCTAAGTATGCACTAATCAACGCTCAGTCACTAGGAAATAAGGTTGAAGAACTAGAAGTACTTGTCCACCAGAGGAAGATTGATATTGTGACCGAAACTTGGATTCACTCAGCTGACATGGCGGTAATTGATGGTTACAGTACGTATATTTTACCACGATGTGATGCAGACGGGAATCCTGTCCAACACGGAGGAGGCGTAGGTATAGTCTGCAAGTCTGACATTACACACCGAATCCTGCAACCGCCTATACCTAGAAGTAGAGAGCTGGAAGTTTTCTGGATTTGGGTTCGCCCTAAAATACTTCCAGCTGTCTTCGGCTGTATTATTTACGGTGTGGTATACTATCCACCAAACGGACCGTTCAAGAAAGACTTAGTAAGATACTTACAGGATTGCATAGACTGGTTCCGGAGCAAGTACCCATATTGCGCCCTGCTTGTTGGTGGTGATTTCAACAGCATCAGTCCGAAGTGGGTCTCTGAGACACTATTACTGAAGCAGGTAGTCAGATGCAGTACAAGAAAAGCAAATATTTTGGACATGATTTTCACAAACTGCGATGAATTTTTCCAAGACCCTTTCACGATTCATCCACTGGGTCGCAGTGATCATCTCATTGTCCTCCTTGAACCAAACGGGTACAAGCCTCCCAATCATTACGAAACCTTCAAATACAGACCAATAACTACCGATGCTATCGGTCGATACAAATCATGGCTGGAAAACCTAAACTGGAACTATATGATGAAGCTTGATGATGCCAACGCAATGACTGACCTTTTTCTTCAGTTGCTGTGGGAGGGATATGACGCTTTTTTTCCTGAAAAACTGAAAACTGTAAATATTCGCGGTAAACCGTGGGTAACTGATGAGATAAGACGCCTTATCAAACAGAGGGATCGTCTCTTTACGAACGGGAATAAAGAAGAGGCAAAGAAAATAGGCAAGATAGTAGTCAGGAAGTGCCGGGATGCACGTAAACAACATGGTCAGCATTACTGAGAAACTTTACCGAAGCGATCCCAAGAACTTTCACCGCAGCATCCAAAAATTCATGGGAAGAATTAAGCAAAAGAAGCTTCTCCGGGATGACGGTGAACCGTTCTCTCCTGAAGAGATCAACTCATTCTTTGCCAATATTTGCCGGAAACACGGGCCTCTCATCGAGCTTCCACCTCGTGAAGAAGAGGTACTTCAAATCCCAACGATTTCTCCAGAGCAGGTGAAAGATGAGCTAAGTAAGATTGATCTCAATAAGGCCAGCACACCAAATGAATTCCCAGCGAAAATTATCGTCCCCTGTGCAAAAGCATTGGCTGCTCCGCTTGCTGCTATATTCAACCAGTCTTTGATAGAAGGAATTTACCCGTCAGCTTTTAAACAAGCTTTCATCACCCCCATTCCGAAAACGTCGAACCCTACTGGCCTAACGGATTTGAGACCAATTTCTAAAACAATGATTTTTTCAAAGGTCTTTGAAGGTTTCTTATTTCGCTGGCTGTACAGTGACATGGAAGACTCTCTAGACATTCGACAATTTGGCTTTAGGCCTGGCCACAGCACAATCCATTATCTCGCACTCCTGCTTGACGACGTCCTTAAGCATCTTGAAAAGGCAAACTCTTACGTAGACCTCCTGATCGCCGACCTCATTAAAGCGTTGTAATGTAAAAAGTTGTAATTGCTGCTATAGACATGGGTGCACGTAAATTCCTTGTTCGAATGATTGCTAGTTTTCTGACTGACAGATCACACTTCTGTAAAGCTCAACAATGAAGCCATTTCACCGCCTGTTAGGATAACTTGTGGGGCACCGCAAGGGACTCGTCTCGGGCCCTTGGCGTTTTTGATGGTAGTCAACAAACTCATGATGAACATAGGAAACCATTTAAAGTTTGCTGATGACCTCACACTTCCTCTTCCGCGTGAGATTCGAGGAAATGAAGATCGGATGCTCCATGACATGATCGCCAATCTCCATCAGCAATGCTCGGATGTCAAATTAGAAGTCAGCAATTCCAAAAGTCATGTCATGAGGATTAACTTCACTAAACAAGTATTACAAACAGTCGAGTCGGAATCGTCGATGAAAACTGAAAATTCTGTAAAAATTCTTGGCATCATTCTGGATGATAACCTCCAATGGAAAAGTGAAGTGGGAAAAATAGTGAAAAATAGCTGTGCTACCCTTCGTTCATTTTCATACCTGAAGCGGTTTGGGGTTCCACGCCATGAACTAGTGACACTTTATAAAAATTATGTAAGGCCCATTTCAGAGTACGGCTGCCAAATTTGGCATCCTGGCTTAAGTAAAGCTCAGGATGCCGAAATCGAACGACTGCAGAAGAGAGCCTGCAGAATAATACTTGGTCACAATTACACATCTTACAACGAAAGCCTTCAAATCCTCGATATCGAAAAACTGTCTGAAAGAAGACACTTCTCATGCGTTTTGGCCACCAAATTTTGAATTCTCAGCACCACAGGACCATCCTTCCGGACTTCGTTACACCCTCTCATGGACACAACACGCGAAGCAAGGACGACCCAAAACCCAAGCTTGTTCCCCCACCTACAAAATCTTCAGAAAGATACTTAAATTCATTCGTTCCGTATTTTACTAAACATTTTAACTGTTCATGATTCATGTTCGTTTCTTATTTATTGTTTGTTAGTTTGTGTTTTATTTGTATTGTTAGCGAGTGTTTATTTTTCCAATTCCCGCCCGTGTTAGCCTAGTGCTATTAGGGTTGAAAATAAAATTGATTGATTGATTGATTACCGAAATCGGTTGGGAAGCTGCTCTGCCAGGCCTGACTCGAATTGCGGCGAAATCAGGGGGCAGGATGGGGCGTAGGGTTGGGTCTAGCAGGAGTTGTTTTCGAGCTTAAATGACAGGGTTTCACGACGTTGGGAAAGGGTTTTTAAATGAAACATATTAAGAAGAGTTAAATACGGCACCTTTGGGGATTTAGCAACAATTAAAAGGGCTCGATATTGAATCCTCTCCAATCCTCTCCTCCTCATGCGTCAGCCCAAAATGCCAGACGGGACAGCAGTACGTGGACGGCTTCATATTCGGCAGATACTTTAGCAGCGGGCTTGTCAGTGCTGATCTATGTCACAGACAGTGGAGTCTGGAACGGATTTTATTCTAAGGTAAGAGAAAACCTATTGAGGTGCGAATTGTTAACATAACTGCTTTTGGCTTTACTTCTTTGCTCTCATTAGTCTACTTTCTAATGAAAAATACAGATTCATGCGCCCCAAGTAATGGTTGAATCCGTCGGTGCAGACGGTGCAGTAAGCTTGTGAACGTCAAAACCAGAACGAACAGATTTGCCAACTCATTCGTGCCATTCTTCCATGAATGCTATATTACAGAGATATAGTGCTGTGTTTGTTTGTTGTTTGTAAATCTAAATATTGGCATAGTGTTCTTGTTGTTATATATTTTTGTTTTGTTGTTTTGGTGCGATGGCCCTTGTTGGCTTTTATGCATTAAATATCTATCTATCTATATACGCCTTAGAGCTTGGTCACACTGGGTTCAAAAGGCCGCCTATTCCACAAACAACTGAAAGTCCATAGGGGACGTGAAATTTGATGGGGCAGCTTGGGTATAATGAGCAGACTGCAATTAGGGGTCAATTAGGGTTCCTGTAACACAATTATAGAGGCTGTTTTGCTCTAATTAATCTCCTGCATTTAAAACGACGACATTCAGAATTAGTTGTATCTTGATCTTTTTCATTTTTCTACTTTTGCAACCCAAAAAGCCAGGAAATGAGCCAAGTGTGACCAAGCTCTTATTGTAAAGAAAAGAGTGATTTCAAATTTAGTGTCTCGACCCGTCCGGGAATAACAGCTATTTTATAAACGATTCTAATGATAAATAAAAGACATGGTCTTTGCTGCTAATAAAATCCTCAATAAAAGCCTTCGGATTAAGAATGAAAAAATGGGACTACGGATTATGTATGAATGAAACTTAAGTCCCATCCTTTGGCGAAAGGTAGCTTTATGCAGGGCTCGAGGAATAAAAAGAGGCTGTGGCTCGAAAATGGTATTTCGGTCGGGCATTTTCGGCGACCCTCTGTGCCACGCCCAAGTCTGTCTCCGTGACCAACAAGGTTTTCGTAGCTCGCGCACTCACACAAATTTTACAAAAAGACTCTCGAGGCGATTTTCAATTTGGTGGCTCAAAATTTTGCGGGATTGAAAGTTTGCGGTAAATGCAAATCAAAATAGTAAATTAGCTATTTAGATACAATAATAGCTACATTCTTCACGTCTTCAAATATGTTACCAGCATATTAACGCTAATGCAAAACAATGGGTCTGTCAACTTGGAGTAGATAGTCTAGACCAAAAACTGGTGATCCTTCTAGTACAAAACGACAAGGGCGAAACCTTGATTTATTGAGAGTTTATTTTTACTTTCAGGGATTCGAAAATACCGCAAAGACAAAGAGGTGTTTCCGCGAGTTTCAACTTGTGGTTCGACTGTGCCGCAAACACCTCTGTTTCCAAGATGAACGTTCTAAAATATGTGGGACACAGATATGCCGCGAAAAAACGCCTATGATGTCGTGTTTTTCTTTTTGAATAAGATAACTAACAAACTATTATTACTAAGCTTAACTTGTTTAAAGGCAACAGTTTATTTCCACCATCAACTTGAAATCAACTTAAAACTGAAAACTACTCCTGATCTACCCACTACATCGACCTACCGTAAGGCACAGGGCTCAAGCTTTCGGCCATCAAGCAAAAAAGGTAATTACGGGCATACATTCTTCACGTCTTCCCATACGTTACCAACATACTATGTAAACACTAATGCAAAATAATGGTTCTGTCCCAAGCTTCTAACAGTACACTGTCAGAAATTTCATAACAGATAACACAAAACAAGGACGCGCGGTTTCTGTCGAGAGTTTGAAATCGTTATGCATAGCGTTTTGAAAACGTTGATAGTGCAGAAACGATTGAAAAAATCCAGAGTTGTTGTGGAAATTGCGTCGGTCCTGTTTTCGAATGTTTTGCCCATTTTTCAGAGTAGTTGAAAGCCCCAAATTCTTGTGTTTCTGATCAGTTTAACCGGGTCCACACTCGGGTCTTTGCCTAAATCAGGTCCAATTGTCGTTTCACCGAACGATATTATTCACATTATTCGAAAGTTAAAGAAGAGGTATTCTAGTGGGATTGACAGTACTGGTGCCCGCAGCTTGGAACTTGGTAGTCAACTGTTGGTCAATCATTTATCTTTGCTTTGATAGATGGTTTTTAGCGTGGGTATGGTGCCGGATAGTTTTTGTACTGGAGTAATTATACCGATTTTAAAGAAGGGCAAGCCAATTTCCAAGTGTTCCTCTTATCATCCGATTACTGTACCTAGTGTGTTGTCCAGAATATTTGAGCTCCTTGTTATTGATAATATTAGTTGCGTGTTTGCAGATACCATGGTATCTGATACCACGGTCTAAAGTTGTTTTCGCAGTTATCGTGGTATCTGGCCAGTTATCGTGGTATCTGGCCAGTTATTACAACGGTCCGACCGTGGTGACTGATCGTGTTATCTGAAAAGTCATCTCACTTTCATCAAATTTTGTCAAATTGGACAGACGCCTCCATTCCAGTTTGGTTTTCGACGAGGTCTGGGTTGTTTCCAGGCCCTGAAATCGCTTTGCTCTATACTGAAAGACTCTAGTAAAACATGTAAATTTTTAGCTTTTGGTGCTGCGATGTGAACAACGTTTTGGGTCGTTAACCCATTCACAGTTTATGTTAGAGCGGATTACCCGGGGGGTAATTTCCGATATTATTTTGCCGCTTTATTATATGTATCGTCATCTGAAGGTCCGTTTAAAGATTGGGAAGGCTTTGGTTGAGGAAGATACTGAAATTTGTCTCGGAATTAAGCGAGGAGCCATTACGTCGCCAACTATTTATAATAATGCCGCTGTAAGTGCGCAAACTCAGATTCCGACTTGGTGTATTGTGACGGGAGTTGATGTTTCTGTTATGTGTTACGCTGACGACCTACTGAACTTAAGTCGATCGATTTTGAGTCTTGAAAAGAATTATCGACTATCTGGAAATAATTATAAATGTATAGGTTTGGCGTTGAATGCTGTGAAATCACAAGTATTACTTTTTAATTGTCCGCCCAAGTTCTCTCCCGAGTTTGTGAACCTTGGTCGTACGATGTAAGATCTTCGAGCGAACTGATATACCTTTGCCCTCCAGTTGGCCCGTCTCTATCCGCAACTCGTAGGCTCGCACTGATAAGAAACTCCATGGAGCCTACGCGTCACTTGTTCCGTCGCAAGCGAAGATGTCTAAAAAGCTCATTGCAAAGCTTTACAACCCAGTGGCTCTTCCTCATTTACTGTTTGTGGCTCCATTCTGGGATCTTCTAAACGCCACGGATAAAGAAGAGTTAAGAAAGCTGTTCTTCAAATTTGCTAAATTTCTTCTTCAACTTCCCAGTTGATCCCGCAACCGGTACTTGATTCAGATGTATTCTGTCGCAGACCATATACTAAGAATGGTATAGATAGGTCAGTAAGGGGGCTACTCAATAGTAGAAACCCTAGAAGTATATGCAGGACTGTTGCATTTATGGACCATTTAATCAAGACAATTAAAAGTATGTGAGGTCAGTTGGAGATTGAGGGAAGTTGTTTTTTAAGTTGTATAAAAGTTCGCAAGTATAATGAATGTAAAGGATGTACTGTTTTGTCTTGTTTTTGTTCATGGCCTAAGGGCTTCATTAAACATCTATCTATCTATCTATCTATACTAAGCGTCGATAATCCGGTTGCGAACCTTAATAATAAAGATGTTGTACACCCTGAATGGGTATTCTTTTTTGATAAGATTTGTTTGATTTGTATCTAGGTTAATGTTGTTTTGTTTTGTAGTCTCTGTTTTTTTCTTTTTCTACTTTTCACATACCCCATCTTTTTCCTCCTTTGTGCTGTTGATGGCCAATTAAATATTTCATTCATTCATTCAAAAACACAACAGATTACATCCCAAGTGTTGTCTGTTGAAACTGCGCATCCTTGTGTTATCTGTTATGAAACTTCTGACGATATAGTTACGAGATAAGACGGTGGTCATTTCAACCTGGTTGGTATTGAGATTTCATTTTTATTTCCAGGGCTTCAAAAATACCGCGAAAAAGACAAAACGGTGTTTCCGGGAGTTTCCACTTGTCGTTCGATTTCGTCGCACACACCTCTGTTTCCGTGGTGAACATTCCAAAACATGTGGGACACAAATATGTCGAGGAGTGGGATAACTAACTTTCGCCATTTCAACCTGTGACACGTTCACAAAAAAAAACGTTCCAACTCTCTACAAATAGTTACCACTGGCCAGAGCTGGTGGACTCGGACTCTGGACTCGTCTCGAGACGCCTTTTTCAAGGACTCGGACTCGTCTTTCACGGAGTTTTCCGTACGCCAGAGCTGTGGAATCGGAATCTGGACTCGTCTCGAGACTCTCTCGAGACGCCTTCTTCAAGGACTCGGGCTTGTCTCGGACTCGGATTTGCTGGACTCGCAGCAGCTGTGCCACTGGCTCATTTTATTCTGCCAGGCTCAGAATCATCGAAGCTACACTGTCAAGTTGGACAGAGTAGCTGGTCTGAAAACCAGTAGTTACTTCTGTGAACACGGTCGGAACACACCCGATTAAGAAAAAGATCGGTGGTCGGCACTTCGTGTCGGTGAGCACTTCGGTACCCCCAATGGTCTAGATGGCTGGAGAACGAGAACCCCACACCTCCATCGTTGCGACTCTGACCAGACGTCTAGGTTATCACAGCGCTCGCGGCTAGCCGTTAGGTAAAACTCACGATCATTTTTTTCTTCACAATCACTACAATCAGAAGATTGCCAACGCAAATTGCAGTATTCCCTCTTTCAGTATGGCAAAGGTTTTCAACACCTCCTTAAGCTTCTCTCTATTTCGTCTTTTCCTGCCGGTTTGATCGTTCACCACAATTGATACGATAAGAAGAAGGGTAACTATTGTTTCTTCCCATGTCATGTTTGCAAATCGTCATTTTCCAAGAATCCTTATCAGCTTCTGTTTACTTCTTCTTCTTCTTGCCATTCTCGGATGCTGGCTCAACGAATCCTCCCAGTTCTAAAGCGTGTCTTGCCGCATTGTTTATGAGTTTAAATCGATCACCACCCAGCAGGATACCGCCAAACCACCGAGAAACCACCACAACAACGTTCTTGGCCTCCACAATCTGAAAACGAAACGGCACGTTTATTTTGGTGTTAGTCAGAATGAGAAAAAAAAAAGTGTTTTAACATTGCCCGAATATAAGCCAAGGGACCTGACAGGGGGTGGGAGCTAAGTACTGAACTGTCTTCGATCAAATCAATAATTTATTCAAAAAAAACGTAGCAGCCCGCAGCCAATAACTGGCTTTACGTCGTCACAAAAAGGAACAAATTCAAAACATATAGCCTATGTGTACAATTACAATTTGGGTTTATCACAACGATCATACGATACAGCTTGTGTCCAATAATTTATTGAAAAAATTTGTCAGGAAACGTGAAACTGAGTCCGTTGAAGACTAAATAAGAAACATGATCTCCAAAGCAGCAATCGTTTTTACCTGAGAATTTGGTAACTTCCTTCCCAGGGAGAGTCTCTAAATTTTACGGATCCTCATTCAATTCTATTCAGTTTATTTCAAACCGATACAACGGTCAAAGCCGATTTTATGGTTGCCGTCAATACAGAAGGTACGATGTCAACACTCGTTCGAAAATACCTCCAAACAAACACAAAATATTTATATATCGTGTAGTTCGAAAATATCGGTATCTTGTCAAATATAACAAAACTGGTTCAGGACTATGAGCGTGTTCCACCCTTCTAACAATAGTAACTATTTTAGTTCCAACCTCGTAAGAAGTTACGACGCTGACCTTTCCAACCTTCTCGAAATAGTAACTAATAGTAACTATTTGCTTACCACGCTCGGGAGCGTAGTAAGCGTGGTAACTATGCATCTGGGATTCGCCCGTGGCATGATATTCTGCTGGAAAATAGAAAAAACATTCCAGCCTTGACGGCAAAAAGCCAGAATTCATGACGTCATGCGTAGTAACTACGGTAAGTAGGGTGGAACACGCTCTATATGAACCAGGAGAGGGTAGCGGATGCTACAGACCCTTCATCTGCTACAGCATTCGCCAATCTAGTAAACTGACCTGCAGAAGATGAAGCATTCGTCCACCGGCCTGGTTTTCGCCATCATCATCACAATCTTGTAGCCAGGTCTTTGTGTCTTCTTTGTATATTCTATATGCATACATATTATGCGTAGCTTGGGCTATCTTTCGGTTTTCATAGAGCTTTGCTAGGACTTGCCTGAAAATAGAGAAAGGATGTTTGAGGAGATCTCCCTTCCTAATCATGCTTACTCATTCATTATTTCGAGTCAGTCCCTTCGTCTTCTCATATTTCGGAAATGAACGGTGAGATCCAGCCACCAGAAGATGAAAAAAGAATGGATACTCGCCCAACAAGGATTATCTTAAGGGCAGCTGAGAAAGCTCAGCTAATGAACCCGCCCGCTCATAGCAATGAACGCTATTTGAACTCATTTGTGCCTTATTTTATCCGCAATTTTAATGTGAATTAACCAAACTGTAATTTGACAATGCTGTGCATTTTGTATTATCAGAGTTTTGGGAATAAGTGAACTGTAATTGTAATATCACAATCACTAGATTCTTTTTCCATTCGAGCTTCGTTCCTAGGCTAGCTTACATACAAATCAGTGGGTTTTCCGCTATACCGTGCTGTAGCAAAACAAATCAGTGCAAAAAGGCAGATCTAAAACAGGCCTTACTGCAGTAAGGCCTGTTTTGAAACTGTCTTTGGCGATGTGATCTCAGATAATCTGCCTGCAGCCAGGGCGGTTGGGGGAAGTCATCCTGGTGCTTTCGCACACCCTTCCTGTCACCATCCCTAGATTTCTACAGGTACCCATTTGAAGCTAGGTCGACTTCGGCTTGTCTTACAGGGTCACGCCACTACCGCCGCCCTAAACCAAACGGTAGACACCACCAACATACGAACGAAGAAAAAAGCTAACCACTCGGCCAAGACGGACAGTTTCATCCGTGCTAGGGTGGTTACTCAAGATCCCATTACTCCACGGAAAAAATTGCCACCTTCCATTTAAGCATTGTCCTAATAGGTGTTGTAAGGTGTATTACGGCAGTAGTATATAAGTGCCGGTTCTACTCCACCCCCACCCCAATTTCAAAACCCCATTTTAACATCAATTTCTTGAATTTTAACATCCTTTTTACCAAATAATCCCCCTTTTTATAGATATTTTGATTTTCTTATTTCCCAAATAAAGGTCCTAAGAAATAGGAAATGTTACCCTTTAATAAATATAAACTACTGCAATATACACTAAAATACTACTTCTTTTTAGATTTTTAATTTTTCAATTTTTCATTTAATCCTAATATAATACAAATTCTGAACCACATTTCTGGTAAATGAACAAATACTCAGAGTTTTTGTTTACCCGTAAAATAGGTAGCAAAATCAGATTCTTCTTTAGACCAACTCGTTATCCATATAAACTACTACTGAGTAAACAGTTCTACATCAACATATTGGTCAGAGTTCTTATTCACCCTCATAATAGGCTGCAAAACAAGATTTTTCTTTAAAAGTAACTCATCAGCAATTGCATTATATCTCTGTGGTATAAACAAATCACAGGCTTTGTTATTATGATGAATAACAACAACCAGCTTATCACCATATTTTGTCTTAGCCATTCTCATTTTAACGATGCTATATTTCAATCCTAGAATTAGTTCTTCCTTCCTGATTGTATCATTGTATTTATTCATTTTGATTGTTGACAAGACTTCTTTTAGCGACTCCATTTATTAGCGGCTGATTTTATTTAATAAAAATCCAAATCACAAACTCACATACATATTTTTATTAATGATATCCAATGTAGCTTTTCTTTCATAATATAGAACACAGTAAATATTGTATGGTACGGGTTGAGGATCATTTAAAGTTATACTAATTTCAATATCAGCAGTGGTTCCATTATAAATATTTGACTCGTGTTTAGAAACATCGAAACAAAATAGTGGATATACTTCTTTAAATTCTTCGATATTGACTACACTACCAGTATCAAACGCTAATTGCTTATAACCCATGTGTATGTATCTGTTGTAAAGATTCGAGTATGTGCATTTTTCCTCACTAAAGTCGCATTTGAGGGGTTCTTCTGGGTATTTATCCCCGTTAATTCTAACCTCTATATCCGTCAAATTCATATGATCAAACACCATATTATTCTTTTTTTGGTTGTTATGCTTTTCATTTTTCTGTAACATCACAACGATTTTCGTAGGACTATTTCTCTCAGACACAACTTTCCAGGTGTGTTCCTTATTCTGACTAACATCACTTTTATAAGTATTACAAGCTTCCCACATCAAATTATACTTTTTATCCTTTGCCAAACCCTTTTCCAATTGACTCATCATTTCAATACTAGGAGCTATAACAGGAATTTTCCAGGATAAATACTCAATGACGACTTTAAAATTAGTATTTCCATTGTTTACAATCATATTATTATCATCATTTCTTCTTAGACATATTCTGTGCGATGCACCTCTAAAAAATCGTTTGTTTCCTTTCAAGAATCCAAACATCTCTGATAATGGTAAATACATATTAACTAATTTGCTGTCTTTAGTTCTATTATATCTCTTTTCAAATCCTTTATTATAATTGGGGTTAGGCTTAGAAGTGACATTCATATTTCCTGCTGTTAGTTTTCCTTCTGCAGGTACGGTAAATGAACTAGTTATAGGGTTGATATCAGTTCCTTGATTATAATCCTTATACCAGAAATGATTTCTAGCAGCACTTCTAGAGTAATCATCAGAGTATTCAATCAGCTTTGTAACGGTAGTTGTAATGCCAACATGATTAATTTTTTCAACAGGTGTATCGTTTATGACATACTCAGCGGTACTAAATAAATTAAATCCATTATTCGTCAACGTAGCAACATCGGTTGAACCTATATTAGTTCCATTCTCTTTAACTATCCTTACGCCTACCTCAAGATAACTTTCACTTGGATAGAACCAGGAATCTAATTTCTTTGTTACAAATTCAAACTCTGACTTATTGGATACATTCACATCTGTTTCTCGAATTTCTTTAAATTCATACTTGACCACTGTATCCACAAGTGGCTCATCAAATATGTTCCATTGCGGACTAATAATTTTATTTACTGCCATTTATATAAGAAGGAAATTATTCAATAAAAATCATTTCAGAATCTTTAACCCATTTCCAGTCATTAACGTTTTAATCAAGTCCTGACTTCTTTGATTTAAAATTCTTTTATTTGTACCTATAAGATCCTTCATCGATTTCTTATTTCCAATCACATCAATCAGTTCCTTCTTGTTGACATCAATCAAATCTTTTCCATATTCTATTGCTCTGTTTTTCAGCAGCTCAAATCTCGGTTTTATAATATTATTATACATTGACAATGCTCCATCTTTTATTTGTTTTGCTGACGTCTGGAATAACTGGGAATTAGCAATGTTTTTGAATATACTACCGATTCCACTTCCGTACTGCTTATTGTAAAGTAATCGCTTATTATTTAACAACATTTATAAGTAAATAATTTTATTTCAATAATCCTTTAAGCTTTTCTTAAATGCAGTACGTATCCTACGTTATCACCATTCAGATCAATCGGTCTTCCAAGCTGATCAGTTATTGTCATTCTCAACGAGTAAATAAAGTCTTTTGTGTTGATAGGAAGATATATTAATTGTCTAGGATTCTCAACAATTTGGCAACCCGGTTCAGTATTCGGAACAAATGTCCAAATGACATCTGATTTACTTTTGTTTACGATAGAACTGTTTACAAGAGAGCAGTGAATTTGAATTTTATCGACACTTCTTGTTATATTCGGAAGTTTTGTACCTTCATTAATTTTATTAGATATCTCAATATCCTTCTCAAAGCCTAAAATCTGACACAAGTCACTATTAAATCTAAACATGTATTTTTCTTGTAATATGATGACAAATCTCATAGAAGCTGGATTTGATGAGATTACAATAGGACATTTATCTTTTGGTGTATCAAAATACTGACACAAAAAATAATTCAAACAATCATCGTTATACATCCCATTAGGAATAGTAACATTTATCCATCCCCCCTCTTCATCTTTCCTGTATTGAAATGTATTATTCCCAAATTTATCACTTATATTATGCCACGAATACCACAAAGTACACTGATTCAAACCTATTTCATAATCCCAATTACGATTCAATTCGATTGGTTGACTAAATGTTATATCAATGATACTTTCATTACCTTCAATGTTTAACAACACCATTTATTAGAAATATTTTTTATATATTGAATTGTATTCTCTCTTGTTTAAGAATTTATTTCGCATTAACGAATCCAAAATATCAATAGCTTCATTCCTCACCTCATCAGATGTATTCCCGTTCACTCTACTACCTATCAAAGTGTACAATTTTTTAATCATTTCATCACAATTCATAAATATTCCAGTTCCTTGCTGTTTGACTAATCCCCAATTATTTTGAATGGTTCTTAACCTATCCTTGTAAACTCTTATAAATTCAATAATTTGATCATGGTTAGAGTAACCTTTACTCTTTGTCCCACCATAACTTTTACTTATAGTTGTTAAATGATTCATAGCCTCCTCTATATCCATAGGATTACTAATGTAATACATAGGTATTTTAAAATAAGGATCATTGTCATCCCAGGATTCTGCATGTTTTGAATTAATCTGATTTAAAAACTCTTGGGTAATACCTTTATTCATTTCAATGGATAATGGGGCTAAAGCGGGAGTTGGTTCTAAAGCAGGAGTTGGCGCTCTACTCGATTCCTTTGAACTCGATTCCTCTGAAGTTTTAAATGCATTACCTAATCTTTGAAACCGTCTGCTTGAATTTTCATCATTCTTTTGTAATTTCTTCATGATCGCTTCAGTGTAATCTTTTTGTGTCTTCATGTTTTCTTTTTGTGCCATAACAACTGGAGCGTTTAATTCTGAAGCATATTCCCGAAACCCTGCTTTCTCCATCTCGTATTGTTGAACTTTTTTTCTTTGAATTTCTCTGTTCTTAACTATACCTGATAACATATCACTCGAGCGTCTTGAATCCATTTATATACAAGTAATTTTATTTCATAATAAATTTTGAAAGTTCTTTTTCATAAAACCCTCCTTGAATTAATTCCCCACTTTTGTCAGATATTTCATAAGTAATGGGAATGGTAGGTCTAATGGTTGCTATCTGAAATACTTCATTCGTATAATTCGGTAAATATCCTTTATCAAAAATACTCTTTTCTTTTTTTATTCTGACTAAATCTCCTACATTGTAATATCCTGTGATTGTGTAGTCATTTGCTGGAGGAAACAAAGCATTGTAAACCTTTTTCTGATTTACCTTTTTACTAGCATCTACTGGTTTCATTTGTATTGAACGATGATAAGAGTTATTATAATTTCTAACAAATAAAGGTAAAATATCAATCCATTTAGTAGTGTTATTGTGAGTAAAATATTTCCATAACTTTTCTTTCAACGTTCTATTGAATCGTTCAACGATTTGCGCTTTCAATTCACTTTCAGATGCAAACCAGTGTATGTCGTTATTTTTCAAAAATGTTTGAACATTTCGCATTACAAATTCTTTACCTTTATCAGTTTGTAGTTTTTTAGGAATTCTTTCTTTAAATATATAACTTAATGCCTTGATTATTTCAGCACCCGTTTTATCTTTCAAAGGGACACACCAAGCATATTTACTAAAGCAATCAATAATAGTCAAGATGTAATTTGTTTTATTATTTTCTTTTTTATATTTCTGCATGTCAACTAAATCAGCTTGCCATTGCTCATCTACATGGTGAACATACACTCGTCTCCTTTCAAAATTGTGATAGGAAGGTTTGTGTAACGTATACACATTCTCATTTTGCAACACATTTTTTATTTTATCCTTGGAAACCTTCACACCATTTTCTTTTAATTTTCTGTGAATATCATCAACCCCTGAATAATTTGAATAATACGTCTTTAAAATATCTTTTTCTGCGTCGAGGTTTTTTTTAAAAAGCGATTTTTCATTGAACCACAGATAACGCAATTACCTTTCACCATTGGAACATTATTTTTCTGTGACACTGCTTTAAACATTGATTCAGTGTCAGTTTTCTTTTTACATTTCATACAATAAATCTCCATTTATTAGAAAACAATTTTTATAAACAAAAAGACGAGAGATGAATAAACTAAGAACTGCGCTTAATGTAGGAAATACAATGCAATCCACAGTTTAATTCATCTATATTCTGAACGGCAAGATTTTCATAAGCTATTTTTTTCTTTGAAGTTTTTAGATATTTAATTATTTCTTTTCCTGGGGGTATACCGAAAGAATCAAAAAATTCTACATAAGGATTATCAGGTAGATTACAGTACGCCACCCAGTGAGTTCCAGGCATTCCGAGTTTATCATAATTAACTACACCACATTCCGAATCGTTTATATGTTTGGGTAGCGTATCTATAGAGAAAACACCTCTAAAATGTGGTATACTCTCTAATGCATCCATAATATCAAAATTGGTTAGAGGTCCTACTTTACTTTTGCTTCTTTTTTGATGTCCCCGTTTTTTGACTTCCTAGGCCTTCCCCGTACACCATGACCTACAACTTTTTGTGTTCCAGGAAGTGTAAGCGCACCACCTGTGTTGACATCATCGGTTTCCTTCTTAGGCCTTCCACGTCCCACAACTTTTTGTGTTCCAGGAAGTGTAAGCGCCCCACCTGTGTTGGTTATGTTATCCACCAATTTCTTACCAGCGAATGTACCCAAAGCAGCAGCTCCACTTGTTAAAGCTGCCTTACCAAGGGCTACTGCTAACGGTATTAAGAATGGAAGTAATCCACCCTTTTGAATCGCTTCTTTCATCTGTTTGTATGATACATCAATATCACAGCCCTTATTATTCATTTTACATGTTTCAATTTTATCAATTTGTCGTTTACTTAAAAGTAACTTGACTGGTTCTCGTTCATTCTGTCTACTATGACTAACACGTATCTGACATTTTTGTTTAGCGCCAAAGCATTTCTTCAGCTTTCCTTTCTGAAGCTTTGACAAATAAACTGTATACTCCATTGTTTCAACCATTTATTAGAAAAATAATTTATCATATAAATTTTATTTCTTTAGTTTAGTTTTCATAAAGTCTTCTGTTTTCGTAACAAAATCTTGATCAACAGGTTTTTGCTCTAAAAGCCTTTTTAAAATGTTTACGACTGCTCTTTCAATACCATTGATATGGACTTCATGGTCAAAATCATTTTTCCTAAGGTCAAGAACCTTTTTGTCAATGCTTTTGCTAAGGTCAAGAGTCTTTTTGTCAATGATTTTCCTAAGGTCACCAATCTTTGTTTCAATACTTTTGCTAAGGGTTTGTTGGTTAAGAAGCTTTTCGTCATATTTTAAAAGGTCTGTTGTTAACCTATCTAAATTAACAGCATCCTTTTTGTTTCTAGGGTCTTGAACATTTGTGATTACTTTATCCCCAGCATCAATTTCTGTTTCAGTGGCTTTAATTGTTTGTTTTACAAATAATCCTTTATCTTTGATCCTTATCAATGCATTATCAGGAGAATCATCTACCGCAGTTAATCTGTTGATATCTTCGCTAAAATACTGATTGGTTTGCACTTGTCCCGCAGTCATCTGTTCTTTAAATTGATTCAAAATCACAGTCATAGATCTTAAGCTAATAGCATCCTTATCTGTTTTCGCATCACCTAAATTTATAATTCGTCTATCGTGTAGGTTAATGTTACCATTTTCGTCAGTAACTTTCGATTCGTTACTAACCTTTTTTCCAACACTACCAAATTTATTCATTTATAATAGAAACAAATTATCCAGTAAATTTTTCAAAGTTTTTTCTGTACTTCAGGGTTTTATCTTTTGTTTTTAAATCAATAAAGAAAAATCCGTAACCTTTAGTTGCAACCTCGAATTGTTTCAGAAAGTTCTCATTTTCTATATTAGATACATGATTTTGCCTGATTAATTTTACTTCTTTTGGATTAGAACACTGAAAGAATGCAAAATAATTACACTGAAGTCTTACCACCTTTGGCGTTTTATGATAGCTCTGAGACAAGTAAACAATTGAAGCATTTTTCTTTCTTCCTCTTATGAATAAATCTTCTATTTTCTTCTGGTCTTTTTCAGTTACAAAATCGTCAAAGATAATCAAGTTCTGATAATTGGGGTCTAGGTCGTCAACATCGATAATATCATTAAGGTCATTACTTACGGTTAAAATATTCGTTTTACATTTTAATTCCAAGGTGGTTAAATTGTCTATAAGGTCTTTATATTTGTCTTCTTCAAGATCTTTTGCATACAAGTATATTCGGTTGAAACAGATGTATTCATAAATTAAATTCAAGAGTAAATTGGTTTTTCCTGTTCCTGAACTTCCACAAATTAATAATCTAAATGGCCACTGAGGTGCAAGTTCGTGTTTGTTCTGATAGTTATTCTTTTCGCTAAAATCATACACTTTTATTGGTGCCTTTTCGTTCATTTATTTAGGAAGAATTTTTCATTATAAGATTTACCAACTAGGTAGTTGAATTTTTTAACTAGGTAGTTGAATTTTTTAACTAGGTAGTTGAATTTTTTAACTAGGTAGTTGACTTTTTTAACTAGGTACTTGACTTTTTTTAACTAGGTACTTGACTTTTTTAACTATATACTTGAATTTTTTAACTAGGTACTTGAATTTTATAACTAGGTACTTGAAATTTTTAAGTAGGTACTTGAATATTTATTGTTTGTAACCTAATGGAAAAGTTGTGAATTTATCACTGGATACAATCCTTTTATCATCCTTAGGATCTAGGGCTTTTTTATTCTGTTCTTCTAGAAACATATTGTGTTTGTATGACCTTAAGTTGTACTGGGTTACTGAAAGGTTTCCAACGTTTCCAAACAGAACATCCTTGTAGTTTTGAATCGTAATTTTATCTTTCACTATGTTTGTTTTTATTCCTTTTAGTTTTTTGCTAGCTTTTGAAAGGTCTTGGTTGTCCTTTAAATAAGCATATACTTTCGACCGCAACCCAACAAACTCTGTCATCACTTGTCCTGCTAATTCATCTTTCATCATTCCTATCACTTTCTTGTTTACATTAGGAAACCCGTATGGATTATCTTTCGCATAATCAGATGTATCGAACCTCTCATTCAAATCCGGTTTAATATCTTGATAGAAATCCTCGGTTCGTATGTCATAGATGAAAGAATCAGTATCCATATAACATAAATCTATTTTATCCCCATATTTAGGTTTCATATAATCATAATGGAATTCATACATCAATAACTTGGATAGTTCTAATACAGCAAAACCTATATACATTGGTTTGTCTAGTTTTATCTTTTCCTTTGACATTCTTGCCACAGAAAAGTTTTCACTGAAAATAATTTCAGATTTAAAGTTGGGTTTTTTTATTATTTTTTCTCTAGTTTTATCGTCAGTTATTATTTCCATATCAGCTCGTTTCCTTACGTTCTCCATGGTTTTTCCAAAGCAAGCGTTATTCATCAGCTTAAAAAAGTCCTTTTCAAAATCATTTGTACCTTTAGTTCTAAGTGCTGTGTTGTGATCTATGTATCCTTTTAAGTAAGCACTTTCAGTGAATCCTAGTATTCTATGTACTTTTTTCAGTTTCAGACCTTTTTGTAAATAGAATTCTAGATTCCTGTGGTGAACTACGTAATTGTTTTTATCCAGTAAGGTTGTACATAGTTTGCCATTGAAATGTTCGGGTGCTAATGGTAAATCTTTGTGTAATTCGTGTAGTTCTTTTGGATATTCCAAATCTACTTCATATATAGCACCTACATTCGGTAATTGTATCACCGAGTTAACATGATTTTTTAGATGGTTATAATACTCGAGTGAACTGTTTTCATTTCTCTCTTTCAAAGCTTCTGGTATGGAAATGAATTGGAAATCTTTTGCGGGTAATTTTTGCGACATCGCCCACCCATACAAATTATTCTTGTCAAAATACATTAGATAATTAGATGATTTATTCTTATCATAACCGCTCATATATTTATTATTTGCTTTCGCATATCTTTTTATACACTGAGATACACCACCTCTTATCCCCTTTTCAACGAATGTATACATGTCTTCCTTTGAGAATAACGGTAATTCTACTGTTGAATGCTTTAGGAAAGCGTCCCATGTTAGTCCTGGAGCTGAGAAGTAATGAAGTGGATCCAGGTCATAATTATGTATACATACATTTCTGAAATTCTCTACAACATCTGATAATATTAAAACGTCACTTTTTAGGTACAACTTGGTATAATCAAGTAATGCTTCGCAATTAAATTGTTTCCATATGGACACCGCTCTTTTATAATCAGCTTTGTCAATACCTTTTCCCGTTAACCTAGAATAAAAGCTTTCTATGGGTGGTAACTTTGTACAATCCATTTTACTGAAACTATCCACAAATTCATAAGGATACACCCCCTTTTTAATTATTTCTTTAAATTCAGCATCGTTTCTGAAACTGTCAGATGTGTACTTGAAATTCTCTCTCAGATGATTACAGGATACTTTACAGTCACATTTCGCTAAATTTGCTGATAGTTTGTCCAGTGATGAAGCCATGAATCGAATAGAATCTATAAATCTGATTTCATATTTTATTTCCTTATCCTGTCTTGGAATACTTATTGATTTCGAAAATGAAATGAAACTTTCAGCACTTTCAAAAATCCCGTTATCAGGTACTAATTCTTTCACAAATAGATGGGAGTCATACTTGGATAAGTTGTGTAGGACTACAGGGATATGCTTGGGAATCCTGTATTTCATGTTACATTCAGCGTGTGTGAAACCTCTATCCTTTCCTGTCATATGGTCGTGATCAAAGTGGGGATTTTCAGTAATTTCTGTGTTACAGATATGGCAAGTCTTGTTTTTTAGTGTCTTCCATTTTTCTTTAATTTCTTCGTCGGTATAAATGTGATTTCTTTGTCTGTTTTCATATTTGTTTGCTATATCTGTACACACTTTTGTTACTGTGGTTACAAAATGCTGAGCAGCGTCTTCCCCGAAATAGCAATAATATTTATTTTGCTTCGTATCAAACGAGCAACAGACTTGAAAACCGTATGCAAAAGGTTTCTGTTCAGCTACTTTTATTGTTTTCTTTCCGTTTACCTGGTTGTATTCTTCGTTGTAAGACTCAAAGTCCGCTATTATACAATAAGGTACTTTCCTCTGTTTTGCAATATTTTTATAGTGTATACTTGAACCTTCAGGAGGCATTATGATATCAGGGTCTTCACAATTATTTTTAAGTTCATGTTTTTCAAATTGTTCTTGTTTCGAAAAATGTCTTCCGCAAAAAGTGCAGAGGTATATCTTTTTTTGTCTTGTAGATATTTCAGAACCAACTAGTCTGCTCAGATTCTTTACTAGCACATAGTGATTATCAAAATATAGTAAATTAATGATATGTTTTGCTGTTTTCCCATTAATTGTACTTTTTAATATATGACTTCTGATTATTTTCTCTTTATCAATTTGGAATAAGCAAATCTTAATGTTGTATTTATTTTCAAATTTGTGGATATCTTTTGTATCCATCGGGAAGTTGGTAACCCCTTTGAAATCAAATTCATGCTCATATTGTTTATATTTTGAAGTTCTTTCTGCATGATCTTTAGCTGGGTACAAATGTGCTAAGATTGACCAAACAAAGCATTTTTGATCCTTATTTTCAATATTCAGACAAGCTTTTTTATTTTTTACGAAATCTGGCAGTATCTTAAACGTTCCTCCCATATGAGATTCGATTCGAGTCATCCTATAATCAATTCCTTCATACCGACTAAATTGTAGCCCCGACCGAGGGGTATTACTTAAAGAACTCAGTCTCTTGTTATTATCATCCAAATGACTATGAGTAAGTATGCTATTTTTATTTAAAATCCAAGAAGTACTGTTATAAAATACTACAACTTCTTCATCATTTTCCTGTCTATAGAATATAACCCTGGTCACAAATTGAACTCTGTAATGATTTATTTCGTTCATTCTTCGGAGTAAATCATTAAAAACAAAAGCAATAAGAGTATATTCATCTCTTCCATTGCTTTCAATTGAAACGTTTACGGTATACAAATTTTCAATTTCCCTAGAAATTGTAGTCTGCTGTTCTTCTTCCGTTCTAAATAAATGATCCGGAATTATTTTTTCTTCTTTAATTTTTTTCTTATTTATGAAGAGAGTTGATAAATCGATTGCTTTGTGTCTATTTTTATCACCTCTTTCTGTTTGATCTCTTATGATATCTCTATTTTTATCAATAGTTTCTTTCTGCTTATTAATTATCCTACCATAGTAATCCGTAACACGTTTTGAAACTTCATCTCGGTTACCGCGAGTGGGTAGGCTTTTGTTTTTTAGAAACCTTTTTAATTCACTTGTATCCTTTTCGAGTATCCTTTTCTCCTCTTTTTTTATATTTCCAATAGCAATATTATTTTCTTTGATTTCATCTTCCAAAATCTTCCTTAATGCTGACTCTGGTGTATAAATAGATGGTCTGTTTTTGTTCTGAATCCTTTCGTTTCTACGCCGAATATTAATTGTATCTTCCGCGAGCAAAATATTCCTATTAAGTTGCTTTATAATCTTATCCGTTATTTCATGTTTCTTAGCTCCATTTGTTTTGATTTTATTAATTTTCGCATAAGTCCGCAGCTCATTATATGTGTAATTCGGTAATCTTTGTATAAGCGATTTGTTGTTCAATATAACCTTTTTACAAAGCTGAATAACCTCTGCAACATTCATCATTTAATAGGGGAATATTTTTATTAATGAATTTCTCCTGACTGCGTTTTCTCAGCCGTAAAGAAAAGCACTGGTATCAATGTTCGTTTCATGGAGCACGCGCTACCTCTTTGTCTCCGGCTTGTCACAGAGAGCACAGTTACCGAGACGGCTGATTTGTTTTTGTTTAGCGGAGCATATGCCACCTAGATTTGTCTCCGACTGATCAAGAAGTGTTTTGCATTTCACGGAGTAAGCTACAGTTTCCTAGGTGGCGGGTGTGTTCCGAATCGTGAAGCAATCGAATAATTTTTGAAACAATTTTATTTTGCTCTAAATGGAAGAATTAGAAAAGATGATGTTTATTCATAGAAGGAGTTACAAGTATTACAATCTTATAAGTAATAGCTTACTTTTATCCAAATTCCTATTTTCAGCTGCAGGAATGTCTGCGTTTCTAGTGCTGCCTTTAGCTTCTTTAAGTTTGGGTGCTGTTATCATTGAAGTAATCGAAAAACATCTAAATATTGCAGAGAGAAAGTCAGAGCATAAAACCGCTTATAATTTTTACACTGAATTGTCAGTGATGTTAAAATGCGGACAATTAACGGTTGAAGAGGTCATTCAACGCGAAGGGGAAATGCGTAAAACATTTAAATTCTTTCCTCGCGAAAAATATATGAAGCAGGTTCGCTTAAACGGTTATAAATATTGTAAGAATGAATCTATAGCTCAATAGAATGGTTTACAAGTTTGAAACACTCGCCTCTTTTCATACATCATCCACCATCTGGCAAACCAACATTCAGACATCATTTCGCAAACCACGCGGAATAATGCAATCCTTTGCGCCAGACGCAATGATTATGAATCAGACGTCCGCTTAGCAACCAAGATTGTGACGCATTAACCTTATTGAGTTCTGTACAGAACTTAAATAGATCACGGAGAGTTGAGTTCTGCGCAGAACTCAAATCTCCACCTCCAGCCAGCCGCTGACGAATCAGTTTCAACTCAGCTCTTGCGCGCTCAAGATATGTGCTAGGATTGGCGCAAATCTTATCCGCAAAGCTTGTTTGTTCATCACGCTGGAAACTTGTTTTTGAGGGATGTGCTACTCTACCAATAATTATAAGTTTTGGATTTTTATTAAATAAAATCAGCCGCTAATAAATGGAGTCGCTAAAAGAAGTCTTGTCAACAATCAAAATGAATAAATACAATGATACAATCAGGAAGGAAGAACTAATTCTAGGATTGAAATATAGCATCGTTAAAATGAGAATGGCTAAGACAAAATATGGTGATAAGCTGGTTGTTGTTATTCATCATAATAACAAAGCCTGTGATTTGTTTATACCACAGAGATATAATGCAATTGCTGATGAGTTACTTTTAAAGAAAAATCTTGTTTTGCAGCCTATTATGAGGGTGAATAAGAACTCTGACCAATATGTTGATGTAGAACTGTTTACTCAGTAGTAGTTTATATGGATAACGAGTTGGTCTAAAGAAGAATCTGATTTTGCTACCTATTTTACGGGTAAACAAAAACTCTGAGTATTTGTTCATTTACCAGAAATGTGGTTCAGAATTTGTATTATATTAGGATTAAATGAAAAATTGAAAAATTAAAAATCTAAAAAGAAGTAGTATTTTAGTGTATATTGCAGTAGTTTATATTTATTAAAGGGTAACATTTCCTATTTCTTAGGACCTTTATTTGGGAAATAAGAAAATCAAAATATCTATAAAAAGGGAGATTATTTGGTAAAAAGGATGTTAAAATTCAAGAAATTGATGTTAAAATGGGGTTTTGAAATTGGGTTGGGGGTGGAGTAGAACCGGCACTTATATACTACTTACGGCGTATAAAGCTTATTACAGATTCTCTTTTCCTCGGGGCGCGCTGTAATAAGGTGAATAAGGAAAATAGAGCTCGGCCCTATTCTTCCTTATGCAGAGCTAATCAGATCGCTTGGTTGGTTCCGCCAGCGGGCCGAGGAGAGGCGCAGCGCCGTCAGGGTTGCCAAAGAATGCACAACAGTTCTACTTTGTTGGTAGCTGAAGAAACAACTTTTCTTAAAAAAAACACGTTTTTGTTCTATTACGACTGCTTTTCGTCAGTTCGAGGATCAATGCTGTCCATCCCTTATTTTAATAGCTTTTTTACAGTATAATTTGCGTTATATTGTACTCGTGTACTTCAAGTAGTACTAAGAACCTTTTCGGATATTTTTAGAGCTCGAAAAATTGTATTAACTTGGCAACACCGAACGCCGCATTGATAAGAACCTCTTGGGTTGTATTTGAACAGGCGTGTGTACTAAGACGTAAACATCGCGTATAGCGTTATTCAGCTTATTACACCTTTTAGGACAATGCTTTACCTCAATGAACCGGATGCTGCCCCACAAACTAAGACTGAAGCCTCGTTTTAATTAAAGGACCGATTTTGCAATTCGCTGTTTTCACAACCACAATGACGAGGTATGTGGCCAACTACTTCTGAAATCTGCGTTTTTACAAAATCCTTGAAAATCATTTTATTCGAATTTTCTGCGTTCTCCGAGATTCTTCGGACAGTGACTTCTGCTTTTGTTTTCCATAAAAGTAATATACAAATTTCTTCCGGTCTCCAACCATTTTTGAGGGATGGAACTTGCGGACTAGTGCTTCCACTGTCTGGGAAACAGTATTTTATTCAAATAATGTATACAACGGATAAGTCAGCTATGATGCTTCATCAGCGATATTTCGGCCATCTTGGCAAGGGTCCTCGTCAGGCTGTCAACCTTCAGGTCCAACGTCGGGGAATGAAACAAACCTGTAATCGATTACAGGTCCAACGTCGGGGAATGAAACAAACCTGTAATCGATTACAGGTTTGTTTCATTCCCCGACGCTGGACCTGAAGATTGACAGCCTGACGAGGACCCTTGCCAAGAACGGCCGAGATATTGCTGATGAAACATCGTAGCTGACTTATCCGTTGTATACATTATTTGAATAAATGTTTCAAAGTCAGCTTTCAATAACCTCCTTCCGTCTTCGTTCCAAAATATGTTCTCACTAAATCAAGACCTGCATTCTTATGACACCCGAAACTCTTGTGACATCGTCCAAGAAGCGCCCTCATCAAAAAGGGCTTCTTTTCTAATTCGATTTTTTGCGCCGTCAATTTGGAATCTACTACCGTTAGATATCCGGAATTCGAATAACCTCATTTCCTTCAAGCGAGCAGCGAAAGGTCATTACAGGAAAATTGTTTAGTGTTATCCTCCTTTAGACCCCCCCCCCCCCCTGTTTTTCTTTTGTTTTCTTTCTTCTCGTTCCTTCTTTCCCTTATTTTCTCTCTCCTTTTATTTAAAGTTGAAAAATAGATTATTTTTTTTTCCTCTCCTCTTTTTTCTTTAAATAGAATGTTCAGTTAGTTGATTCTGTTTGATGTTTAAATTATTATAGGTTATTTCCCTGCCCTAGCCAAGCACTACATTTGTGCTTTCCTGGCAGGAATGTAAATTGTGTATTCATTTGTTTTTTAAATATAGTCCAATGAAACTGAAACTGAAACTGCTTGGGCTCGGAATATTTAAACAGGATTTCCTGACACATTTGTGATCCATTTCATTTACTTGGTTGTAAAACAACGCTGGGCACTTGTTTTAAATTTTACGCTTCGAAATCCTTGCGTTCTGGGGCGAAGCCTAGCCAGAGTCAGCAAAGTATGACAAGAAAATCACTAGATTCCCGGGGCAAGTATGGGTATTTTTGAAAAAAAATCGGAATATCTGTCGTGCAAAAATCGTTTCTAGTAAGAGTTGTGCTTTAAAGCAAAACTCTTACTAGAAATTATCTTTTCCCTATAAAATGGATCAGAAAAAAGGTTTTCGAAAATACCATTACTTTCCACCTGAAACTAGCGATTCTCTTGTTAGCGCTTGTCGATTATATCCAGTCTTCCTGCTCTCCGACGCGGCGGCTGGGCACAAAAGATTTGAAAACTGAACGTGCCTTGGTTAAAAAGTGGGAAAACTAAGCAAATTAAAGAAGTAATAAACATAAGATTATCACATCCTGATGTGTGAAAGAGTTGTCAGCGAACAGTGGCAAACTTCCTGGCAAACTGTCCGGCAAACTTTTCGTTGGGCGACGGGAAAACTCGGCAAGGCCGAAAAGTGCTACAAATTCGTAATTACGAAACGAAATAATGGAGAAAGCTGGGGATTTTAGAAGCTTATAATTCCATATGGGAGCTAAGTATATTATAAAAGGCAAATAAGCAAGAGGGGTCCTTTAAGAGGGGTCCTTTTATCTCACTATAGACGAGCTCTTCTGGCGATAAAGTAAATCTTCTATCTCATTAGGCTCACCTTACTTGATCCTGAGAGTATACTGCAGCCACGTGACCTTGAAACGTGCTTTTCTTCTCCACGAACGGCTCAGATGAAATTATATCTGGACAGACATCTTTCCACTCTTGCGGTGCAGTTATGCTATGCCTCTTGATTTCTTCTTCGCTCTCAAGTTCAGCTTGACTCGTAATTACATCGTGCATATTCTGAAGGTATTCTCGAACTTTCTCGACCCACATGTAGAGGATGGATTCTCCAATTTTCTCCCTGGAAAAGATAGGGCTCTTAAAGACGGTAGCAAAATACACTCTTTTCTGCTTGAAACAAAACTTTAATCTCTATTCCATGTCACCTGTAACTTTTTCTTCCACCGAAGTATCACAATTTTTATGACAAAACCGTGAATAAATTCAATTCCTTCAGTTGTTAATTGCAGAGTCACTAGTAGTCACTAACCCCCCTGCTCATCGCTTGTCACTCACGCAGAACTATTAAGTGTGGTTCCGGCTAACCCCCCTCTCCCCCCCCCGTTACCAAAACCCCTGCCGAAAAAAAATGGGTCCCCCCTCCCCCCCCCCCCCAGACACACACAGTGATAATAAAATAAAATATATTACTTTGAAAAAGTATAGATAGAGGCGGGCGGCCAGCGAGCCCTCGTCACGCGTTTACATTTTACTCCCGTGTCTAGGAAATATCGTTAAGCGTTCCCGGTACAAACTGCAATTTTTAAAAAGATTTTGACAGTTGCCTATACATTTGCATTCGAGGGGGGGGGTACCCGGTTTTTTTCGGGGGGGGGGGTGCCGGGGGGAAGGGGGGCCCGTGGGCATTCGGCCAGGGAGGTTAAACCCATTAAGTGATCCACCACGAGCAGTAAAAAACTTCTCTGCACCATTAACAATGGCATATTTGTGATTCTTAGACATGAACTTCTAACAGTCAATGTTTTTCAAAGTTTTGAATGTCTTCTTTCTTTTTTGTTTTCTATCTTCGTCGAAATGGGTTGCTATTGAGGAAAGGAATGCCTGACTCCTGTAATCTTGTACCGCCTGACGGTGACCCACAACAGATGGCTGAGCTGAAGATTAGATTGGGATTAAGAAGGTCCATGTTTCTATACGGACTTTAAGATGCGAGGGCTAGAGGCTACTTTCAAGGATTTTGGAAGGCTTGAGCCTTCCCCAAGTGTCAGATACGGATCGTTTTCCGGTCGGTCGGCCGGCCCAGTGACCAGGAGTTAGGGTCCTTCCCGATGGTAAAAGTAAACTATCCGTGGACCTGGCCCACTTGGGTTCAGGTTCAGGTTCGTTTATTATTTCATTAATTGTACACAGGTAAATTAACAAATACTCCCGGCAGAGGGCAAAGCACGAGTGGCACGGGAGTGATAAATGAAAACAATTACCTTCTTCAAAATACAAGAAAAACAGTAGTACTCACCAGTTCAAACTCGCAATAAATAATAACAATAATCGATAATGTTAGTTAATTAATAAATAACTGGAACCAAAAGAGGGGCGCATCGAACATCACAAAACCAAAACAAATCCCTCCCAACCCTAAAACTGAATAAATAATCAGAATCTATAATCAATTTAATTTTAATACAACAGTTTTACTTTAATACTTACTAATTAAAAATTCTTTGAATGTTTTTTTCATATTACCTGGAGACAATTCTTTGATATTATTTTTGTATTTGTTGTAATTAGTGGCCAAACTATACTTCAAGGAAAACCGGGATCGCTCACATCTGACGAAAGGCTGGTGAGCACTTGATGCTTGTCTAGTCATGTACTGATGATTCGGTTCCAGGGGAAGCAGGTCGGACATTTGCAGGAGAGATGGAAGTAACTTTTTGGTATATTTCACTGCAAACAACACTGTCACAAATGGTATGAGTAGTGTACTAGGTAAAATATTTAGGTATGTGTAAGCGCTCTTTGTCGGGGACGATTCTGGTATAGACGACGGTGCAGGCAGGTAGCTCATAAGGATTCGCATGGCTTTATTTTGTAGCACTTGAAGTGGGCGAAGATGGGTCTTGAAGGTATTGGCGTAGACGATCGCACAGTAGTTTGTGTACGAATGAACCAGAGAAAAATAGATGCATCGCATTGCATGGTAAGGTAGAAGATGACGGAGGTGCCTCATTATCCCAACATTTCTGCTCAGCTTGATACGAAGCTTGTCAATGTGGGTCTTAAATGACAAATTTTTGGGAACGGTCAATTCCCAGATTCTACTACCCATTGACGGTGAATGGGGAAGGGGGGAGTCCGGAACTTTCTGGCACGCGTAACTCCGGAACGGGTGAATTTCCGGATCCACTTAATCGTCATTTCCCTGGATTCCACTGCCCGCTGACGTTAAAGGGGAGGGAGGCGATCCTAAACCTCTTGGAGTGTGTGACTCCCGAACGGCTCATGGTCCATTTACACACTGCGTAAAATCCGAGCGTATTTTACGCACGTTTTGAGCTTGAAAAGATTTCTAGCAATACGGACGTATTTAGATACAAAACGGACCGATTTCTCAAATACGTCCGTATTGCTAGAAATGTTTTCAAGCTCAAAACGTGCGTAAAATACGCTCGGATTTCAAAATACGCTCGGATTTCAAAATACGCTCGGATTTCAAAATACGCTCGGATTTCAAAATACGCTCGGATTTCAAAATACGCTCGGATTTTACGCAGTGTGTAAATGGACCATCATCCAATTTGGATGAAGTTTGACAGTACCAGATCCGGCCGTTGGAGTTGAAGAAGCAGTGGGGGAGGGGTAGGAGAAACTCTTGGCATGCATAATTCGGTGAACAATCTCAAAAAAGGTCAGATTTCATGCCACCCATTACTGGAAGAATCGGTGAACAATAAGCTGTCACGACTAACATCTAGATCCTGTAACACATTGTATAACATACTTCCGATGGTACGTGCAAGCTCTCAGCTTGTTCATCACTGTGCCTACAATACTTCAAAATTTACAGAAGTAAGTGGGCATTTACTACGCCTAAATTACTTGATTTCTGAGCCTCTCATAAACATAACTGAATGCTCCAAACCTTAATAGTACTGAATCCTCCAGACCTTAATAGCCTGACCAAAACGCGAGCCATCTTGGATTAAAGTCTAGATAGTCCTTTCTCTGACACAGTCTGTGTAAATTGGTCCTCTATTATGCCCTCTAGACATTGTCATCTACTATTCCTGACTTGCCTTAAAGTTTAACTGAAAAGGGCAGAGATGGGACAGTCTTGTTACCCCTCACTTATTCACTTAAAGAGGCTTGAAGACCCGATGAAAATGCGTTACTTCGTTGCTCTGCTATTGACGAATAATCAATTTTCAAATAGTGGAAATTCCCTGTCAGATCTGTGGTACTACCTGTGTAGCATGCTTGACGAAAAAGATTTATGAAATTTCTTTGGTCAGGCACTAAGCAGTGTTCACCAACCTTATCACCGCCCATTGAAAAGCCGCGTCTGTGTTCAGATTCAAATATTCCGCGTCATAGTAGAATTTGCGCTGTGAGGCCAGCCATAGATATTCTGAACCTCACTATGAGAGCAAATAGTGGAAAATCAAAACATCTCTTAGCAGAATCCAAATAACTCAGTGTATTCAACTAAATGATACAAAAATAAGTTGGCTTTTCAGTTAAACTTTAAAAAGGATGTCCAAAAGAAAAACTAGCAGAATCTTTTGAAGGGGGATCAACTAAGGTAATGGTTCTACTTACTCTGCAATCTTCTCCAGCAAATCTCCTAGCTTCTCTTTGTCCGAACGAGCCATCCATGGGCAATTCAATAAATAATATGGGGGACTGTCTGAGGGATATTCTGGAGGAAGAGTGATGAGAAGGTTGACAATTAAGTTGCTTTCAACAATCCGAATATCGTAGGTGTTGAAGCTTACATCTTCAGTTTTAAAGTTCTCTTGGTAGATTGCCACCAGTGCTTCTATTTCTTCTTGCTAAAAGAAACCAATAGAAGCGACTACTAACTATTATTTCCCTTGCTCTAATAATAGTTGCGTTTTTGATCGAAGTTTTGTTCGCCGTTAGAGTAGCTGGTTCCTTAATTTTTCATTTTCAAACGCCGTAGACGTTTGCTTAATTAGTGTTTTTACGACTGCGGCGATCCTTGCCCGTACCGATGAAAAATTTAAATACCTCCATTTTATCTTGCGAAAAATTGCAAATATTCGCTGAAAAATTGGAAAAATTAAAAAAAAACAAGACCAAAGGTTTCGATGGGATCCCAAAAAATGTAATGTTTATCAGACTTCTTGATCCAGACAATCGAATCTTGTACATTTCCAAGTCTTCGCTAAACCCCTTTAAAATTTTTGCTATTTATCCATAATCAACCGCTTGAATATGTAGCCTACAACAAAAATGTTACCATTTTGAAGTTTTTTGCTTACGGGCAAACAACTAATCAAATGAGGAAGCCAAGTTGAGATACGGATTCAACAAGCATGTTTACTCCAATATCTCATATCTAATCGACCTCAAAAAGGTATTTTAGAATTGTGTTGTAATTTTCTACCAAATTCCTCGTATTTTAGCAGCATTCCCGGCGAACTGCATGCAGAGCAAAAGATCTGGTGACACTGGAGCCGAACCTTGCAAATTTTGCCAGCTTATCCGTCAAGGAAATAAAGTTCAAAATTCGATAATTCCCCCGGGCAATCCCCCTGAAGACCCAGTTCCTAACCCCTGATTTTTTTTTGCAAACGAGTAACCCCTCGCGTCCTTTAACGGTACGTCCAATTCCTAACCCCTCGCGTGCACCTGGGATTGGTTCACGAGTACCTGGGACCGTCTCACCCCGCCTCCTCCCCAAACAACTATGGTACACCCACTGAGTAACCCCTCACTTATCCAGTACATCTTTTCCCAGTGAGTAACCCCTCTCTTACCAAGTACACCTTTTTCAGTGAGCAACCCCTCACTCGCCCAGTTCACCCTTCTTTCAGTGAGTAGCCCCTCGCGTACCCTAGCAGTTCCCTCTTTGGTACACCGTGAATCAATCCCCTCTTTTGGCTTACCCAAGTGTCTAACCCCTCGAGTACTCCTTTGACGGGTACACCCAATTCCTAACCCCTCGCGTGCACCTGGGATTGGTCACGAATACCTGGGATCGGCTCACCCCACCCCCTCCCAAAACAACTTTAGTACACCCACTGAGCAACCCCTCACTTATCCAGTACATCTTTTTTCCAGCGAGTAACCCCTCCCCTACCAAGTACACCTTTTTCAGTGAGCAACCCCTCACTTATTCCTACAATTCCTACTACATTTCCTACAATCACACATAAGATGTCGGACACACTCTCGCTCTCCACACATCGGGCAGAAGTAAGGACCAATTCTCCCAATCGTCCTACCCTTGTGCCTCCTCCTATCTCCCAGCGGTAAAATATCAGCACGCATACTAATTAATAATTTCAATTCCTCCCTATCGAAACCCGCTATAAAATAAATACATTCACCCCATGTCTCTTTCGCCTCTGTATAAAACCTTAGAGACCCCCTTCGACCTTCGATGACGTCAATGAACAAACAAATGATTTTCGGCCACGTGCGCAGAGCTATAATCATTTGAGAATAAAGGGGTAGGACCGCTATAGCCGAAAACTGGTCGACAAGTTTTGAGTCCGGTTTTAACCGGATTCCGGGTGAACTACTTGTCCGGCAACAAAATAACTTTCATATTCGGATTCAGCATGTTTCCTTACCCCTAAATCAACTATCTCAATAGCTTTTAAAAAATATTTTTTTTGCCCCTTAACTGGAAACCCCCTCCCCCACCCCTAAATGTAGAGATACAGAGCCCATCTACGAACTTGACCTTACCCTTGACCCAAAGAATCCTCACACCAAGTGTCATCAAAATATCTCATTCCCTTCGAGAGTTATCGTGCTCATAGACAGACGGACAGACGGACATTTTTGCGATGTCATAGGTATCCCTCCACTTTCGTTTTGGGATCCCAAAAAGCTGAAAAATAAGATGCCTAGCTCGAGTATTGTGTCTGTACGAATTTTCATCTGTGTTTTAGCACAACCGAGGAACTCAGTCAAGGTTATGCTCTCACCCCGTATAACTTTATCAGAAGTATCTCTTTGCAAGTGAGCAGATAAACTCTGTGGCAGTGGTTTGCTCACTAAGACTCACAAAGGGTTCAGAACATTCTGAACATTGGTGGCTAGATGAATTGGTTTTACGCAGAATTGCTTTCTGCTAATCAGAATCGATTTGGCCGCCACTTCTTCAGTTTTCAGTCAATGAGGGATTTTTTTTAAATATAAATTCCGTTGAAGACGTTTTCAAATACGCAAACGAAGGAGTTTCGAGTCCCGGTGTCACCTCCCTCCCTACCCCTTAAGAATAATGAATAGACCTAGTAAGAAGTCTTATTCGAGGCTGGTCCCATTGTTTCGCTTGTGAAAAAGTTCATGACTTTTTCACTTGTTTAGTAATTATTATGGTGGGTTTCCATAAGAAATAAAAATAACTGACGTAAAACAAGTTCGAATGAATGACATGCATATCCTTGACGGACCTGCTGCAGCACCCGTTAACATCCACTGACAGTGCAGAATAATTATACCGCACCAGCAACATGAGTTTTTTTAAGTGAGAACCCCTCTTAATATGCCAAACACCCTTTCTGCTAAGCTTAATCTACAGAGGAGTTATAAGATAGGTTATTTCTGATGTTCGTCAAGTTCAATCACTACAAGGATCTAATTTACAAACAAGAGTTTCCGTCTTCCGGATATGAAACTGCGGCCCCTCCTTGGCCGATCCTGTTTTTATGGCACTTGCAGCCTCTGGCTCAAGTGCCATATACCGATCACAATTCCGTCTGTCGGTCCGTCCGAGTTTTTTGTCCCACTTATCCGAGTTAGGGTGCTTCCAGATGTGCTAGGACAATGAAACTTGGCAGGCATATCAGGGACCCGACCAAACTAACCTGGAAATAATCAGTTTCCCAATCCGACCATATGCGGGGGAGTGCGGGGCGCTGGAAACTTGAAAATTTAGGGCATTTTGTCACTTTTTTTCCGAGTTAGGCTTCTAGATGAGCTAGGACAATGAAACTTGGCAGGAATATCAGGGACCCGACCAAACGAACCTGGAAATAATCAGTTTCCCGATCCGACCATATGCGGGGGAGTGGGGGCGCTCGAAACTTGAAAATTTAGGGCATTTTGTCACACTTTTTCGAGTTAGGGTACTTCCAGATGAGCTAGGACAATGAAACTTGGCAGGAATATCAGGGACCTGACCAAAGAAACCTGGAAATAATAAGTTTCCCGATCCGACCATATGCGGGGGAGTTGGGGCGCTGGAAACTTGAAAATTTAGGGCATTTTGTCACACTTTTTCGAGTGAGGGTACTTCCAGATGAGCTAGGACAATGAAACTTGGCAGGAATATCAGGGACCCGACCAAACTAACCTGGAAATAATCAGTTTCCCCATTCCGACCATATGCGGGGAAGTGGGGGCGCTGGAAACTTGAAACTTAGGGCATTTTGTCACACTTTTTCGAGTTAGAGTACTTCCAGTTGTGCTAGGACCATGAAACTTGGCAGGCATATCAGAGACCCGACCAAACAAACTTCGAAATAATCAGTTTTCTGATCCGACCATTTTGGGGGGGGGGGGGGTAGAGGGCAGGGGAATCCGGGAAATTGAGAAGTGTGTAACTTTCGAACGGATGATCGGATTGTAATGAAACTTCATAACTGAATAGAATATATATCTGTAATGTCCCGTTTAAAGTCTTGACCGGATTCGGTAGCCAGGGGGGAGTTGGGGGGGGGGGACCGGAAATTTCAAGAAACGGTTAAAATGGAGGGATCGGAGTGAAACTTGCTGGGAAGAACAAGCATCTGCTCTAGATAAGTCCTTTAGACCATTGTACTGGATCCGGACACTTATGGGGGGGGGGGCCGGAATTCCGGTGATGGTGGTTTTGGGGATTTTCACGATGAAACTTGGCAGGCATATCAGGGACCCAATCAAACTGAATTCAAAATAAAAAATTTGTCGATCAGATAATGGTGGGGGGAGTGGAGGGAGGGGAATCCGAAATTTTCAGTCATGCGTAATTTTGGAATGGGTGATCGGATTCGAGTGAAATTTAAGAATTGAACAGAGGACATTTCTCCGATGATTTTTTTCATATCCGGACCGGATCCGGCAACTATTGGGGGGGGGGGGGGGGGCGGAAAATACGTGACCGGTTTAGAATGGAGGGATCGGGATGGAACTTTGTGAGAAGAACAAACAGATGCTCTAGGTAAGTCATTTGCTGAATCGGATCGGCTACGTGCACCGCGGGGGAGCTGGGGGGGGGGGGTGGACCGGAAATCTCGAGAAACGGTTAGAATGATGGTATCGGAGTGAAACTTGCTGGGAAGAACAAACATCTGGTCCATGTAAATCTTTTACATAATTTGTCTGGATCCGGACACTTGAGGGGGGGAGGAGGGGGTTTCCTGGAATTCCGTTTTTTGGGGGATTTTCACGACGAAACTTGGAAGGCATATCAGGGACCCGGTCAAACTGACTTGGAATAACAAAAAAATCCTCGATATGATAATCTTGGGGGGGGGAGTAGAGGGAGGGGAATCCGGAATATTGAGTCATGCGTAACTTTGGAACGGGTGATCGGATTCGAGTGAGATTTAATAAGTAAACAGAGGACATTTTTCTCTGGTGACCTTTTTCATTTCCGGACCGAATCCGGCAATTATTGGGGGGAGGGCGGAAAATACTTGACCCATATTTGACGGTGCAACCCGCTTGACCCGCTTAGACTGGTGTGATCTGGATCGAACTTCGTGGGAATGACAAACAGATGCTCTGGATTAATCATTTACAGATCCGGATTGGCTCCGGTTATTGTGTGTGGAGTTGGAGGAGGGGGAGGGGGTCTGGGATTCCGGTGATCGCGCGTTAAGGTACTTCCAGATGTGCTAGGACGATGAAACTTCGCTGGAATATTGGAGACTCAACAACATTTGCTTAGAAATTGCTACTTCCCAAATCCGATTATTCCTTAAAGTACCAATCTTGACCGCAAAGTAAAAAAAAATACTTTTAAGCAATATATGCATTTTCGTGATGCCCATCAGCCCATTAGCAGTTTTGCCTCAAGGGTTTTGCTTACAAATGAAGTTCCAGCTCCCTTAGAGTGCGCATCTCAACCGCAAAGTCGAAACTTACTTTTGATCAATCAAATCATCTTGACCCATGCAAGTGCCATATGAGCTTACAGCTCTTGTTTCTAACCTAGTAATCAAACTCTTTCTTTTTCCATCATCCGTATCCTTCTTATCTAAATCACACTCTAATTGCCTTCAAATGAATGCAACCCTTGACTAACCTGACTCATCCCCAGTTATCCATCAAAGCTACAAAGAATCGCCTTCCTATGAACCTGTTGGGCATGATTGCGTGCCGCGCTTGGACATGACTGCGTAGTGAGTGGGCGAAAAGTCCCGAAAATTGCATCGAAAATTGCATTTTTCTTGCGAAAATCCGCCATAATTTTCAACTTTTCCGTATTTTTTAGTTTCGCGAAATATTTCAGTTTTTCGGAATATTCACAATTTTCGAGAGGTCTCCGAATATTTCAATTTTGCGAATATTCGATTGAATTTTTCAACTGAAAAATTCGCTTTTTACGTCTATACTTGCCCGGTCGACAAATCTTCGACGATTCAAGCAAACTTCAAACTTGCTAGCTCACAAAGTTTGAACGTTTTTTTTTTTTCAAAGTTTTTCAAGTTTCAAAGTTTTTCAACGATCAGAGTTTGAAGGACAAAGAAACTGTGACCGGTGACCAAAAAAGTTCAAACTTCCATCAAAAACGTAACTATTGTACAGTATTTCTCTGATTATAAAAGCTTAAATTAAGCTTTCATACATTTCTAATATTAAGCATTATTTGAAGATTAAAGAGCATTCAAGACTGATAGGCCTGACCAACCACACATCAGTGGCAGATGTTTCTGTAAACAAATGACAAAAGACAAAATAAACTGCAGAAACTTTAATAAAGAATCCATTCCTTGACAGTTGAAGATGAAATGATGTGTTTACTTATTTTAGAAACTGATAGCATTTTAAAATCATTACCTCCATAACCATTTTTGGAGCCAGTGTGATCACTCTTGCAGCGATACTGGGAAAATTAGAGGCATCACATATGGGGGGAGGGAGTTTGCCAGCTAGTTGATAAAAAAAATGAGTCAGACCAAAGAACTTAAAGTTTTCTTAAGAACTGTTTATTTTCTTCTGAAAAACAGTTAATTTTTCTGGAAAACAAATGATTTTCTTAACAGTCGATTTTTCTAAATAACACTAGATATTCCTCAAAAACAGTCATTCTTTCTACAAATCAGTCAGTAAAAATGATCAAACAGTTGGTAAATACCTTGCCCTCCCCCACCCCAGTCTCCCCAAAATGTTTTGGCTAGTAATGCCTCTGTCGAACATTATTATATACAACATCAATGTTGACATTGTTGGATTCTAATTCCTGTTGCCAACAGAATATGACAAATATGTATTAAAAGAAAAATCAGCAGAGCTTGAGGCACTGAAGCATTCCTACAAAAAACCTAGTTTTATGGTACAAAAGAGCCCAGTCAGTGCCACAGTACATTTATACCCAGTAGAGCCACAAATTGTGGCTTCGACTTTGGAGTCCTGTATCTCTTCTAAATTCAATTAAAATAATTATCTTATGGTTTATTTTTCAAAGTGCAAGTCCCATGTATAAAACGATCTCTATGTAATATATGAGCACAGTACCCAACAGTACGCCCATACAAATCTGTTGTCACTGCTGAACGAAATTCTTCCGAATTCTTCCGAAGCATTGACGTCCTGTGACCCATCGTGATCGACCCACGAAGAGCAACCCGGAGCAACCTACCCCAGGCCGATGAACCGATGAGGTTATTACTCGTGTTATTACTCTTTACTTCCGAGTTCCCGCGATGGACCTTTCGTTGCTGGTTCAATGTCGATACTCTGACCGAGAGCTAACCCCGACTTGCGAACATAACGGTAGCGTGCGAACGGGGAATCGTTCAACTCTTCAAAGGCGTATTTGGGATCGTAGTCTTTCGTTCGGTGGTTCGAGCTGACTTACTGTATTATAAATTGCTGGTCACAAAATAATCCAATGCACAACAGCTTTTTCTCGGCTTGTTTCTAATTCGTATCTCCTTCGCCTCTCGTACGTATCTGTCTCTAAAACCGCTCTCCAGTTCCTGCTTCCACCACCACCACTTCCGTTAGCTTGCACAATCGCGGTTCTTCCAAAACCCACAGAAACCACGATGCTTTACCAAAATCTATGTTTTTAGCAGGATATTCAAAACCACCATTTCCAGGAAGTTCCACCCAAAATCTACGTTTCCAAGGGGAAATGGAATATTCTTTTACGTCTTTTATATTTTCTGAACTACGAATAAAACGCTTCCGATAATTAATTATTAATGACCAACCCAATGTAACACTCCTTCCTTCCCTGAAAAGTTTTGTCTCCGACAAAACAGAACCACGTCAAAACTTGATATCTTCTACTTAGCTTTCTACTGCTTAAACTTAATTTTGATTTCAAATATTTTTAACTCTACCAATCGGTCAATCTGCCTAACCTGAGGTTACAACAGGTCAACCTAGTTTCAGTATCGGCTTTGTGAAAATAAGATTCTTAATTCTTAAAAGCCTCAACTCTTGCTTTGCCTGAGGGTTCTCATAGCGGTGACTACAGGGTTTTATGGACCCGAAGTCGGTGCTCCAGCACTACTAGCTGTCTACTCTCCTGGCCAAGCGTAATATTTTATAAAAATATTCAAAACAATAAAATAAATTCTATATCCCTCCCCCCTTTCGAAAAATTTCGTTCGGGGTGGGGTCTATTTTTATTTCGACGAAATCAAGTTTTGATTCTCCGGTCACAACTACCAACAAAGAAGGATAAGTATCACTAACGTCTGGTCACTCCATTTTACTTTATAAATTTAGTAAATTTAAAATGAGATATACTGCAAAATCGACACAATTACTTTTTTAAAATATCAAATATTTGGAAAAGTTTGCTTTCGAACCAACCTCCCAGAATTAAAAACGGAATAAACTTTTTCTCTTTTAAAGTTCTACTTAAACCATGTGCAAACTTAGAAGCTGTGGTCGCGACGCAAGGAACGAGAACTACATTACCACGACTCTGAAATTCGCCTTGCCAAAGCTGTTGTCAAATTTACAATCATCAATATCTAATTTCGTATTCTCCTCCATTGGCTCTTGATACTCGGCCATGATGATGAACTCTCCTTGCGGTCATCTTCCATGACCTTTATGCCAGCGTAGCTGAATGAGTTTGCAACGACGTTTCTTTATACAACCAGATGTCAGCTCCTGTAACAAATGAGCAAATTAGCATACAATAAAATGCCGGCTGTAAACGGTGTAAACGTAGCAAAGTAAGCCATCATCTAGTACAAAATTTTCGATTTCGCGCAAAACTTGATTTTCGATTTGAGAGGGCAACTCACTACCATGCTGAAGGTAGTTACGTACCGCAGACGAAAACCCGTCTTTCCCTTGTAAATTACGCATTTCCTGTGAAGAGAACTGGCTGTCCGCCCCTGGTACCACGGCCATTATATCGAGATTTGAATCAGCCGTCGGAAGGCGACTGAGTGCGTCTGCGACAACGTTTTGGGCCCCCGGAATGTGTGTAATCTCAAAATCGTACCCCTGCAGTTCCATCTGCATTCTAGCCCACTTCCCGGTGAGATCCTTCCCTGTGCTCTTCATCAACCACTGAAGAGGCTTATGATCTGAGGCGACAATGAATTTTCTACCAAGCAAGTAAGGGCGAAACGACCTAATGCAGTGCGTAATGGCTAAGGCCTCCTTCTGAACCGCGGCGTGTTTTACCTCTGCGTCATTGAACGTACGTGATGTATACTGCAAGACCTTTTGTACCCCATTTTGAATTTGTGTCAAAAATCCCCCACACGCCTTGTTGCTGGCATCGCAATAAATTTTCATCGGATTTGCTGTTCGACTAAGATCTGGAAGACCAAGGATAGGTTCTTCCAATAATTTAGACCGAAGCTGTTCAAAAGCCTTCTTTTCTTCATCACCGAAAACAAAAGATACCTCCTTTTTCGTGAGTTTAATAAGAGGCGACGCTATGGCCGAAAATTGGGGAACAAATTTCCGGAAATATGAGAATAGACCTATGCAGGATCGCAATTCACTGACGTCTTTCGGATACGCGAGGTCACGTACGGCACTTAACTTATTAGGATCGGGACGAATTCCATTTTTATCGACACGGTGACCCAAGAAAATAACTTCTTCCTTGAAAAAATCACATTTCCGCGCTTTCAACTTCAAACCAGCTTTGCGAAAAGCTGCAAAAACTTTAGTCAACAAAATCATGTGTGAATCGTCGTCATCGGAGGCGTTTATCACGTCATCGAGATAAACGGCGACCCCTTCATCAAACAGATGTTTTAAAATTCGATGCATAATTCTACTATAAGCGGCGGGTGCGTTTTTTAGACCAAACGCGAGTTTCGCATATACGAATTGCTCGTAGCCGGGAGCTGAAAATCCTGTATATTTTCGACTTTCCGGGTCAACTGTCATCTGCCAATAGCCACTTAAACAATCGAGAACAGAAAAAATCTTTTTACCATGCAGTTTGTCTAAAATGGCATTAATATAGGGGAGAGGAAACTCGTCACTAACTGTCACGTCATTCAGTCGGCGAAAATCTGTAACGGCCCGATAAGATCCATCCTTTTTCCCTACTAACAGCAGTGGAGCCAGCCACGGTGAAGCTGCTGGCTCTATGACTTTACAGGCCAACATACGGTCTATTTCTGCCTTTGCAATTGGTTCTAGGTGGACTGGGATGCGATAAGGATGGATTTTCTGTGGGGGAGCATTACCAACGTCAATTACAAACGGCTCAATATTACAAGTGCCCAAATCAAAATCGTTTTTCGCAAACACGTCATGATTATCAATAAGAAGTTTCTCAACATTTTGTTTTCGGATTGGGTTCTTTGCAAGATGATCTAATTTGAACATTTTAAGAAACCCATCCACTTCATTGTTCGGCAGTAAACCAGAACCCGAAATGACCTCTGTGGGTTTCAATGTTTCAGAAATACTCATGCAAACGTTTTCTTCCGGAACCCAAGCTTCGGCATTTGCCATGTAGAACCGGGGAATTTTCAAAGTTTTATCCGAATAGTTCTCTATGAACACCTGAAACATGCCATCCTGAGTAGTTACAAGCTGTTCCGGTAGGACTAAGTCTGGGAATCTTTCGCTCATTTCCTTTGTAGGTGAAACCAAAAATAAACCGTCCGTATCTATTGGCCCCCTACTAGTAGATAACACGCACCGCTTACTGGTCTTGGCATTAACACTAGCCCTAGACACAAGTTGAAGCCTATATATGCGTTTCGGCGATTTCGCCGATTCGACCTCCGGTTTTCCTAACCCAATTTCTGATTTTAAACCATCACTTTCATTGATAGGAGGTGGACAAGGGTAGCTGGGATGGGGTAAATTAACTACAGGACTAACGGAGGAACAAGGAATCGACTGTGGACCACAGGACTGGCTTCGAGCAAAACAACAATTTGGTTTCATTTGTTCTTTAAGGTTGACCAGATTTGCCGACGGGTCAGAAAATTCACAAACAGACCGCAGACTTTCCCCGTTAGAGCCTCTACGGATTAATTTGTCATTCTTAGCATCAATTAATAGGTCATTTTTCTTCAAGAATCCATAACCTAATATCATCGGCATTTTCAATTTGTCACTTATCAAAAACGTCTCAAAGTATTCATGTTCGTCAATATTAACATTCTCTGAAATACTCCCGATAATTTCCATGGAATGACCGGTAGCACTGCTAACATCATTATAGTTTTTAACTATCTTTGACCTAACTAAATCGGGTAACTGCAAAAACATATCGTAACTTAAAAGCGATATCGAGGCGCCACTATCGGCAAGCGCGCGTACAGAGACACCACACACAGAAGCATTAACATACGGCAAAACTTTACAATTTACTCCACTGCAATTAGCAAAATACGACGCTATAAAATTTTCTCCCATAATTTTAGTCGAACGATAAGGGACGGGATGCGCATCAGAATTTACCGAAACGTGACGAAGTGCGCGTCCCCTTACAAGTTTAAACGACTGAAGTTTTCAGCTAGATGGCATTCCCTTGAGAAATGTCCCGGTTTCCCACATTTAAAACATTCCTTGGGACGAGGACCGGCAGATTGGCTGCAACATTGTCTTGCCAAATGCCCTACTCTTTGACAACTATAGCAACGCAGGGTACGGGGTGCGCGACATTCCCGAGCAAAATGACCGGTTTTGTTGCAGTTGAAACAATTCTTATTCGAACCGCCAGGTTTCCGGGACTCGGACCTCCCATAGGAACCTTCCCGAACCCCTCTCATCTCACGAGATCTACCCCTGAAGCTGCTTATGTCATTTGACAGTCCGTTACTTTGTGACGGTTCCCGATGTCGAAACGTTGGGCGACTTGAACGCCGGAAAATAGTGCCGTCGGTACGCTTATCTGGTATGTTTTCTGAGACCCTGCCATCTCGTGTGGCTCCATTTGCTAGTATACTAGGCCTAGTTTCGACTGAAGCGGAAGCAATATTAGAAAGCACATGAGGCGACTTGGCTTTAGCAAATTCACGTGCACGAAAATCGTTTATCAAAAACTGTGTGGCTTCCTCAAAATCTTTGGGACACTTCGCGACCACCCGCATTCCTAGTTGAGGGGAAAGGCTGTCTAGGAGGAGATTTTTCAAAAGATTTGAATAGCCATCAAAGCTTCCTTCGGTTGCCGACGGAACTTGATCCAAACCCATAAGTTTCAAAGTTTTTAATTTCAATTTTTCGAAAAACGGAAACGGATCTTCGCCATCCTCCAGACGAAGAGTTTCGTGGACCAACCGTGCCCTAAGGGACGTGTGTTCAAACTGCCTGGCAAGGGCTTTCTTCAAATCATCGAATGACTCAAATTTCGCGTGACTGGTTAGGAAATTAGCCGCCTGACCTGTCGTTTTCATGAATGCCAACCGGATAAGTTCATCGCTCTGAATAGACTTATCCCAGAATTTTAAATTTTCGAGCGTCTCAATAAATATCAAAACGTCTTCGCTCCCAGAGAAAGTGGAGACTTGAGATGCGATTTTGCAAAGTGTGCCAAGGGACATATTTGATGTGTCATCTTCAGACATTCTAACTAGTTCTAACACTATATCTAGCCTATGATTCCCTTCCAAACGAAAGACAAACGCGCCACCAGTGAACCGAAGAGGTTATTACTCGTGTTATTACTCTTTACTTCCGAGTTCCCGCGATGGACCTTTCGTTGCTGGTTCAATGTCGATACTCTGACCGAGAGCTAACCCCGACTTGCGAACATAACGGTAGCGTGCGAACGGGGAATCGTTCAACTCTTCAAAGGCGTATTTGGGATCGTAGTCTTTCGTTCGGTGGTTCGAGCTGACTTACTGTATTATAAATTGCTGGTCACAAAATAATCCAATGCACAACAGCTTTTTCTCGGCTTGTTTCTAATTCGTATCTCCTTCGCCTCTCGTACGTATCTGTCTCTAAAACCGCTCTCCAGTTCCTGCTTCCACCACCACCACTTCCGTTAGCTTGCACAATCGCGGTTCTTCCAAAACCCACAGAAACCACGATGCTTTACCAAAATCTATGTTTTTAGCAGGATATTCAAAACCACCATTTCCAGGAAGTTCCACCCAAAATCTACGTTTCCAAGGGGAAATGGAATATTCTTTTACGTCTTTTATATTTTCTGAACTACGAATAAAACGCTTCCGATAATTAATTATTAATGACCAACCCAATGTAACACCGAAAGGGTTCCGAAGGGTTGGAGCCCAAGAGCCAGAGGGTTTTGGATTGGATTGGACTGATACGAAATGAAAATTAGCTTCTTAAACAGATTGTTATGCTGGTACTAGACCTAGGACTCCCCCTGGCCAGGGGCGTCGCAAGTGCATTTTCGGTGGGGGGGGGGGTGCAGAGCCAAAATTTTACCGAATCTTTTAAAAGTTTTACCGAATCCTAGAACTAAGAATTCGAGCTTTAAATTATGGAACAGAAACGATTATGTAGGAAGAGTAACAATAAAGGGAAGCATGACCTACGATAATCCAACTATTAGGCGGCGTTTTGGCGAAGCCCACATGGAGAATATACTGCCGGGCATGATTGCAGTAACAGCTTCTATCTATTATAGCTAACAAAAAATTAAATCAAGGGCCGCAGGCGAAAATTTTGGAATCCATTTTTTTTTCTGCAGGCTAAAAGGAGGCAGGCTTTTTTCTGCAGGCTAAAATTTAACTGCTTCTCTTACAAATTCTATCATTTACCTTTGATTAAATACCGAGACTCTAAGAAGTTCCAGAAACCGGATGGAGCGACGTTCGGCAGCAGCAGCAACTGTAGTCTAGTCAATATACTACCCATTATCACGTAAAGTGAGAGGCGCAGGCAAAATTTTTTTTGGCTTTTCCTGCCAAATTTAATTCGCATCCAAATTCTAGCTTTTAATGTTTCAAAATCTCAATCCTAAAACTGGCTTAAAACCCCCGTCAAATGACGTGCCCTTCCACAAAATAGAGAATATTTCGAAAACTGCTGCAGGTGGAATTTTCGAAATATTTATGATTAGATATTCTTTTTGGGATCCAAAATAAAAGTAAGGACTATCCATAATATCATAGATCATCACTTTTGTCTGCGACCAGTGCTTCACTCGACCTCTTCTGAGTTTCTAGGTTTGTGGTAACTTCCGAATCCTGGCAATTGACCGATAGCATGTTCGGATTCTGTATAACTACCGTATCCCGATTCTTATACCGAATTGTTTGGGTATCAAAAGACTACCGAACAATATTCATATTCGATATACTTTCGTCGAAACTGGAACAAAGTCAGGATTCGTGGTTAACTTCCTAATCCTGGAAATTATACTGAATAAACTACGGAATCCCAATCATGATACCAAATAATTTTGAACCAATAGCTTATTCGGGATTCCATGCAACTACGGAATCTCCATAAATATACTGAATAGTTCCGGCATCGAAAAATTACCAAATGATTTCAGTAAATTCTCTCACCAAATCCATGAATAACTACCGAATACTGGCAATTATGCCGAATCCCGATCGTTATACCGAAGAGATTTGTACAGATAGCCGAATCAGGATTCTGTATAACTACCGAATCCCCGTAAATACAGTATACTGAACAGTTCTGCTATCGAAAACTCAAAAAGGTGGGGGGGGGGTGCTGTACCCCCCCCCCCCTTGTGACGCCCCTGCCCTTGGCATTTCTGAGCACACACCTGTCTGTTGTTATTTTCTTCCATACTAGCTCCGTATCTGGTTTGTGCCGTTAAACGTTTCAAATTAGACGGATACAGTAATGGCGTGTGATGAACTATTTAAAATCACCGCGAAATAGTCGTGAAGTCCCATTTCGCCGTCATCGAACGGGTCTTTCTTGCTTGAAGAAGTGTACCAGCGGCAATGCTAGATAGCGCTGCTAGTCACAAAATAAAACCAAATAGTTTGAAAGTTTCAAACAATTGGAAATTTATTGAAATAATATTAGTTTGTAAACTGTAATAATATTACAGTTTCAGTGTGTGTAGATTTGGCTGGTCCGTTCTAATGCCACCCATCAAGCAGAAAAACATTTACCACCTTGTTTCTGCTACCTACAGTATAAAGGTAGATTCTGGACTATTTTGTCTAGTTAATTTTGTACTAGTTAGGGATGACTGTGGGATTTTGTCTTACAAAGAACTGGTTGGTATTTTCAAAAGATAAAAGCATTAGTTGGGCGAAAATAAAGTCCCAGCCTTAGCTGCCAATCAGAGGCGTCATTTCGCTGAAACCTAAGGGGGGCAGCGCCAGCGGTGACGTCCCGGGCCCCCTTCGGGGCCCCGTGACGAACAGGCAGTTTGGAGTGCTTGGGCAGGGGGTGAATACCCCAACTGTACTTGTCAGAAATCTTGCTGAAATAGAACTCGGCTCTGACTTGGCTGAACAGACAAATGGTTTAGAAACAAGAAATATACTGCACCACAACCGGAATTTCAAGAAAATCAGTTTGTGAAAGGTGAAGGTCGTGCATAACAACAGGAACTCGCTGGAGAGCGAGGCCCCCACAGCAGCTTCTAACGACTGTGTAGCAACAAAATAACAATGAGCACCACAGGCAATTTTTTTTGGATCTACATGTTTTCTAACAAAATTTAACTACTTCCCGAAAAGATATTAGGTTTTACATGGGCCCATCCCCAAAACCGTAAGCCGAAACAGAGCGTACTACAACAGGCACCGCAGGCGAAAATTTTGGAATTCTTTATGATCATAGTGTCTTTTTGGAGCACAAATCAAAGCAAGGGCCGCCTATCAGCTCAAAGTGTTTGGCCACGTCATATTTCAAACAGTGTGAGATATTTAACTGAAAGCTGGTGCATGACGGTGCTTCATCTCGACCCTTTCCAAACAAACCGACCATCCGAAACAAAACTGAAACAGAGCAGCGAGTTTGCTGTAACCCACGTTAAACAAAGGATTAAAACTTTTTTTTACCCTTTTACGAAATAAACGAGTTGGGGTTTGTGGAAAAGGCACTGGGTGATTGCTGACCCTCTCCCCTTCCTACTCTTATATTTTGTGCCCCGAATTGAATTTTCAAGGGGGCCCTCAACTATCCGGGAAAAAATCGTAAAGTGACGCCTCGACTCGACGCCATGTTACAAAGATATTTATCGCGCCTTGAAGACATTCAATCCTCGCACAATGGGTAATTGACATTATCTCGAGTTTGAAAAGTTCAATTTGTGAGTGACCTTGGTCAACTGATCTGGAGCAACCAGATTTCACAGTTCTGATGAGAAACTGTTTTACGCTGTTTTTCTGTTTTTCCGGAGTAGCTCTGGGCCCCCTTGGAAGGCCAGGGGGGTAGCCTACCCCCTTGCCCCCCCCCCCCCCCCCCCAGATGACGCCTCTGCTGCCAACCGTATTTCATGATAGCAGAACTATAATTTTGTCGGTGCAGTCAGTTTGTGGCTCGCGCAAAACAGTGGATGCCAGTCTATCCCATTCCCCCCATTTTGGGATGCTCTGTGCCTTTTGCTGGATAGCCTACCGTATTCCAGCCCTGGATACCCAATAAACCCAATAATGATTTTGGTGAGGTTCAAAAATCATTCAGCCATGATTCCATTATAGTGGGATCAGTCAGTTTTAGAATACCCACAGGTACCCAGCATTTGGCATAGGATGGGCTATGCCAAAATCAGAATCACTTTAGGTGCTTGATGACAACAAGCATACAATGCTAGCACTTTCTTATTAAGGACATTTATTCCAAATTCCAGAGATTGCTATTTCATTCTTCTACAAAAATATACGTTCTAACACCATTTGTAACAACGCTATAGATTTTTAACGACAGATATCTACTCCGCTGATCTACCATTGGAAAAAAAGCAAAAATAAATAAATAGATCACAACATACGGAGAAGGGCTTAGGAGAAAGTCCTTACGAAACAATCACAGAAGGAACTACCAATCGATTGGGTTACGTTGGTAGGTTCCCTTGAGGCGAAAAATGCTCACAAAAACATATTATATAGGAGAAGTACCTCCAAGCACCTATAGAGTACATCTTAACCGCAAATTGTAAAACAATGATTCCACAAAAGAAGCAATTATTTTCGTTGATAAATTATGACGTCTCCAAAGATATCAAACTGAGCATTTGGAGGCAGAAATGAGTGTGTATCCCGCAGATTGATTGCGTGGCAAGCAGTAAGTTTTTTTTGTTTTTTTTTTTCATACTGTCGTAGGAGGAGCTGGTTTAATCTGAAATCAGAGCCCTCCCACTTTATAACGGAAGTCCACGGCGGGGCAACCAAACCTCTCGAGTTTCACCACTCAGAAGTATAATACCGTAAGAGATTACGTCACAGGCAACATCTCTGTACTGATGAAACGTTAAAGAGGCACATTTACACGAAGTAGTCCGGTAATTGGATGGAATCCGAAATTTGGAAACTGAAATAAGCAGATAGCACTAGACTGAAACAACCTAACTCTTGATACATGTAGATTCAATTGCCTCTTAACGACAAGGACGATCTTAAAGGGAAGGAAAAATGTAGAAACCAAGGTTTACAGCCTACAAATTACAATTTCACACATAAATACAAATAAAAAGTAAAATATACGCATCGAACGTCAGGAATTTATAATTGCCTAAAATTGATATTGCTAGTTTATCGAGCATCAGGGAATTTTGCCGATTTAATCTACTATTGCACTATCTGATTGTACACTTAGTTCAAAAAGGCGATCCAAGCTCTGTCACCGACCATTGGGGACAAAAGGGCTTGCTGGCAGGCGGGGGATAGGAAGGAACTGACGCATGTGAAGCTGTAGTTGAAGTTGCAGTTGTTGTCCCAGAACTCCTGACCGGCAACTCGATAGCATATGGCAAACTGTACTCGCTCCCCCGATCTCATCTGTGGGAGATCGAAGGCGAATTCGAATTTATCCGTGAGTCCGTCACAGGAGTCCGAGACATATGTGGCCGGAATTTCGCGAAATGAATTCCATTCGTTCGTCGTGTAGCGGACGGCAACACTTTTATAAAAACTTATGTTCAAAAGTCGGATGACTCCTTTGAGTGTAAAGGTCTTGTGAATTTCCGCGGATTCTAAGCAGACACGTCTGGTTTTGACCTTTTCAATAAAACCTGGCAGGGTCCCCGGTTGTGCAAAATTAGCCACCAGTTTTTGCGGCTCCTCCCTGACTAAGACGGAGTCGATTGCCAGGTTTTCGTCGGAGCTATCTAGCTTCACGTCCAAGTCCTGATATGCCGATTTGGGGATGGTCGGAACGCCCGCTAGAAACGTCCGCACGTCCGCCAGGTCGAGACCCATGACGTCGGCGAAGCGGACGATCTTTTTCCTGAAAGGTGTCCCAGGTGGTGTTTTCCCCGTTCTTAGTGATGACGATCGCCGGAGCCGGGTGCGACCTTCGTCGTCGCTCAAATCGGAAATGCTCGAATTCCGGTCATCGTCACCGGAAATTCCACTATCCCCGCAGGAGGCGTATTCGACGGTTTCCGGTGGACGGTCTAGCGGAGAAGGGGTGACCAGCTCCGGGACAGGACATGTGTGTTGAATCGTTGGTTCTTCTGAATCATCGCGAATATCTAAGTTTGTCTCGCGACTACTCTGTTCTGTTTCGTCAACAGGTTGTTCGAGCGAGCAGTTTTCGAGAATCGAAGCTTTTTCTTGCTCTGATTCGCTATCTCTCCGTTCGAATGCTAATCTCAAATTCTGCATAGCGTCTTTAAGCTCTTCCAGGCTCGACTCGCCGGAGATGTACATTTTTCTACAATTATTATCGACGTCACTTGTTTTTCGGAAATCATTCGTGTCGCTCTTTTTCTCCACAAACCGATAAATTTTCGTGGGAAGTCCTTTGCGCACGTAACACTGTGGGGCGGAGCCATTCGTCCTCTCTCGAGGACAAAACGGAGAGACTGCTGTACGGCCCGGAGTCACGTCCCCGCCAGAGGAAATCTCGAGCTCTGACATTTCTACATCGTTGGCGGAAATCAACTCCGGAATTCTCGGGGATCCGTTTGGGCTCCCGTTTTCGCAAAAAAAGGTGGGTTCCTCGTCACTGTCGCGAACCGTATCAGAGTCCATACTGTTGTCTGAGCGACTTGGGGAAGGGGCGGGGAGACTGTCGGAGTTGATGATGAGCTGCTCGCAGTCAGGTTCACTGTCTTCCTAAAAAAGAGATTCTTGTTAATTATATTTCGCTTTGCCAAAATTCTAATCAGTTAACCCCTTGGACCAGAAATATCTGTTTTATGAGTAATTCCGCCTTATCTCTCCCATTTTTGTTACTGATCGGCGGCTATAAGATTTTCTTTCTTCTATGTCGGTGTTCTCACACATGGTCAGGGCTATTTGCTTAATCGTCTTTTGCTCATATTTCTTTATTTAGTGTTTATTTTATCTAAATTTTTTTCGTTTGTTTGTTACTTCATCTTTAGGCACCTCGCCCTCGTTTTGTTGTGATGGTTACGAATAAGTATTCCTTGAGCCCAAGCTGACTTTGAAACATATATTCAAATATATACAACGGATACGTCAGCTATGATGCTTCATCAGCTGACGAAGCATCGTAGCTGACGTATCCGTTGTATACATTATTTGAATATAGGTTACGAATAAATCGAACTGAGCTGAATGGAATAAACCTTTTATTTCCTGAATAGCTGACGTCAGTTACTCGATTGCGTCGGATCGTCGTACGATTTACATCGTTAAGAACAAGAGCTAAATAAATGCCACTTAAATTCCCGAATTCAATAATTGGGTTGAATCAAATAATGAATTCGTACTACCGAAAAACTAACTTAAAAAATAAGGATCAGGAGCAGTATAACAACCGAATTTCGTAATGGAACAAAACTCTTGTAAGAACCACCCAAAATAACCGAATGTGGCAAGTCCGGTAGTAGATGCAGACTAAACAAAAATCCGTTGAATTACCGAATTCGGTAACGAATCAGAACCATATGATTCTGGTTAATCACCGAATTATGAAATGAACGGTCCGGATGCGACAGAACAGACACGGACTTGAGGAAAGTCCGGCGAATTACCGAATTCGATTACGATTCAGACCAAATAAACACGTTAATTTACCTAATTTACGAAGGGACGGACCGAATGCGGTGGAATCGATGCGGACTGAACAAAAGTTGGATGGTTTACCAAATTCAGAACGGGAACCAAAAAAATGTTAAATGTGAACCGATAAGCACGTGAAATGTGGGGACAAAAGATTGCTCCCACTGCGCTGCTCCCCCCCCCCCCCCCCTCGGGACGCTCCTGGCGTGAAAGAGTTGTCAGCGGCAGTGTTGTACGATATTTAGATTTTTCGAAATATCGATGTTTTCACTTTCGATATTCGATAATCGATACATCGATATCGGTATTTCTTTACCATTTTAGAAGCTCATCATTTCATAAGTGAGCTAGGGATAATATAAAAGGCAGAATAATCAAGAGAGGTCCTTTAAGGGTCAGGTAGACTAATTAGTGTTATTTGCGAATATGCTTGAACCGGCCACGCTGAAGAAGAAAACACTAATGTCGCTTTCGTGTAACTTAAAGGACCCCTCGCACTATTTACTCTTCAACTTACAGTATTTTAAAATATTTGAATACTTTAAAACTAGAGCCTCGTTTCTGTTGCAATAGCGCTTCCGCATCGCTGCTGCAGCACTTCTTTGCTTTTGCACAATATGCGTTTTTGGATTCAATTTCTTCTTGGTTGAAGCGGCAGCGCTGCAGCATCTTGCAGGGAAGCACGGACTTGGTCGGTGAGCAAGTCCGTGATTCTTGAGAAGCGCTGCCGTCTTCCTTGGAAGCGCTGCAGTGCAAAAACGGATGTAGAAAGAATCAGTCCGGAATCGGCGGAGAAGTGGACCTGCAGCATACAACACAAACGAGGCTTAGGCTGTGCTTTCAACAAATCACGGTTTTGGCTGTTTTGAGCCTTTTCCGAGACCCGTTGCCTTATAGCGAAAACAGGGAAACAATTTACATTATGGACGTTGCGTTAGTATTGTAGATAAGACAGGTCCGTGAAGTAACGTTCACGCGCGATCTTCGTATTCGTTGCCAGAAATTGTGCGTCGGAATCCATGTGCACGTCAATTAGTACTGTAAATCAACTACTGGCGATTCATAATCGTTCGTTAAAGGACCCATCGTGTCTAGAATGCCAATTCAATCTACTTCACCGTTACTGCATTCATTCATTGTTAAGCCTGAAGACCCACATTTCATGTTACATTACAAGTCCGCTAACGATACCTTACTAATCTTTAACTTGCCACGATTCACCATTTTCCATGCGCATTACGCTCCCGACGAGTGTTCGCGCATCATTCTATTGTTGGTTAAACCGGTTATCTGAATTTTGCCGAGTTTTTACTAGAAGTCAATGGGCTTGGGAATAAGCTTAAAACAGCCAAAGCCCTGGATAATTTGTTAAAAGTATAGCCTAGTTTTATAGTATTCAAATAGTTCTGAACACTGGATCATAAGCAGCAAATAGTGCGAGGTGTGCTTTAAAGGACACCTGAACAATGAAACCATGCTTGAATACACAGACATCGCCACGGAGAGTATTCGTCTCCTGAACGTGACCAAAATAGTGATGTTCGTTTCTGGAGGTTTGCACATGCAGACTCCAAGACAAACAGCGCAATTCATTCAAATCTTGTACAGCGCTGGCCGGATCGTATTGGAATTTCTTCTAGAGACACGTTTGGGCTTAACTGGTCAAAAATGTTCCAGAAGAAGGGTTGACTGGAGACATTTGTTCATTTCTAAAATTGTTCGGTACTGAAATAAGGACAGATGCAAAATGGAGAAAAATCATAGCTTGGAAACACTATTTCGTATTTGAATTGGGTTTTCTGCAGGCAATGTTAACGGAAGTCATACAGATATGGATGATACTTGGTACTCTTCATTCAGGTGTCCTTTAAAACTCAAATCGCAGATGACGCAGTTTATCTTCTTCGTTCCTAAAGTACATGGTATTTACGTAAAATACGGAAGGTAAGATTAGATTAAAAGCCCCTCAGGTCTGTTTTCAGCATCACTTGGCCCCTTTGACGAGAAACGCGGAAAAACTTGGGTAACCCGTGGGCTCCTCGCAAGCAATGAGCAGAAGCGTCATCCGCAACGAAAAGTGCCAAACACGGCAAATGTAAAAATCAGAAGAGTGTTATTATGGTGGATAATGACAATTCGAAATCTCGGAAATGTGAAGGGATAGAAAGAATAAGGAATCCGTATAGCGAACGTATAATGAATCCGTGATATAGATTAAACGTGTATATAATAGAGACGTGATTAGAATGTTCTGCTTACGTAAGTGTTTTGTGTGATGTAAAATATTATGAGTATATGTTGTAAAAGCAGAACTTTCTAACCTTTTAATTTTATCTAATTTTTCGTAGGGAGGGGGGTTGTTTGGTTTTGTAAAGAAAAATAGGGTTTTTTGTTGTTTTTTTTGTTGGTTTAAAGAGTTGTAATAGTGGCTGCGATGGAAGGGGTGCCCTATGCCGGAAGGGCACCCTGAGATATCGATGTGCCTTTTTTGGTGTTTTTTTGTGGTTTGCCCTATTTTTCGTTATTAGATTATATAGTTTGACTGCTCAAAAGGTAAATTAAATAAATCTGAGTAAAGGAAAAAGAAAGTAAAGAATATTATTGAGATGAGTGGAGGGGGTTTAAGGGGGTAGAGTTGAATTATAAGTATCTTTAAATTTGAAAATTAAGTTTTAGTTTTAAATTAAAAAATTTAAAGGAAGGGTTTTGTTAAGGTTGTAAAGATAGGATGGAATTGTAAACATTAGAAAGAATGGAAAGATAAAAATAAAAATAAGAAATTAAGAAACTAAACGTAGAGATAGAGGAAAGTGTAGGTGACGCTAAATAGATAGGCCGGTCACGCGTGATCACGTTTTAAAAATTTAAGATTGATAAGACCGTTGGCGTCACCGAGGGTAAGTGGAAGCGTCGTCACCTGGCCAATTCATATTGGACTGGAAGAACAGAAAAGATACTACGGCTGGGTCTGGGTCACGGCTGGGAACCCGGGTTACCACGTGTGGCTATTTATCTCCAATACATGTGTTTATTTTTTGTATGATTAAATGACTCATAATTGGTAATTTTCAGATGAGTAACACCATTTTGGGATCCCAAAACGAAAGTGGAGGGAGATCCTATGACATCGCAAAAGTTGTCCGTCTGTCTGTCCGTCTGTCCGCACGATAACTCTCGAAGGGATTGAGATATTTTGATGAAACTTGGTGGGAGGATTCTTTGGGTCAAAGTACAGGTCAAATTCGAAGATGGGCTGTTTAGCCCTATATTTGAGGGTGGGGGTTCAAATTAAGGGACAAACAAAATGTTTTTAAACAGCTAATGTGATAGTCGATTATGGGGTAAGAAGACATGCTGAGCACGATGGTGAGAACCATTTTCTTGTCGGACAAGTAGTTCGGGCGGAATCTGGCGAAAACCGGAAAGTTGGTTAAAAGTAAAAGTTTCATTTGAAGTTGATTAAATGCTCGATTTAAGGGTAAAAAGACATGCTGAACACGATGATGAAAACCATTTTCTCACCGGACAACTAGTTCACCAGGAATCCGGCCAAAACCGGAAAGTTTGTTTAAAGCAAAAGTTTTATCTGAAGTTGATTAGATGTTCGATGTAGGGGTAAGGAGACATGCTGAACACGATGGTGAAAACCATTTTCTTGACGGACAATTAGTTCGGCCGGAATCTGGCGAAAACCGGAAAGTTGGTTAAAAGTAAAAGTTTCATTTGAAGTTGATTAAATGTCCGATTTAAGGGTAAAAAGACATGCTGAACACGATGATGAAAACCATTTTCTCACCGGACAACTAGTTCACCAGGAATCCGGCCAAAACCGGAAAGTTTGTTTAAAGCGAAAGTTTTATCTGAAGTTGATTAGATGACAGATTTAGGGGTAAGAAGAGACGCTGAGTCTGTACATCACAATCATTTTTACCCGTACATACAGCTAGTCCGGAATCCGGTTGTAACCGGAACTTTTTTTTTAGTCAAAGTTTTATTTAAAGTTGATTAGATGTTCTTTATAAGAGATCCGCTGGATTCGTTTCTGAATTTTCTTTTTTTTTTTGCTGGACTAGTAGTTCGCTCGGAATTCGGGCGAAACCGGAAATTTGGCAGAAGTAAAGCAGGAAGTTTCGGTCAGTATCGTCAAAATAGAAATGGCTTATAGAGGTATATCTGAACACGGTTTTCTCTGATGATTAGTCTGGCGAAGACAAGACCATGTTGTCTGGATCAATTGTTAGATTTTTTGGATCCCATCGAAACCTTTGGTCTTGTTTCTACTTGAGAACGGGTGATTTTTTTTTGTCTGACGAACGTAAGGTTTGAAGCCAAGCTCATCATTCATTGGAAAATAAACAGAAAACATGATTTTCGTCTTTGGGATCCCAAAACGTAAGCGGAGGTATACCTATGACATCGCAAAAGTTGTCCGTCTGTATGTCGTCTGTCCGTCTGTCCGCACGATAACTCTCGAGAAGATTTAGATATTTTGATGAAACTTGGTGGGAGGATTCTTTGGGTCAAAGTACAGGTCAAGTTCGAAGATGGGATCTGTAGCCCTATATTTGAGGGTGGGGGAGGGGGTTCAAATTAAGGGACAAACAAAATACTTTTAAACAGCTAATTTGATAGTTGATTATCGGGTAAAAAGAGATGCTGAGTACGATGGTGAAAACCATTTTCTTGTCGGACAAGTAGTTCGTCCGGAATCCGGCAAAAACCGGAAAGCTGGTTAAAAGTAAGTTTTATTTGAAGTTGATTAAATGTTCGATTGAAGGGTAAGACGACATGCTGAACAAGATGGTGAAAACCATTTTCTCACCGGACAACTAGTTCTCCAGGGATCCGGCCAAAACCCGGAAAGTTTGTTAAAAGCGAAAGTTTTTCTGAAGTTGATTAGATGACAGAATTAGGGATAAGAAGAGACGCTGACTCTGTATATATTTTTTACCCGGACACATAATTAGTCCGGAATCCGGTTGTAACCGGATTTTTTTTTAAGTCAAAGTTTCATTGAAAGTTGATTAGATGTTATTCATAGGAGATAAAGAGATCCGCTGGATTCGTTCCTGACTTTTCTTTTTTTGCTGGACTAGTAGTTCGCTCGGAATTCGGGCGAAACCGGAAACTTGGCAGAAGTAAAGCAGGAAGTTTCGGTCAGTATCGTCAAAATAGATATGGCTTATAGAGGTATATCTGAACATGGTTTTTTCTGATGATTAGCCTGGCGAAGACTGGATCTGGCGAAGACAAGACCCAATTGTCTGGATCAAATATTAGATTTTTGGGATCCCATCGTAACCTTTGGTCTTGTTTTTCTTGATCAGATTTATCCCTCTAAGACCGTCAAGGGATAAATATAATTTCCGATATTTCGGTTGCACTTCCTGCAAACCGTCCTCAGCAAAAAACAAACTGATAATAAAATCCACAACAATGCTAACAGAAAAACGACGCGGAACCAACGAACCAGAAACGACATGTAACTAAAACCAGAAGAACGATTCGGACTGAGAGATACGCAAACAAAAGTAAAATAACGAATTTTAAAATGCGTGTTTAGAGTGTATTTGTACAAATCTGTGATTATTTTTCAATTAGTCTGTGTTATCTGTCTATTGACAATTTACCGACTGTTTTACAAATATTCGCCTGGGAAAGCGCGAAAGCTTTCACCCAGAAATCGGCAAATCCCTATAACCCATAACTCAAACACTTTAAACTTACTCTTTCAACAGATTTGATCCATCTGAGGGATTTTGCTTTTTTTATCCGAGGCTCTAGTAACGACGTTCAAAATGTGCGCTGCTTGCACGACAACCCAAAATTCACTCGGACGCGGAGACTTTGAATTTTAAAACAAGCCTGCATTTGACGGATTACAGACAATTAGCGCCGACTTGTTTTTCCGCAATGGCTTACCTTTGTAGTTGGCTACGAGCGAACTGCCTGCCAGTTCGTGGTCGGAGTAATTGGGATAATAAGATCCCAAATAGTAAGCGACAATGCCCCCTGTGCTTTAACACAGAGGAAGAGGGCCATTTTTCTGGTTGAATGCGAGCAATTCTCAGACCCAAGGAGACATTTTCTTAATAATTTCTAAATTTTCTTAATCAAGTTCCCCGATGTTCTTGAAAAAAAAAATAAAGCTAAGATACTTAAAATATGTCAATTTTTAAAGAATGTATTAGCTAAATAAAAACAAGTACTGAGTGATGTAAAGTGTATTGTACAGATTGTATGTAACCATAATGTATTTTGTACGGCCAATTGGCTATTAAATATATTCATATTCAAATATATTCATATTCCAAGCATATAGGGCCAGGTGCATAGAGGTACCATGTGAAACCCATTGTCTGTGGCGAACAAATGGAGTACGGTAGCACATTTTCCTCGCTCACGTGATGTGTAACCAGACTATCGGGTTCGGTTCGACTTCTAGAAGATGGTGAAATTTTACTACGCACTGGACACGAAAGGGGTTAATTATCAAATTAGTTAATTTGCTTCGTGTCTGTGTATTTCGTAAATATTTTATTCATCTTCTAGCTTTAAGCTATTTCGAAAATAAAACTGATAGATTGATTGAAAAAAAGGAAAAAGTGCAGCACAAAGAAAGAAAAGGAAAAAAAACATTGAGCTTTCAGTACCGAGGTAAACGCGCAAGATCAATAACCCAGCAGAGAAAAAAGAAGAAAAAGGTTCTAATCAAGTCTACATCTCAACGAGCAAAAAATATGCAGTAACTGATGAATATAACTATTGCATAAATAAGTTTCCAGGGGCTTTTCTGTCATAGATTCCTTTGTTTCGAACTATTTCGCCACCTAACTGGGAGTTTTGGTTTTAATCGTCGAATAGGCAAGACTGGAGCTTAAAGGAGAATTTGTTTTTGAAAGTCTTACGAGCGTGTTCCACCCTACCTACCGTAGTTACCATTCATGACGTCACGTACCTAGCTTTTTGACGCGTTTTTCTATTTTCGACAGAATATAAGGCCACGGCTAATCGCGAGGGTAATCGAGCCAGTCACGTCACAGAGATCGTAGTAATCACCATTACCACGCTCTCGCGGGCGTGGTAAGCAATAGTTACTATTAGATACTGTTTTGAGAAGGTTGGAACGGTTAGCACAGTAACTTTTCATGAGGTTGGAACGAAAATAGAGACGGGTGGAATACTCTCTAACTGAAGTTAAAGTAGTGAAAGGGAACGTCGATAAGCTAAAGTAAGAGAATGAAGAAGGGGAAAGCTGCTATGCTGAAAAAGAGAAAAACAACAGGTGTTAACCAATGATCAACACACTTCCTTTGTTGAAGTGTTGTCTTGCGTGTTGTAGCCTACCGCGTTAGACCCCGCACGGTCTACTCTCCAGTAAATGAAAGAAAAAACAAATATGAATGTGCATGTGCTCTTACCTGCGCAAGTTCAGCAGGAGAATCAAATCCGAAATCAAAGTCGTCCGAATCGGTAGCGTATTGAAAGCTCTTTCCAAGTGTGTCGGCGTTCGCCAAATAATTCTCCACTATCACTGCCTTCTCGAAGTTCAGCATGTTGGCCATCGGCTCACCCCTGCGCTTCGGCAGGCGTGTGACCACAACTTCCGGATTTCCTTTCCGGTCGCACCGGATTTCTGTGTCAGCGCCGGATTCCGGTCCGTATAAGTCTTCAGCAACACTTCGGCAATTGAGCCCGAGGAAGGCGTAGAGTTTACTGCAGTTCTGAGCCGGAGAATCGCTCATTCCTAAGACTCCGGATCACGGGATGACCGACTGGACATGGAGACAGTTCTGCCAGAATCTGGAAATACAAATTCTAAGTTTCTTAAAAAAATAAAAAAGAAGTGACAGATTGGGAAGAAAGATTAAGTTCTTCAGTGGCAACGGCAAACTCACGTGGATGGTTACGAATGCCACGCGGGAAGGCAGAGTCCAGAATTCGCAACCGGACACGCGAAGTTCAACAGCTGGATCCGGAATTTGGGCTGAAAATCCGGAGAAAGAGCGCCCCGCTGAAAAACTGGATCCGAAAATTCGGTTGCAAAATGCGGCGAAAGATTATTGCCCAAAGAAGTTGAGAGAAAGGAAATTCACAACTTTATGACAAAGAACTCAAGGGTTGGGAAGAAAGATTAACTTCTTCGGTAGTAACAGCAAACTCACGTAGGCAGTTAAGAAAGAAATGGCAGACGGTAAAGTAGATTCCGTAATTCGTATTTGTACGCGCAAAAAGCTGAGTGCAAACTGTAGCGAAAGATCATTGCCCTACAGAGGTTTAGAGATAAGAAAATTCATGACGTTATTACGAAGAAATCAGAGACTGGAATGAACGATCGACTTCTTCGGTAGGCTAGTAACGGCAAACTGACGTAGATAGTTAAGAAGCGAGAAATAGTGGGCGGTATAGTAGATCCCGGAATTCGTACTACGCGCCAAAAGCTGGATTCGAAATTCAAGTGCAACATTAGCGAAAGAATAGGAAGAAGAATAATGAGACTTCATGACGAAAATTCACGACTTCATGACGAAGAATTACAACTCCTTGCTGAAGCTTTAGGTAGAGGAGAAATAGGGTAAAGAGGTATCCAAGATAGGTGGGAACTGATGTTAGGACTGAAGGGACGATGGACTAAAAATGAAAACAAAGACAAAACTTTATACGAACTGGGAAATGAAGCAAAAATTGTGATAGACAAATTTCAGGGGATGTTCCGGGTTTTGTGAAGCAGATATAGAATACGCCAGAATGAGCGTCACAGAGAGGCCAGCACTAGCCACAAAACTGCCGGGTTCTTAGCGGTCACTTTTCGTAATACTCTATATCAGTGGTTCCCAACCTTTTCCGTACTATTTAAGGTTCAAAAAGGTTGAGTACCCATTTTTGAAGAATTATTGTTCTACTATTCTACCAGGATCTGTCAAGATCAGAACGCCAAAAAGATGTCATTTATTGTCATAAATGGTATGGGATTGATGTGTAAAACATATACAAATAAATAGGATACGTGAGGCTGCAAGGTTGTCAATTTCATTCTCGTCAGTAAACTGGTCAAGCATCAGAAAGACACTTGCGCTGTTTCTTTGAAACTTCGTACGCTAAAACTTTAATTTCTTGACGAAAGCAGACATTTTCGAATTCAGAGATTTGGGACCTTCGCGTATTTGATAGTGTAAAACGAATACGTCATACGGATCCGTTTTGCACTATCAAATATGATTCGCAGTCAGCTTGGGCTGAAGGAATATTTTATCCAATCAACAAAGTTTGTTGGGACAGTTCGTGATGACGTTTCTAGCTCTTCGCTGCAATGCTTCGGACGTCGGAGCGAGGCTGTTAAGTGACCCAGGCATCACCTTCCAGATTCTCCTTCGCGATTCCAGACATCCTTTGTCGTCGAGGTGGGTCTGGAAGATAAAGCCAGGCCAGAAACGTCTTGAAGTCCGGGGTGTTGAACACACTCCGGGATCTGAAAGTGTCATAGAGGCAAAACAGTCAAGAGACCCAAAATATGCGATATGACTAAGTTCAAAACACACCAGCGATCCTCAGGAAGAAGGAGTAAACGTCTCCGTAACGACTCAAACTCACAACTCACCCCGTGTCAACCAATCACGGCGATCTTTGGGAGCAGCTGTGATACGGCTTCCGGCTCCCCCGCTAGGACCCGGCGATTTTACATCGGCAAGGAAAGTTAG